>NNCF01127457.1:477142-488897 GCA_002313205.1 Laupala kohalensis | reverse complement strand
GTGGGGCTTTAGGGCTCGTCAACATCAAAGGTCATTAGAGCCCATGCAAGTAGGGAAAAATGCAGTTTCGCACCATAGAGAAGAGCCATAGTAACTCTTCCCCGTGTGTGGGACTCGCCGAATATCTCGACCATACTTTGAATGTGGATGTGTTGAATCCTAATAATGATAATTATTATGTAAAACTTACGAGACCTCATTAGAAAGCATGCGAAAGAAGCGGAGAAGAGGAAAACCATAATTATGTGTGTTAATATAAAGTTTTTAAGCGATATATCGTTAAGTTGTACGATGCGGCAGAGATGTGAGTAAAGAAAAGAAGTGATGAATATAGATGACTTGAGTTTAGTGTAAATGTCCAACATATTAACTATTAGAGGGAGTTTGTATGCAAACTACTAATTCAAGAATATTCTGCTAAATCTTCCGTTAAGAAAGTCAAGATAGCTCATGACTTAGCACTTCCTTACATTTTATACATTCAAGGGATCGATTTGCTTATTTACGATGTAATCCGGTTGCAGAAATAATGTAGGAACTTTAAGTTTCCCAATAAAATAGTGCTAATTACAAAATAATGCTATACACACCTTGTTTCCTCAAAAACTGCGTGTTTAATATGAACGTTTTTAAATAGGGTCCACATTGTTCAATTTAAAAATCACTTAGTTTTTAATGACTTACATTCTCAACATGATGGCTCCTTTTGGTTCCTTATGACTCATGGCAAGACATGAGGCCAGTTTTTCCACCTAAACATGTTTACGTGCTTTTGGGTGAAGGAACTGGAAAGGATTGGGTTAAATTTAGGATTCTGATTCGAAATTCGTCTGGAGTCTGGGTGAGGTAAATCATAATTGAAATCCACATCCATTTCCACCAAATTGGGGATCGAACCCCTACTCTCCGCTCAGTTGTACGTTAGAAACGGAAAATTTCCACTATACCACCACTACTGTCTCCAATTACTTAGAATTTAGCTAACTCATGCCCCTACGTTGCCGGAAAAAAATAGTAGATTTTCACCTCAGTGTCCGATTTAATATAACTGTGAGTGTGAAAAGCGATCTACCTCCAACTACTTCTTGTATCACTAACTACTCCCACTAACACTTCCACCTGGGCCAAATTGTTGGTACCCCCAGTCCACTTACCAACAATAACCCTGGCATTCACCTTCTACAGTCTATCGCCCCATGTAGATAAGCAACAAATGCACGCTACATTTTCTATTTTTATAAGTATTACAATGAAATTCATAATGTATTAAAGCAAATAAGACAAACCTAAACAATAATAGGAGATATTCCATGTTTAGAGCGCTTTTCAAAATTATACTACGAATAGCGACTTCCTCGAAACCTTTCTCTTATCCCATCTCGATTTCCTCTCCCCAGTCATGAAATCGTTTAATTCTTCGACTCCTCGCCAGCGACACCTACGATGATCCGATTCCCCAGTCGTCAGTTAGTTCAAGCCTTCACTCTTCAGAGCGCAGCAACATCGTTTCAATGACCGTCGACTTATACGCGAGAGAAACAGAACAACTCGCGCGGAGGTCTTGCTTTGTTTGTTTCTTCAAGCATCCCAGACTCCCCGCGCCTTTTATAGATCTCGTAAAAGCTATTGTAAACGAGCATGGAGGAAAAAATGGGAAGTGCTAGTTGAGTCGTTCTTCTGCGGTAGGAAATGAGAATGGAGTTGTTTAAACTGTTTGAAACGATGCATTTTGTCGAGAGCGTTGCACTCCTGCATCCGTGAGAATCCTGTACTTTGCTTGGACTACAGTATCGTTTCATTCACATTGTTGTTCCGAATTGTCGCGTATGCTCTTTTGTTTTGTTCGGTCGCGATCCGAATGCTATGAGGTCACTGAACGAATCTTTTGTCACGTGTTTAGTACGCGATGGATTTGTTTCAAACAGTGAAATTTCAGAACGCGAAATTAAATTTCTACGAGGAGAAATGCTTATTAGTGCTTGAAGGAAACGTAATTAGAAAACATACAATTTATTTTAAAGTACATTTCTATTTTTTCTCAGAAGTTTTGTCTGTAAGGGCTATGAAACAACCTTAGTGGTACTTTATTTTGAGAAACTCATAATGTAGAAGAACATGTTGAATAACATATACCGAATTTTCCTTGCACTTGATTTAATGTGTATCGCTTGTTCACTGAACGGACAATTTAATTTTTCTCAATTTATAGTCGTTGGTATTTACTTGAAAGAACCATCCTGTTATTGCCCATTTCTGAAATATCTATCTGTAATTTCAATTTTGGTAGTATTCATTATTGATGAATATGTTTAAGTACTGATTTCTAATTAATATAGGTATCATTCATATTTTCACACTACATTTCACGGAAGTACCCAAGCAAAGGAATAAGTGATTTCATACTTCAGAGGAAATTCGTAATTGAAACAATTATTTTGTGAATGGGTAACTTGAAAGTTCTAGTTCACGGAATTACTTCATTGAAATTATCAGCTTCAATGAATTCACATGAAACATACGGTAATTAAAATATTTTCTTAACTTCTACATTGAATTAGTTTAAATATAATTTTCAATATTTCTCAGTATATGGGTAGGGATTTATAAAATATATGGAACTTAATGATAGCGTTGGAATTAACTTTTCATGAAAATACTTTTGTAGAGAAAGAGAAAGACTTCGTTACAGGAGCATCATTTCTTCGAAGATTTATTAATTTATTTCGTACAACTTACGAACAATTCTTAGTACAGTGAGTAAAGAACGGATAAATTGAGAGCCTACAAGCAACGGTTCCATGTTTAATAACTTCCTCATTGTATTCCTTATGAAAACACATATGTTCGTTGTCAAAAGAGAATAAGTACTTGATTTATGCGAAGATAAATTCTTCTGAACAAACTCGTTGTAACCTTTACCAAATTATTTCCGAAAACAGAATGTGCCATTCTTTTTCTCCATAAAATTGAAGCTTTAAGCTCATCTCTTTATGCAAGGTTAATTCCTAAAATGAAAGAAAGAAACTTGCTCTTCCCTGAAAATATTTTCTCCACCTGTCTGGATAAAAAATGTTTTCTCGCTTCTGCCTTCACTTGAGTCCGCTTGGAGTGCTGGTGGCGAGGGAGGTGTCGACGCGGAGATGACAGGTGACGAAAGCTGACCGGGTCACGGCGCCAGAGAAGTGAACAACCTTCAGAGTGGTCTTGCACCTGCCCACCGCGGGCGGCGCGACGCGGCGTTGCGTTGCGGCCACCGTACGTCACAAAGTAGTATCACACGGACATGGCGTTATGGGAAACTAGCAGAAGTACCCGGCGTTGCCCGGAATTTGATAAAGAAACTTTTAACAATCATTACTGGATATTCAAAATTTTTAACCCTTGAATATTAACATATATTTTACGATTCTCATCCAATATTTCAATCTAATTCTTATATTGTACTTTATTCGAAAATAAATCTCAAATACTTTTCAATAATATATCCTTTCATGTATATACATTCCTGAGCTTCTACTATTTTACGTGTAGTTAGTGGTTGCTTGAGGTACATAGGCGTCAGTATTCTAAGGTTGAACAATTCACACAAAAAAATTTTTTTTCATTGTTAAACACAAAAAATTACGTCAACAACCAAACAAAAATTGTTACTGAGAATTGATATATTTTACCCCACAGAGGGTGATAAAATACCGGTCAACAGATTTTATTTTTTGTTAGTTTCCAGTGTTGTATGCTAATATGTAAGTAATTATAAACTATTATAAAATCCAGACAGAAGGAACGAACACATTACAAAGCGCATAGTTAAGACCTCTAAATTCTTTTGTTTTCGTTTTTTTTAGGTTATGTACTTGAAAACAATGTTATTCATTGCCTTTATATAATTTGGGTTCTACGATTCGATTTCGTATATTATACGTTCAGAGGATTGGATCCACCTCACGTAACGCAATTGTAATCTGGCGGATACATTAGGAACCTTCTTAGTCAACACTCATGCGAGTGAAGATTCACATCTACTAGTTAACAGCCAATTTTGTGTGTTTTTCTGTAATTGTAATGCACCCGTATCAACCATTCTTAGCATTTTAATTGCAAAATTCATTAAATCATTAAATGTCCTTTGATGTTTCAAATAATTTCACCAACTACTTTTTCCGATTTCAATACCACAACCATTCCATTATTTCGTATTTTCCGTTATTTAGTTTATTTAGCATAGATGTATCTCTTTTGATGCGAAATGACTCTTATTTATCCAAATTATTTTGTATACTCTCTGTATCCTTAACCTGTTTGAACATCTCAATAGGTGTATTCGCCCCATAATGTTCAAAGAATTCCTTGCAAAAATGAAACACACTCTTCCTCACGCTATATTTTACTTCTGAAATTTATTTAAAACAAGTAATTATTCTTTTCTCCCTCATCGCCAAACATGAGGTATCATAACTGTACAGAATCAAAATGATTCATTTTAGTTTTAACAAAATGATTCATTTGTTCTGTAAATTATTTTAAAATTGAACTTGAATTTGAGTTGTAAAAAGTTCTTATGCATCCCAGGTGGTCTACTCATTGAACTCTGTCATACTTGAGATTTTTTTATTTACTATTCTCTTTTTCCCTGTACTCGAACACTTGGCCATCACCAGGTTTCATAACATACTTTTTGAGAGTATTGGATAGTACACCAAAATAAAGTGAGTTGTAACAAAAAGTGTATTAGCAATTTGATACATTCATATTATCTCAATAAATTAAAAAAACTTTTAAATATTTTGTGATTTACTATTTGCTTGGGTTTTCTTGTTATATTTATTTATTATTTTGTCTTAATTGACGGGGTAAGATATTTTCAATGAGACCTGCTGTTTCATTTAACCACGTTTTGATGGGGAGGAGATTTGTTGGTTGGTTGAGGAGCCGCATTGTATCGATTGGACATTTGTCTGGAGTAGGTTACCGAAGACATCGGTAAGATCTCACCCACTTTCACTGAACGGAGAATTCCCGCTCAGCAGAACGTAGAAAACGAATACGATACCCAAACTCAAAGACATACAAGTTGACCGAAAATAATGCAATAAGGCTACCTAACGCGAATTCTCAACTTCTACAAATTTTAGTAATACCCGAATAAATATTAATAGTTATCACACAGCAGTAATTGTATTTGCTGTAAAAAAACGCAAGTTAATAATAGTACAAACTAAGACACAATATACAATTCGTTCCACTGGCTAGATGCAGAAAGAACAGAATAGCGTCATAAGAACAAGTGATTTGAATTGATGCTCGATGTTGGCGATAGATTTAGGTTTAAAGAAATTCAAAAGTACTGCCAAAATAACGTGAAGTACACTTGTGGACGATTACCAAATAAAAGCGTTGATTTCAATGTGTACAGTCCCTGTACCAGCATCAAGCGCCAGTTAGACTGTCAATAAATTAATTAATAAATTAAAACTTCCCATCACCACGTTGAGGACAATAAACTATTTTAGCGCTGCTACTTTAAATAAACAGAGCGTCCCCGTTCATTAGTTTTACTTCTTTGGTTACATGACATGGAGTAAAAGTTGCTACTGTCGTGTGCGATGATATTTCATCGCTTTTATTAAGAAATTATTCTTCCTCGAATGAAAGTTAGATTTTCAGCTGTACATATATCCCTCTCCTATAAACGGATAGATAGACATACCCATTTTATACTGCAAATATTGTATATTATGTGATGTATTTTTTCTGCTTTGATAGAGCTTTTAATAAAAAAAATTATCTATCGAATACTTAATTGGAATAAAATTTATTGGCCGCTTGGCGACCAGCGCTAACATTCTTGTTCGCAATATTTAATACTTACTTGTGCGTGTTTTCATTTTTCTGCTGAGTCATGATACCGTCAACCGGTTTCTGAGAAGAGACATGTTTCTGAGTTTCATCTTCCCCTCACATCGGAGAAAAATGTCGATAAACTAATGGGTCACAGACCAAATCCAAATCTCTATATCCTTTTGCACCCTTTGGTGTTTAATCGGATTTGATTTCTTCAAACTCATCGAATCCGTTAAATTTTTGTCATCAGGACAATTTGGGAGTTTTTGGAGTGCTACGCGAATAGAATGTCCTGCGTGAGAGAGTTCCAAGTGTGATTGTGAGAATGTATGTGTATTGATTGAGTTATTTCTGATTCCGAGCTTTATAATGACCATTAATTTTTTTAATTGCCAGCGATTTAGAAAATGATTTTTATTTGATCAAACTTTCATATACTTTTTGATAGAATAGAAAAATCCAGGATGAGTTATTAAACATGAGTTTCACAGCATGCGTGGGTTACCATGCAGCAGATACCATTTTGAAATGTAATGTTGATCGACAATGGGGTTAAATGCTGTGTTAATATTTTCATTTACAGAGTACTGTACGTTTACATTTTATTTCCAAATAAAATAAACTTTTCCCTTAGGTCACAGTAAGAGCCGCATTTTGGTTTCAGACCTCCCTAGGCATGTCACAGATTCTTCACAATTTTGCACCTTTCCACAACCAAACATTTTTTATTTTTTTTGGAAATTAGGTATAATTTTAGATGTTTTAAAATATTTTAAACGTTTTAGTACCTAGTTTTCTAGGCTGCGACTTGAACGTTAAATTTCGTTATGTAATCAAGGGAACACAAAATAAGTTTTCAAACATATTTTCATTCTTCTTTATTATCAGTAATTTCTTCTGGGTCAATCATTTTCGTAGGTATGTTTTCTTAAAAGCACTCTTTTAAATTCTCTCATATTTTTTAATCCACTTTTATCATTTACATTCTAACTTCTTATAATTTTTATGGTGTGGGTTTTCTTTTTGTCCCTTGAAAAATTTTGCACCCCTCACGGTTTTCCTCTCTAGACACGTGTCCATTGTGGTAAAAGTGGCCCTGGTCACACAGAATTATGACCATTTGATTCAGTGAAACCATTGCGAGTTAAAATTTTGATGAGACAAATTCTCATGAATGAAGTAACAGAAAATGTCTCGTTAAGGTAATAGAAAATTCTCCTCGTTTCTTTATCTCTGACATTTATGAGCTGAGAACCACATCTTGTATACAGAGTTTGTTGAGAAGATCGTGTTGGGTTTTGCGAGCCATTTCCGCCGAAGTTCAATACCCTTCCCCAGTTTCCTGCATCTCCTTCATTACGTAATCTGTGTTACACTTTACTCTTAGTCCTACGCTTGATCCACAAAGCAGAAAAACTACTTCGATACTCTACATTAATTAGGTAACTCATTAAGGAAACATCCTGTTGGACCGACCTTGAACCGAAGAATTGGCCGGCAAATTTCTGTGGGAATCACAACCCTTAGTGTAAGATCACTCAGAGGCAAGTCGAGCATGCTACCAAGCAGGTTTGGTCACAAGTTACATTGAATTTATTGACCTCTGAAATGGAAATGTTGTGGTCAAGAAATTCACTTAGTTTTTTTTTTGTATCGTCACTAATTAAAAATTTTCCCGTTGTGTTTTTTGTGAGTATATGAATAATTTTGAATAATCTCTTAATAAATGCTGTTAAAGTAAACTTCTTTAGGAAGGAGATAGATAATTTCGAATGAATTTCTTCCACATTTTAATTCCATGCATACACGTAGTTTAAAGAATATATTTCATAATTTCGAATTAAAAAATTTTCAAATACTCTATCTTTTTAGTTTTAACTACTTAATAACATAGAAACATCTTTCTGGGGAAAAGAGCACGTTGAAAGTATTATGAGAGAAAAATCATATAGTTTTTTAGATACTCTATTTGGTAAAATTTATCTCGATTTATCGTCTTCCCCATATTTAAAGAATAGTTCAACATCGATTTTTAGATTCGTCAACACATATGTATCAACAATATACTCGTATTACAAATATTATTGATTATCGCTCGTGAGCATGTGGTAAATAATGCATAATTGAGAAAGCGTTTGAATTGTCCGAACACAAATATTTTGTTCTACCCGCACCTTCCAATTATTCAGTTTTAACGGGATATTTTATTTAAAATTTATTTGATATAAAACATTGTTTCGTCTACAACAAATATCTCGAGTCAAAAAATCTGTTTCACTCACTAACAAAATCAACTTTAAAATTCGGGATGAACTCGTAAAAATTTTGTGTTACTCCCCTTAAATCATGATTCCAATATTCTTAAATAAACTTTATTGTCAAAAAAGCAGTTGTAAACTGCGTATGACCACATGGGGGGGGGGGGCAATAAACTAAGTTACTCTCTGGAAACAAACAAGGGACCATCGTATCAATTCCAATCAAGGGCCCAAGAGCAGTGGCGGATTTAATATAATAGTTTTTCGTATATTTTTTAATTATAATTGAAAGAAAGGAACACGTGTTGATTGTTGGTAGAGGTTCGTCAAATGCCGATCCCTGCATTTGAATACATGTTCCACTTCTCCCGTGCACAGGAAGACGACGTCAGAAAGCAGAATAAAAATCTTCTTTCTCTCTCTTTAATGCGTTCTCCCGAAGAGACGAAAAGGGAGCAAATCAGAGCAGCTGCGGCCTTAAATCTGTGCGCGAACCCCGACCGGCCTCGTCACCCAGAGGACTACACTCGCAAAAACATGCAAATATCCAAACTCGCGATTCAGGTTTTCACAAATGAACATTCAGGTCGGTGGCGAACGTTGATGATTTGTAACTGACTAATAATGATTTCTAACCTTGTAGAGCTGTGCTCGTGGGTTCGCATCTCGTATAACTTGAGAACATAGTATTTGATAAGGTTATATAATAAAAACATGCCAAGAAGTAGCCAAACAGCTTGCGACTTGGGAGCAGGTCTGTAAATTTCCATTGGATGCAAAAACCCAATCAGTATTGCTCCCAGTGTTTTGCTCGAGCAGAGGAATTAATAATCAAAATGTATTACAAACATAAATTAGTATAATGCTTTTAATCTCGGGTACGAAAATAAAACTTTTTAAACAAATGTATAAAGATGAGTAGTTTTAAAAGTGGTGGAAAATGATATGATATTGGTTAAGATATCAATGTTCTAATAAGTTGTATTAAATCCACATGATCATTTATCAAATTTTTAGAATTCATATTATTTCTAGTTTAAATGTCTGTAAAAATATTTTCTCCCCTCCCTTCCCCAGAACATGAAGCCTCTGTCTTTAATGAATTGAACTTTTTACAAACGGACAACAAAGTTCTATCAATTCTTTAAAATTCTGGTATTACTTTGGTGAAATAACACTTCATTTGAGATGTAACGAAATTATAGAAAGGAAATTGAGAGTGAAGAGAGTCTTTGATAAAATGTTGAAGGATACCTGTAGAAAATACCTCATTTACCGGAAGTTTTCGTCGCCTTTTACATGCAGGAATCTACTTTGTATCGTCATCTTATCGCAAGAGTACGAGTTCCCAATAAATTAACTAAACTATCCAACGCTGTTGTCCAATAGTGTGTCACTTTGCTTACAATATTCTGGGATAATACCTGTTAATTCAGATAGCACACGTATGTTTTAAAACAATGTGGAAAAAGTTGGCATTCCCAGTAACCTCGCTGATATGCTTCGAAAACATTATTTTATTTTAATGTCTCGCTTCATTTTAGACAAATTTTGGAGGGTGTAGTTAAATGTTCTTTAATTTGCGATATTAGTCTTTAACGTTAATTTCTTATTTGTTTTAGTATTAAAAATGTTATTCGTTCACACTATAATTGTACAGTGTGTAGAGTGAATTAATTCGATTTATATTGATCCATTAGGTATTAATGCCTAATGAAAATACCCTTCCGTGACCACGTGTTAGCGTGCTCGCTCATCCTGTGTTCAATTCCCGGTGAGTCCAGAAAATGTTTTAACTTTTCATTTCTATGTCTCTGTTCACGTAACTGTGGTGTTCATCCTCTGCGACTTACAACCGCAGTTGTAATACCTGGGATACAGGAATCCAGATTATATCTAGACGCTGTTCCCCCACCAAAATGCGTCACGATGTGTCTAGTGAGTAAACTCACACAGAACTGAGCCTTATTAACACTCGTCATCGTGGTTCTTAGTTGGCCGAAAATGATAAATACAATCGTAAATTAGGTATTAGTTCTGTGTGAGATTCTGATTTACGAGTTGTTTCTGAAGGAATTATCGTCGGAAACCCAGATATCGTTGTGTTTCACGCACGCTTAATACATCGGGTTTCTACGACGAAATCATTCTTCGGTCAGAGTAAGAGAAAATAGTCAATACATGAAGAAAAGGAGCGATTTTACACCGGAAGCGAGTATACCAGCCCGATAGTGGCACCGTCTGTGAACCGAGCTGAGATTGGGTCTTTCTCAGCCCTAGGGCTATGTTTCTTCTCCAAGTCGAATCCGCTGACCAGCTGGTCATCCGAAGATACTTCATTGGCCAGCTTTCGGAATGAGTGTGTGTAAACACACCAGAGTCTGGGAAGACGATGCATGTGGAGGCGCTGTATCTTCGCTAGACACGCACTTTCACGCCTGGTGATAGTCTTTCGGTTGATAGCAGGTGTCGTCTTTGGTTCGTATTGCCAGCGGTTTAACTTGATTTAATACACGAACCAGATTTGAGCGACCAGATTGATAGAAAGTTTAGGGTCCCATCATAGTCACGTAACTCGCCTAAGGCTTCAAGTATTCTTGATGACTTTGTTATGACTGTGTAATGTGTTTACGAACATTTTTACTTTCTTATCGTAGGGAAATTTATGAAGGATATTATAGATATTTTCTATGTAATTTGACTAACCGGAAGAAAGATTACATTATATAGGTTCCGAGTTGCGGAACAAAATGTGTTTGATTTAAATAAGTGTGCCACCTTTATTGTTAATAATTAAATGAGTAAGAAGCGGTTGTGAAATCTACGATCCGCCAAACATCGTAGTTGAATGAACTTGTTTTCGAAGATTCGCGATATTAATTTAAGACATACTACCTCTTACGAACGAACAGTATATATTTTGTTATTAAAAGCTCACAACATTTCGACTTTCCCTTGAAGTCACAAAATAAATATACTGTTCGTCCGTAAAAGGTCGTAAGTCTTGAATTAATTATTTAATTTGATTATATAATGGACGTAAATTGTAGTAAATATAGCAATCCATATTTTTCTGTTGTATTTTGACAAAAATTGGTTTTAAGTTGTCCAAACAAATTTCTTACGCACAGAATTCTGTGCTGCCTGGTTTCACTTACGGAGTATAAAACCGGGATGGAAATGGTGTACTGTTGTGGAAGGCGAATGGGCGTTGCTGCCCTGGTGATTTATTCCTGCCTCATCGCGATATTCATCGGACTATAGTTATTACATCTCTATTTAATAATGGAAAATGTTCCTCGTCATTATATGAAACATTTTATGTTGACAGAGAAAACATCGATTAAACTATTTCTCCACGATGTCCGTTGGTCGATATGAGTGAAAACAGAGCATTAAAATTGTTGACTATTGCTAAATCTAGTTTCCTTGTTTTTTCTATTGCTCAGATAGGATGACGGAGGAATAGCACTCAAGACTAGAGCAAGATTTTTCTCCTAAATTTTCCAGAGTAATAATAATAATAATAATAATAATAAATTTATTGTCAAAAAAACAGTACAAACTGCGCATGACCACGTGGAGGACAATAAACTAATTTACTCTCCGGAAGCAAGCAAGGGACCATCCCATCAATTCCGATCAAGGGCCCTAAG
>NNCF01127457.1:440614-475640 GCA_002313205.1 Laupala kohalensis | reverse complement strand
GGGGGGGGGGTGAACTGTGCGAAGGAGAACAACATTCATTGCTGACGGATCAGAGAAGACGTCGCAGACGAGCACAGCACACCGCATTGCGAAACGGGTTCCCGTCGTCCGATCGATTAGATGTCTTTGCGAGTACTACCTGCGTTTTTACGCGTAGTTCCACCGTCTTCGGAATGCAACCGGTTCTAACGTCATGGACACCTTCTGTCGTCTGAAGACTTCTCCTTTCAACCTTTTATAATCGCCACTTCACCCGCCCTTGTTATTATACCACACGCATCGATCGATATCACGAAATTTCATCACCTACTCACACTTACGTAATCTCCGTCTCCGACACCATGAATTGCCATCTAGAATATCGCGAATCACGTACCCAACACCGTTATCCCCAAAGAAGAAAAAAGACCCTTATCACCATCTCAGACTTTAATCACTGTCTCTTCCACCAAGTACAAGTCTTCGTTTCGACAACACTTTCCCCAACATCCAACTAAAGGTTCTGTAATTTCTTTCCATCACTTTCTACCTATTTAAAAAAAATAGTTTTGTTATTATTTCTTTAAGGCAACGCTCTCCGTATTATCAACCTCGACTTTCAAATACCGGTGACATCTCGTCAGCTGCTTCTGTAGATTCAACGTTACCCCATGAACACATGAATATTTTTAAAGAAAAATCACCGGTGTATATGTAATCCTGGTAATGACTGTGTTGTTAAGGTATGCGGGTATGTTAAACAAGTGTACTTGACAATAAATTAATAAATTTAACTCCGTGGTTAACATCAACATATAATTCGCATATCTAAGCCAGTGCAATGAACAAGGGGTCTTGGAACAAGTTTAAATTTCTATATTGTTGTTAATTCTATCCTCTTCATATAATATTGATGTTAAAATTCTTTGAGTACATACATACTTGAAAATAGAAACTTGTAGAAAGTATTTAGATGTTAAGAAAATTAAGTTGAACTTGTATCCACAGGTTGCGTCAATCTCGACCATCATAACGTCATTGGTTTCGTAATATATTATATTTAAATCCACAAACTAGTTCAGCATGACATGTAATAATGAATTTATGGGTCCCAAGAAGTTTTTTTTTCAGAAATGTACGGAAAACTTAGTCTTGAACTGAAAATTATTATTTATGATGTTCTTTTACTTTTACGCATTATATAATGAAGAATTTCAATTTTTAAAACGTATTATGAAGATAACATAAAATCGACAGTATTTAATATAAGTTTCAACTTCGAAAATATCACAACTGGCGGCCTTAGAATACATAGTTATCAAACAAAATATTAATACACTGTTATCAAACATTTTTGTTAACAAATTAACTAGGAAACTTTGGAATGTTAACTTGAACCGAAAAATGATTTCTCAATATTCCATTATGCTTATATCTCAGTATCCACTAATAGTAAAGATTTTAGTTTTCAATCTAAAATTCTATAAATTAATAGTACTTTAATCCATAATTGACATTTTGTATTGACTAGTTAAGTGGCATAAATAATTTGTGCACCAACCTAAAAATGGAGATGAAATAATTTGAAAATAAAATCAAGTGCCATTCTCCTACGCAAGCGCATTGCAAAACTCATATGAAATAGTAAAACAGTACTTTAATTTTCTAATATAATTATCGTGACATGTGAGATGAATGTTAAATGACGTATTTTGGACACATAGTGTAACTGTATTCTGCGAAATCACCTCTTTTGTTCTAGGCGTCGCCATAAGTCCAGTTCATTGCACTGTTTTGCAGGCATATGACCTCAGTCGTCATCTAGCACAGGATCAAGGTTGGATTACAATAGTGGCGAATGGAATACAAGGAAGTAACAAGAAGAAAATGATTCTCGTTTAAACCACGTCTGGAAATTTATTAATTTTCACTTGTACCACATGAAAATTATATTTTTAATGTTCTGCATTTCGTTAGACAATTAGATACTAACCATCTTAATTATCAGCAGGAGAAAAAAATGGAAGTGCCATCTTTCTGTGATCACCGGTATTGTGTCAGAATGGTTTGAGGAAAAAAGGTTATATGAGCATTAACGTATACAATAATCTATGTAAAAACAAATATTTCGAAAAGAATTGTCATTGGGGTCATTCACAGTAGGGTTAAAACTAATTTGCTCTCCGGAAGCAAGCAAGGGACCATCCCATCAATTCCGATCAAGAGCCCTTAGGAAGAGCCGTATTGAAAAATTTTAGCACACCCCTAAGATAGTAATAAAACGTTCGTTGCGTGGTATAATATAAACAGAATATCAACATATTCGTATTTGATAAAACACAGAAAAATTAGTTCACGAGTACGTAATATTGTCGAACTGTAGATTATTGGGAAAATATTGTTTATAAGTCGTAACTATTAAAATAACTAAATTCAGATTAATTATTACAATAGACCGCCGCCCCTATAGAAGAGCCTAGAGTTTATTAAGTCCGCCTACCGGAAAGAAAACTGGAGGAAAACCCTGGCCAGGATGGGGGGGGAGGGTATAAAATAGTGTAATATTTAAAACCAAAATTTTTTTTTTACAGTACCACCAAGTATACTTAAATATTATTTCCTTTACGAACTCATTACACCCTGAGATTTCTTTCCAGTAAATATCTACGCATGTATTTCTTTTGACCCAAGGTGAGATTTCAAATGTTCAATGTATTGTGAAAGTAAAAACAACATCGCAGCGCTATGGATGGGTGACGGGGGGGGGACGGGGAGGTGTTTCGCGACCTCGAAGGTCTCTGACCAACGCGGCAGGTGCGCGAAGAATTTAGCGGAATGCTCAAACGCCGCTGCTGCCAATAGTGTCTCAGGACGGTTACAGTGGACGGAGGAGAGTTCATCTGGAGCGGAGTTTCTCATTCGCGTGCAGGTGGCTGGCTTTATCGAGGTCAGATCGCCCGGTCAATAGCGGATGCAGAGTTTTCTCCCGAAATTTAATTCTTCATTAAGTGAATCTTTATTAGCGATGCATATATTTCTACCATGTATCTGCATGCGATAACTTTCGGTCAGGTGAAAATGGTGAAGAGCGGGAATTCGAACGATTACGTAATTATAAAATAGGAATCCTTGTATACTATAACGCTCTTAGCGTAGTACGGTACAACGCCTTTTGCGTATAATGTTAGTGGTACGCTGGTGAGAAAAGTCATGGGGAATACTGGTCTGGTTTTGAGGTTATGTTGATAATTGAGAGAATGCGCGAGATTTGTTGGCTGTGCGTGCCATATGAGCACGCGCCGTTTACTTGTATAGCTCAGTACTGTCTAATTGTGTACGCTTGCCTAGAAGTAGAAGTTTGATTAACAATTTTTAATATTTCAGTCGAAGCTTCGCTACGCAAAATGCATCGTTTACATTAGTTCTCTCCATGTCTGTTACGCAGTTAACGTCATCAACGTAACGAATACGCTGAGAAGCGTGTACGTCATGCAAAATCTCTCTAATATCTATGATCCCATTCGTCTGGCGGAAATTACATATACTATGTGATTCATTCTTTACATCGTATCCATCCTCCATTATTCATATCCGGATAACATTATGTGGTCGTCAGCAGCTGTACAAAACATGTCACTGTCTAAATTTATGTCAAAAGGGGCCCATAATTCTCGTCATGTATTGATGATAATTTATTTTTTTTACCTTAAAATAGTTAAATTTGTTGTAATTTCATTCTTTTTATTATTAAATGGTAAATTAATAACATTTCATGCAGGTAAAGTACTTTATAAAACATCTGGACAGGGACTGGGGATCCCCGAGATCTCCTCCTGGCCTATAGTTTGTTCCATAGAAACAAGGTAAAATGCTATTCCATTCTTTTGAAGAAAAATGAGAAGCTGAGCTGTCATGTCGTAGTGTTGTGAATAAGGAAACACAAACATAATTTGTTGTCAATCTTGACGTTTGGAAATGGTGACGTCATTGTCCTATTAGAAATAAAAATTTACTTCGGGCTGTTGTGAAGTTGCCGTGTAAACCAAATCGATCAAGCTGTCACGACACTAATCGCGAAACATTGAAACTTGTTATTTTTTACGAGTTATATTCTCGGAAAATAAATCAGCAATATTAACTTATTTATGTGATATTAATATTCATCTTATTAAGTTATTGCAACTGCGTAATCTATTGAAGTGTGATGTAGGTATTTGATGAAGACGCGAAAGACTCCATCAAAAAATGTACTCCGCAAAATTCAGGAACAATTAACTATTTGACTTATCGTGTTGTAGCGTGTTTTCACTATATGTATCGAGTAATTAAGATTAGAAGAATGTCAAAGGTAGTGCGGAGAATTTCAGCTTAAGATCAAATCGACTAAGTAGTTTGTGTATATAAACACTTGTATCCAACGAGCAAGAATTCCAAAATGTCATAGAAAGGGAGTTTCCTCGGATCGTGAAAGAATCTGCTTGGGTGCGTTGTATTTGACCTTTTGCCATCAATACTTTGCACATTCTACGTCAGGAAAAAAGACTTTTCGGATCGAACATTCAGTTTGTGTAAAGAGCATCTGTGATATTAACTCAGTGTTATGTCACACGTCATCTTGATAATAATAGACATATCAACGATCTCGCGGATGGTAATTTATTTTAGTCTAGACTTCTCGCCAAAAATTATTGACATTAATTTTTTAATTATTTGTTCTCAACATGTTTTATCAATAATTTTTTTCATGTTTTTGATTAATCAACAAATTATAAGTTAACAATATTTTATGCAACTCAAGTGTTTGCATTTTTTTTTTTTAATTTGGAGGGTACCCAGATCCCAAGCCCTCATCCTACTCTTCTTTTTACGTACCTGCCTCAGTGCAATGTTGCTGTCTAAGAAACATATTATGATCTCTTCACAAAAACTGTCCCTGGTAAACGGAAAACAGAACAGAGGAGTAGTTTCGAGCACCCTTTTTTATTAACCGGAACCTTATTTTAAAATATTCTAAACCTATTATCAGAACCGAAAGTTAAAAAAAAAAATTGTGTTCTGCTTATTTTGTATCATTAAACTGAAATATCAAAGCTCAATCAATCACGTTATAAATTGTTTTGAAATTAAATCTTCACAATATTTATTTCAACAAAAGAATATGTTAGATGATGGTTTTGGAAAAGATTTATACTTTCGACAGAATGTATGTAACCGTGAATAAGATTACATGTACTGTAATACGAATGCAGTGTAAACGAAATAATGACGTGTTGGTAAAAATTGTCATTTTTTTCATAGATTTTTTTTCTAATTGTTATTAAGTCTCTTAATAGTATTTTCTGAAACTGGATTTTTTTTCTTTTACGGTTCTAAAATTCGTTCTGAAAGTGGAACCTATATTTGTAAACCAAGTGGAATCTTTACCTGATTTGAACTCTTAATATGATTCAGTCCGACTCATTCTGGGAAATCATAAAGTTTATGGGCATCTTTAGTTAGTATCCACACTACTATCCACATCCTAAACTCATTTTTGTAAGCTTTGAATCTCATAGTTTCAGAAGTAAAAATTAGAGTCCTCGCTGTAGGGTATGGATTTCATGAACAAAGAAGACATAATACTTGGGAGACTGATTTCATAACTCATTGCATTCATCGTATCGTCCTATCATATATGACGTCATTCGCACTATGTTCATAAGATGTTGACGTCCACAAAATTACTTCGAGTTAATCACTTGCCAAAACATATAGCTTAATTGTCGCGTGACCAGTTACGTGATCAAGTTTGACAAATTCTGTCAGTAGTAGACAGGGTTATAGTTCATGCCCTGTATTCAAAAAGATCTTAAAACGTTTTGGGTTAATATAGGGAAATGTTTTGTTTTGCATGGGAGAGGTTGACTACATTCTTGTGTCATCACGATTGGAAAGGGCAGAGAAGAATAATGTCTCTCTTTCGTATCGTCATATTCACTTTATCGAGTTACCCATTCAATACAAGTACACTGTCATTAGAGTGAATCCGAAGACAGTGTATTTTACTTGTGTTCAGACCCGACCATCGCGGATCGACTATGTAAAGAAGGAAGTTGGACAGGTAAACAGATGTCTTTGCACATCAGGCGAACCCAATATACAGAAACTTGACAACCGTAAACAGGTCTTACGTGAAGTGCATCACTCGTCAACGTCACGGAGGGGGTGTCCTCCCTCCGCTGCTGCGCACATGGTGGTGGTGGTGGTGGTGGTGCTGCTATCGAAACGATCCGTGCAGCGGAAACGCCACATGGTGCGTCGAAAATAAATGTGATTTAATTCCTTTTCGCGATGATGCTGACGTCATCAGACAACCTGTTTGCCCGGCGGTGGGAGCATCGCTGCAGGCAAGGAGACGACTCGTTAACCTTCGGGCAACCGTCTGCCGCCCCCGCTAGACATATCTGCCACCACCGTCTCCGATACTGCCTCCATCGGAGCGGTATAAGAGAAGCTGCCACCACCGTCTCCGATACTGCCTCCATCGGAGCGGTATAAGAGAAGGTGGTGCATCTTCCATACCCTTAACACGGGGAGACGTTCGTTAAACTATTGCAAAATGCATTTAATCACTGCATTATTGCATTTTATACCGATTTCGTGCTGGTTAAATGCTCCAGCCCCGAATATACAGCTCTTTTAGTTATAGGAAAAACATTTTTGAATTCAGATCATCAAGTAGACCTGTATAGCAATTCAAATTAACGTAAAATAATAGCATGATTAGATTTCCTTAACAATGCGTCTTACTTGCTCAATCATTAAGCTAGCAATTTCTCCAAAAACTAAAAGAACAGCAAATTTCGTAATAGAGCATTTAATCATGTTATTAAAAATGTATACTTTTTGTTTATTAATTTATTTTTTATGCAGGAACCTTATAATTACGTTATTAATGTAAGGTATTAGCAAATACACCTAAATCAATTTTATTTCTTTAATCGCGAAGTCCATTCTTTACAATGTTATTCTTTCTGCTAAATATTGTAGTTCTATACATATACCTACTAGAATAGACTATACTCACCTCCTACTGGCCATTTCGCGAAGTTGCTTCTTGTGTGGACAGCAGTGAAACCGAATTGCATCATCTTTCTTCACCGTGGTATTAGGGCCTCCATCGTCGTCAGAGGCTGTTCAATATCGTGCAAGCCAGCGACCATAGCGTTAATCATTTAACCCTCGCTGTATTGTACATCCTAACTCAATGAATATATTATTTTGATAAATTTATTCACTGTCATTTTGTCGTTAGCATTTTTCCATGAACGGACGTCATCATTGGAGGCGTTTTCCTGAGCCTCAGACTATGACGTCGCTCCGACTCGCAACAGCGATGCATTTTGAGGATTGCGCTTGAGAGTCAATCCGTTACTTCAAACTTTGAAAATTCTACCCCAGAAGTTTCGGTGTCTTTCCCGTTGGAGGATATAATGTATCACTTATCGCCACAATCAGAATATCATCATTTACATTAATACGCAATTGTCCCAGAAAATTCTTAATTCCTTTTCTAAATAAATCACACAAATGAAGCATCGTACTTGAGAGCATTAGAAGATGTGTTGGCGATTTTTTATTAATTCATATTTCACCTTTATAAACGTTTAAAAGTATTAAAAGTTACATCAACAAAAGCTACTTGACTCCTTATTTGAAAAGGATGTTACTTGACTACTTGAGTCATAACAATTGACAACCCTGACGCTTCTGGTAAGTAGCAAACAATATACACATTGCATAAGACTTACTTGGTGTTCCATTGTATTATTATACACTATTCATAACTGTTCTGATGTCCTGTTTACATTATTAATTGCAAAATACGGAACAGAGCTTCTTTCATAACTATTAATTCAATGAGTCATGGCGTCGCAGCATTTATGTGTACTTTGAAATCTCTAAAACCTCTCTGACATTTATACGTTCCCTGATAATTTTTTAACAGTTTTTGCAACGATAAATATAATCACCTCCATACTACCTCCTTCACCTTTCATTTATTTCCGTGTGAATTCGTGAGATATATGGTTTCAATACTATAAGTATTACTTTGTAATACTTTCCACGCCTACTTTCTCATAAATATTACCTAGATTTTGCCACCACTTTATTTTGGTTTGAAACTGGTGGGGAACCCCACTCAAATACACTCGCCTCACCGGTGGTTCAGGTAGTAGTGTTGTCGCTCTTCACCAAGTGATAGGGTTCGATTCTCGATAGGGCCAGAAAATTTGTAGCTTTTCACATTAATGTCCCAGTTCATATAGGCTGCGACAACTGAAAAGCAAACCTTCCTTCCTCTATCCAGCTCCTCCTAGGATCAATAACTCTGGGATAAATTACTAACTACTTCTATTAACCCCTCCACGTGGGCCAAGTTGTTGGTAAACGCAGCTAACCGGCCCACCTACTAAAATTGACCTACCACCCAACTCCGAAACTCCTATCGCTCCATGTAGATAAGCTTCAATAGCACGCTACATTTTCCGTCTACAAATACAACAACAAAAATACGCTCAATTAACAACTAACAGATGTAACTTCTCTTGGGAAGTTTGTCAGAAATTCATTTTCTATTAATGGCGAAACTGGAATGTAATGAAAATTTCTTTATTCCGCTTTTTATTCATAGAAAAAACATGCTATCACGAGCTGTCCCATAACACGGCTCTATTTCGAGATCAGGATATCATCAGTGGCGGATCTATGGGGGCGGGGACGCTAAGGACACTATAGCCCCCCACCATTTTCCTGAACTTCAAACTAATAATATTGAAATCAATAAAATGCATCTTTACCTTTTAATGTGTATTTTCCATTTTAGACAATAAATTTGGTCACTATGTAATGAATTGGTAATGATCTATTTGATGATTTGATGTATTATATTAGAATACAAAATCGCTATAATATTTGTAATAATATTTATAATAATAAAAATTATAATATTTATAATAAGTTATAATTAGATAATATTAGTAAACTTTGTGTTTTAAAGCTATNAAATCCAAAATTAGCCCCCCCCCCCACCCTTGATGACATTCTAAATCCGCCACTGGATATCATCAAAATACTAACGAATAAGTTCTTCTCGACCTAATTTTCAGATATCTGGAGAGATCTCGAAAAAAATATAAGCACAATTACAATAGGTGCTGTACGTGTACATACGGTCGGGAAGTTAAAATCTTCCATTATTATGTTGTCTGTTTAATATGGCAAGTGATCATTCGCTTGTAAGGACATAAAGTTATCTACGTTTTCAAGGACGTGTAATTTATGTAGTTTTCTCAAGTTTTCATTCAGAAAGCTCAGTGCGCAAGTCATAACCATAAATAATACTTTCCTTAAAACTTCCGTTTATTTATGTATTCACAACTACTGAGTAATTACTCTGAGCCGAGGATGGGTACGTGGGAATTATCAATAATTATTATTACTAAATCTTTTGATAGACAATAGCCATTAGCTACAGTTATTAACTTCTTTATCAGCAGGAAATGAGGAGATCCGTTCTTTTTACCATCAGTGATTCATTGACTTCTTTGATTCTTCTGTTTCCGTCCCGACTTTCTATTATCGTCGCACGCAAAGCGTTCGTCGGTTGTTTCTACCCAGCCTGTGTAACCATCACTGTTTTCATCTTTACTGCCTTACAACTTGTTTGGCAATTATTAGAAGAGATCCTTGATGCTCGTTGGTGAAAACCTCCATTAGTTTCATAAAGAGGCCTTCGCTATAAAATATGGTCTGTTTTGTTCAAGTTGAGAACATTTTCTTTATTGAGTGGTTTCTATAAACATGTTATTGTCTACATTAACGGCCATATTTCTTTTCGAATCCGAGATGTATCTGTCATTTGAGTTAATGACGTCAAGGGATTTTGAGCTTTTTAACCCATATCTGGTCAATGTTGCGACCAACATTTCAAGTATTTTTATCGCTCTCTTTGAATACATGTTCTATTATATTGCTTCAGGATTTCAATAATTGCTTCTATATTTGATTTAATTTTCTGGAACATTTTTGATTGAAATAAATAATTATAAACTGTTACACGTTTTTTGTGTCTATCTACAATAATACTTCTGACGATTTGTTTCTGGTAATGTATACCTTAAATAATTATCTTCATTCGACGTGTCTGGCAACATTAAAATATGAAGTATCCCGAATAAAGTATGAAATTTGTAGAACAATAGTGACCAACGTTTGTTTTACACAGTAGCAAAAAATCATACTTTCAAGAGAAATTTAAAAAGAAAATCAGTAATTTTACACTCTTCATGTAATAAATAAATAGTTTACATGAACATAATTTGCTTTCGTAACTCATGTCTTTCATTGGCCGTAAATGGGTTAATGAGTGAAGATTGGTTGTAAAGGAATCAGCATTTCTTTGTCAAAAAGAAAGACGTAAAGTGATATACATGGTCAAGACGTATTGCATTGATATTGCAAAGTAGAAAACAGGGAAGAATTTTAATAGATTTGTATTATCCAAAAATATCCATTTCTTTTGATTGCACTAATAATATATAATGTTAATTTTGTCCAGATTTTGAGAATAATCTGCAAAGTTACATAAATTACTCACTTCGACGTTTAAGCTTTGGCAATGGTAAAAAGGCAAACTTTTTTGAATCAAGAGAAATGTTAAGTTGTTCAAAAAATTAAAATAAATTATTTATAATCTCCCTGCTTTATGCACGTCAAATCAAAGCAAAAATAATATATCCCTAAAATGATTAACACAAGTATTTGTGTGCTGATTAAAATACGACGTACACTACTGTTAATTATGCAATGCTCATTAACAATCTTGAGAAACACTTGCAAATATTCATGTTGTTTTCTTGGTCACTATATGTTTCTCGTTAGTCGAATGTTGAGCTATTAAAAATAAACTGCTTTTCCAAACAATCTCTTATCTCACTACATGAATTCTCATTCTACGTTTCAACCGTCCACAGCTCACAATTAAGAAAAATTGGTCATTAGGTAGCGGTCTAAAATTAACTTCTCAAATACTGCTGTTATTATAACGCCTAAAACAGATTAATCGGCTGAGTCGAGCACAAAAGATATCGGTTTTAGAAAATGAGGTTGAAGTTGCAGACGTGTTTAGGGTATAGAGTATCGATAGCTTCATTATTTTCTTTCGTTTTATCAGATGCTAGTGAACTTAATAGTGTCGAACACCGTTATTGTTCTCAGTTAGCAGGAGAAAGCAAGTTACTGCGAATTGGGTAGACAAATATCAGTGGTAGTGGAACGTGTAACAAATTTAGAAGTATGTTTTTGTATTACGATGCTTTGCAATTTCTAAAAATTTGGTGATCACTCGAAAAACTCCATTTATAAGGAGGAATTAAAAATGAATGGAAATTACTCCAATAATTACAGATCAACCGGTTATAAATTTGAATTGGTGTGATGTGATATCAACGAACGTTATTTAATAGACCAGTTCCGTAAGTTCCGTTGAGTTCGGCAGTACAAGTAAATGTTTCAAAAGAATATCGACAATCTACTCTTTAACGATTGCTTCATGTTATTTTTTTATGTTTTTCATCCATCATTTTTATATTTTTGGGGAGGGGTGGAATTATTGTGTTTTTTTTAACAACCGAGGAAATGAAATTTTTCTTCCAGTTGAAGATTTTGCACGGGACGTTTTTTCGATTGGCAATTGAAAATTGTCTAGTCGTACATTTGCGGAGGTGAGACAAGATTTTTAACATCGCTTCAGGCTAAATTCTTTGACGAGTAAAGATAAAAATGTATTTCCGAACGTAATTAATTTTAACATCGAAGCAACGTAGATAAGATAACCAGATTTTGTTACTGTTTTTTTAAAATAACGGTCATTATAAAATAACTAAAATTGTTAAATAGAATATTTAATACAAGTTATTTTAAATATCCAATTACGCGTTGTCTTACATAATGTTAACAGTTTAATTTTGAATCACAGACCAAAAAACCAACAACTGAAATTTAATTGAGGTAACCTAATTCAGTTCTGAATATCGATGACATAAATTCTGAAATCGTACCACAGTGTTATACTTGACAGGGTGAAGTATCACAATCCTCATAGGAAACATCGTTCTTTAAGTATTGCGATTTTATCCAATAAATTGATAATACGTATGAAGGCTGCATTTCTACGTATGTATTTAAATATGAAGTGCCTATTTTATAATTCCAAAAATGTTCAGTTTTACTTGAACAGTTCGTCAAATCGCATTATTACCTTTGAACGGGAATTTGACATGTATTACTATGAGTGTTATCTCATGTTCAATACATTCTTTTTCACTCGCCCATCCTCATAATTCATCCAATCTCATTGGAGTTCATCTCTGATAAAAAGTGCGAGGTGAAAAGAATGATTAAATGTGCTAAAATCATATTAAATTTCAACCTTCTTTCTAAAGACTTGGTTATAGGTGTAGCGTTAAAACTAATATGTGGGTCTCTAGAAATCTCTGCTGAGGCGCTGTGCCAAGCAAGAAACGATTTCTGAGTGAAAACGGGCTTGCAGCTGCAGCGAGAGTTATGGGTCAGATTTGACAGGGGTGTCAATAATTTATTGACCTTCTCTTCCCATTTGTGTATAGTTGAACATTAATATAATTACAGTCTTAGTTCAGAATCAATAAAGTCNCGCTAAAATAATTTTTTTTTTCATTTAACAGTATTTCTCACTTTTATGGTTTAAAAAACTGTTTTCGAGGTAATCGTAATGCATTTCGAGTTGTATGGAATGAACGAATCACAGTAACGAAATGTTTTGCTATTTTTACTAAAGAATTGTATCCCGAGCTCAAGAATACGAAAAAAAGATCAGTTGGAATCTTTTTCGATTTATTTAATTTAACTAGAAGTGCCCTGTGTATCGTAAAAGCAGCGAATTAGATAAAGAACATTTGTTCAGTACTTTAAGGCGAATAAACGTAAGAAAGAAAGAAAATAATAAACATGGACACAAAGTTTAAAGAAATAAATCGTGAGTAGCGTTGCCTGGGTGACAGTTTTGGAATATTAAAAAAAATCTTTCAAAGTCCAAAAAATGATCCTTGTAATGATTCTTCATCATTGGCAATTTGGTTAAGTATGACTGGAGGGAAAGGGATCTTTATTTTAAAAAAAGTTACTTTTTTCGAAATAACACGCCCCGATGTTCTTCGTCATGTGTGTCATCGCGTCGAGACGGAGCAGCGGTTGTATGACGTCGAGGCGTCCGCTCGCTTGACGACCTTCACACTGGCTGGCCACTTCTCTCGCATCGCGTCCACCATGAGGACAACACGACGCTACTGGAGGCAGGTGGCCACGCGACACCTGCCAATCGCTGCTTCCACCGCTGCTGCTGCTGCCGTAGCCGCCGCCTTCTGCGGCTTCGGCCTCAATGGCTTCGTCTGTTCCAGCGCAACTCTCCCAGACTTGTTATTAATTTTTTGAAAATAATTTTCATGATATTAACAATAAATTACGATAAATTGTTAATTTGTGTTTCAATTAATCTCGCTACGTCATTTTTTTTTGACATTTTCGACATGGGATTTTTAATAACTGTTACATGTAAATTTACAAACATATTTGCGTTAAATTACAAACATATTGACATTATATATGTATTATAACTCGCAGCTAACTTTTTATCTTATCTAGGAACTTTTGCTGAAATTTTTGAATCCGCCTCTGCCTTAGGGCCCTTGATCGGAATTGATGGGATGGTCCCTTGCTTGCTTCCGGAGAGTAAATTAGTTTATTGTCCTCCACGTGGTCATACGCAGTCTGTACTGTTTTTTGACAATAAATTTATTATTATTAAGTTGTATTTCTCGAAGCAAACTGTAATATCATCACTTCGATTTTCAGCGGTGTAGTGGAGTATTAGCTTTGATGTTACGTAACGCTTAGTCCTCAAGGGTATGTTTCATTAGGCACCTTTAACTTTCAAGTTTATCACCGCAATTTACGTACTCAACCGCTCAGAGTAATGAGGAACTAAGTCATAGTATCAAAATTCTTCAAAACATCAAATAAACGAGAATTTTTTTGGAACGAAGGTCAGGGAGATAGTACGTTACGTAATTATTGGAGGTGGGGGTCTTAGGTATCGTTTTCTTGTGCGTTATGAAGAGGAGTGTTAAAACATGGTAATTTTGAGTTACGTGTTGCATGAATGGGCCCTAATGGAGAATACAAGTAGAATAAAAAAATGTAATCAGTTGTATTGACCCCAAATTAAGTAATTTTCATGAATTGAAGAGGTCAGATGTTCAACAGCTCTATATACTTGCCGACGTATCGGAAAAAATATTTTCTCAGGGATGACGATACGTAAGAATAGATGGTTCCAATTACTAATGTATACAATAAAATAATTATAATAATAATCATAAACATTAAAAACACACTAAACATTACGTATTTTTAATTACACATATTCTAATCTTTACACATTAAAATTATCCGTTCTTTTACACCAGACTTCCATGCTGGAGCTTGTCATTCCTATGAATCTTCAGCCCAGAGGAAGAAAATACATTTTCTGAAAGGTTGGCAAGTATGTAAAGCTGTTGAATATCTGACCTTGCCTCAACAAATCATAAAATAATTTAGGGTCAATAACAAATCATCCGGTTAAAAATTTTATTCTACTTGTCCCGTTAGGGGTGGTTCATGAAACACGGAATGTAAAATTACCAAGTTTTAACACTCCTCCGTTCTCTGCACAACGCACCAGTAACGATACCTAAACCCCACTGATGCACTGACTTAATTGTTCGTATCTCATGAGCGGTTGAGTACATTGATTACAATGATAAACTCGTAAGTTAAAAGCGCCCTTTGAACATACCCTTTAAGACGCAGCGTTACCTAACACCAAAGCTAATACCACACTACGCTACTGAAAATCGGAATTATAAAATTACGACATCCTCAGAAAAATGTCGAAAAACTGACTTTGCGAGATTAACTGTAACACGAATTTACAATTAATTGTAATTTATTATAATATCTTGAACACAGACGTATCAAATGGTTCGCACTCTAGATATTTGACTCGTATCAGAAATGCTTCTGGATTAGAGGACTTCAAACAGCATCCAGTGCTCAGGACGTACCGCATTCTTCTTAAGAGCGTTTAATTTTCTCCGTTATTTCAGATTTTACAATGCATTTGTCCCTACTTTGCGATTATTTCATCCTTAAGTCACCTTTGTCATATTCATTTATAAAGACATTTCACTGGTTTCCCACATCCAAATTGATCTCTTGTTTCCACATTCGTCATTTGTGGAAATTCTCTTTTCGCTGCATCTCCTTGCCTTTTCCGTAATTTTTCTATTTCCATCAACTCTGTGACATTTACACTTGGCATTCACGCATTCTCTTTTAAAAATAGTTTTTACCTCGATGAATGTAATGACGCATTTCATCGAGTATATTAAGGAATATATTGTGCAATCATTTTCGTATTGGTTCTGAAGCTCTACACACATTTTTGGACATAATGACTTCTACGGGATTGTTAAATTTCTCTGTTTGTTTTTGTTGGGCAAATATTTAACCTATGAAATATCATACCCTTTAAAACACTCTGAACACACATTCCACTTTATTTGTTTATTCCAATAATTAGGTCACCGAGAACCGACAAACCCAATTCTCTCTTGGTGAAAATGTGGTGTGAGTCATTGAAGGGGCAACCTAAAATTGAGTAAAATATACTATTTATAAATTGATATAAATTTGAAATGTCTTCCTCCACCTTCACTAATGGTAGTGTTTACTTGTTTATAAGTATTCACACAAACACCGACCTATAAAGAAACAGGCATAAAATGTAATGCCCACGTCCGTTTACAAATCACCAATTCTTGTTAAGCAAAACAGCATTTTTGTTCATTTCTGTGATTTGCCAAATATTTTTTTAAAATTACTCTTGGTCACAAATCGTCCTTGGAGTTGGGTCTTCGTTTTCTGGGCCATAAGAACATTAAGAACAGGCAAAGTTCAGTGACACTTTGTATTCCCCAAAGACACATTTTCCTTATGCATCTCAAGACTACACTAGGCATAGGACACGTCTATGTCTATTTCATTATTTTTATGTATCTTTTAGAATAAATCCCCTGTTTCTAATTTAAAGAATTCGCCAGAACTTCAACAGAAATACAAACAAGTTCATAGAACTTGTCCCGGTCAAACAAGTTCATAGAAATACAAAGGTTAATTTCTGCTTGTAATTTGTATTTCGTTGTGTCTCCATTGGCGACTAGCTTCGTGCAGCAGACAAATACAAGTATCTTCTGATTACAAAACGCAAACGAATAAATTATTAAAAGATTTTCCTCGGTACCTGCACTATAAAAATGTTATATTGATTCACAATAAATAATTACAACAACAGAAAATTAAATGAATGAGTGTAATTATGAAAGAAAATGTTACGAAGGAAAAAATTAATTGGAAATAGGTCCTAACTTCAATATAATTCGATACAAGCTGAAATGATCACACTGCTCCACTAATTGGTCTTACAACCAACTCGATATGAAACATTCGACACAATCCGGACATGATTTTCTCGTCGACTGAAAGCTGTTACATAAAACCTCCAGAATGCGGTAAATTAACTCTATATTTTTTTAATTATGAAAAATCGATCTATTTTTCTAATACGATAAGATGTTCACTGACACAGTGACTTTTCTTGTTAAGTTACGAAAATTCAATCAAAAAAATTGAATACGCATTATTTACATACTAATTGTCGTATAATTCTCCTCTGAAGTCTTCCACTGTGTGGAAAATTTGTTCTCTCTGTCCAGTAGCGTACCTACATCTAATGAGGTCCGGGACGGAAGTCTTTTAGGAGACCCAATCTACAAATCACACTCACATGTTTCCTTGGCAACAAGTCCATGTTGATCGCATCAGTGAATGAAATAAAGAGGGTCGTTTCATATTCATTCATGTAATTAATACAGAAGGTTTAAATATGTTGAAGTACAGCACTAAACCCAAACAAAAGCAAGCGTTGGATGGATGGTATGTTGCGTCGGTTTTGGAAATTATAGCAGATAAACATGGTATCCACTGTTATTTTACCTTGCTTTTGGATTAGTTGACATGGTGCTACTGACCCTACACAATCTTCACACAATTTTTTTAGGAACCTTTAGGAACCCGAAACAAAGGTTGAAACGTTTTAATATAAAGTGTAATATGTAATTTAATGAAGTTGTTTTTAAGTGTTGTGATTAAAATTTGTCTTTTGAAGAAGAGAATCGTTTTTATATTTATTCATGAAATTCATGTAGACAGTTCAAATATGTTGAATTAAAAAAAACAAATAGAAATTTCAGATTTATTTTATAATAATATCAGCTATTCCTTATTTTATACTTATAAAAATGTTTTTAGAATATAATTATATTCATATTTACGTATTTTTGCTGACCCATTTGGAGACCACCCTCACATAGGCACGCTACTGTCTCTATCGCCGTCCTAATAACTATCGATCAGTCTATAGGCAAATATAATATTTATTTTCTGTCTCATTCTTTTCGGATGTTGGATCAGATTTTTTTAGTCAAACCGGTTAATAGATTAATCCTTCTTCCCCATATGAAATGGCATATTTTTTTTATTCATCTTGAAGTTAAGATATGGGTCACGATCGTAGACGAGAAGAGAAAATGAACCGAGGTGAATAACCCCTTTTAAACTTAACAATATATTAACAATATTCCATTTTTTGCCATTTATATTCCCGTTACTTCTTTGATTTATTATTATTATTTTTTACTTTTACTTCTTCGTGTGATGAATGTTTATCTTCGTTAGTTCAAGTGTGACCCGCTGGTTTCGCTGCATGCGTGAATAGGGGGTCTAGTCGGTGCCGACAGTTATGACTGTGAAGTAAAAAGGGCGTAACGAAAGAGACAGTCCCTTTTCAGTGACGCAAAGAAGCGCATACAAAAGACGACACTTCGGAAAAGGAAATGGCTGGGGCTCACTGAGGTAGTTAAGAAATTTTGTATGGTTGCTTATTTTCATTTCGTTCTCTTTATTTCCTATTTCGATGTAATTCTTGAGAACTGGAAAGAGCGCGACGAATTCGTGGTTGAAATATTACATTTTAATTTTGAGCGGTTCAGTGTACTGGAAGGGAAATTGAATTGAGATACGACGTTGGAAACAAATTTAATGACTCAGTTTTATATTTATGAAGTAAATATATCTTTGACTTTTACATACCCCATATCTTGCTTACAGAATATAATCAATCATATTACCCCGTTTGAGGTCAGACCAGTTGACAACTGTATTAATTATCCTGTCATAATGGATTTTTACATTTAAAAAACTCTACGTTCTTTTTGTCGTTTGGGCGCAGTAAAAGAATACGTTTCTTAATTAAAAATTAGCAATGAAGCGTGTAATGCCGTACCTAATAATTTACTATCCAGCCGCAGTATATATTTCTCGCAAATACTCTTGCGTAGATATATCCCTTCTAACTTCACCATGTAATTACAACACGGAACCTTTCGCTCAAATAAAAAGGAAAAACAAAAAATTAACTCGAAGACGAGAAAAAAACGAGAAAATGAAAATATCCTCAGAACCACACGTCTTCTAATGCTCCAAAGAAATATCACCTCGGCGATTCGCAAACGCGACGCTGACTATTCGGCACGCTGCCGTTGCAGACAAATTGCCTATAAACATCCGAGCGCTTATTAGCATGTACTTACTTCGTCTTTTCTCCTTTGCCGCTCAAGTGCGATGTTCGTCTGTTCGTCATCGAGGTAAAAGAAGAATGGAGAGATGGCCTTGGCTCAACAATGGAACAATGCCACGTCGCCGTCTTGCAAGGGGGGCCGGTCTGTCGGGCGTCGGGGAGGTCCTGCATCAGAGGGCACGCTGATGGCCAGTGTTCGGTGTGGGTCGGGGGCAGAGGGGATCGACATGAACATCCTCGTGGATCTTCAGTTTCGAGATGCGCAATGCGAGATTGGTGGACATTTTCTCGTCGCTGTGATGGGTCCTTGTTACTCGTGCAGCGGATGGGTATAAGCGAAGCATTATATATTCATGCTTCCACCCATACGTACTCCGTAATCTCTAATGTCAATGTTGACAGACTATAAAAATTCTCGTCTTCAAAATAAAAATTCTCGTCTTCAAAAACTCTGTAATTCACTACCATGTTTCTAACGTCACATTGGTTGAACGCAATACGAGTATGCGCCGTTGAAGTTACGCGAAACCAAATGTTACCACTACAAATAGAGAACAAGTCCGTGAAAATGATACACATGATGATATGATACACGCAATACAGGTCTTGTAAAATTGTGAATAATAAATTTATATTTTTTTAAACCGTATGAGGTCACAACGGTACATTTGTTTTAGTAATTTGTTTTTTATATTTATTTTAAATTTCACATCAATGTTGGAAGTAAAAACAATAATTGAATGTAAGAGAATAAATGCCACACGTGCTTTTAGAGGGATTATCTTCAAAAGACTGGCAAGTGCATGATATAGCACTGTTAGGAACTCCACATTCTGCGAAAGGTATTACGAGAACACCAACATCTTTCGGATCTATTCCTTGGGAAGCTGGGTGCAACCTGGGATAGGTTTACAAGCTAACCGACTATACCACCATACTAAGTCGTGAACACTAAAGCAACAATTAATAATAATAACAATAATAAAAAAACTATGATGTATCTGGGATCTCCCCATGAGTTGTCTGGGAAGCAACCTGGAGTGGGTTTACGAGCCAATGGGTTTACCACCATACAAAGTCTCGAAGAGTAACGAAATAATAATAATAATAATAATAATAATCAATTGGCGGCTAGAAGAATTGAAGCAAATTGATAGGAAAACTAGAAAATTGCTAACTCTATATGGACAACCTCACCCAAATTGATAGACTGTATGTGCCAAGAAGGAAAGGAGGACGGGGTTTAATACAGATATAAACAACATACAAAATAGCAATTGAAAACCTACACAATCATATCTACCAAAGTACCAATGACCTTTATGTCAGACTCTTAAAGAAGTGTGACCAACAAAGAAATAATACAAATTCAATTCAGAAAAATGCATTAAAATATAGAAAATCCATAGAAACAGAAGAACAATCAGTTGAAGAGATCTCAATTGAACACAACCAATCAAATTACAGGGAGAAAGTAAAAATCACAACTTTTGACAAATGGAGAAGTAAACTTTTGCATGGGCAATCAAACCGCACGATGGAAGACAAATTGATAGACAGAGAAAAATCATTAACTGGTTGACAGCAGGTCGTCTCAAGGGAGAAACGAAGAGCCTCCTGGTGGCAGCACAGGATCAGACCCTCCAAACCAAAATATTATAGGAAACACATTTTGAGAGAAAATATAGATAGTAAATGTCAGCTGTGCCAATAGCATGAAGAAACAATAGACCATATAGTTTCTGGCTGTCGAATCTTGGCAAAAAACGAATACATACATCGCCATGATAATGTTTGCAAAAATGTACACTACAGAATTTGTAAAGAATACAAGATAGATGTAACCGACAAGTGGTATGAACATAATCCACAACCAGTTACGACCAAAGAAGACATAACTGTTTTTTGGAACCAGCAAGTAGTAACTGATAGATCAGTAGCTGCTAACAAACCTGATATTATAGTGCGAAACAATAGAGACAATTCTTGTCGATTAATAGATTGTAGTGCCCAAAGATATGAACATCTCATAAAAAGAAGTTGAAAAAATAATAAAATACACAGACTTAAAAATAGAAATTCAGAGAATGTGGAAAACAAAAACAGACATCATACAGTAGTTATAGGAGCATTAGGAACTATCAATAAAGCAATAGAGTAATATATACAGAAAATACCAGGAAACATAAATCTAAATGAAATTCAAAAAACAGCACTGTTGGGAACTGCCCATATCCTGAGTAAAGTATTGTAACTGCTATATGGATGATATCGAACCCTAGGAATGTGGTTCATTCCCGGTTGGAAGAAAGATACCAGCATTAGCTGAGATAAAAATACATAATAATAATAAATTTTTTTAAACGTATGAATGTCAAAATAAACGTCTTATATATTATTATATGGATTTGGTACAAAATAAAAATTATTTCGTATTTAGAACTCTGGACATCAGTGTAAAACAGTGTCATCCCAATTCCTTCTCTCCTGCTCCGTAGCCGACACACATTTTGTAGACTCGCATTCAGTGATAATACGTCTCCACAAAACGCGTCCGCGCTATTTGAAAAATCCGCCACATCATTACGAACCTAGATGAATAAATATGAATGTTCGCACTTTCCCGAACTCAACATCCTTTTCATAATTTCTCTTGGAGGCGATATGTATTGTGTGTAGAAATTTAGAAACAAGGAACAATCGCTTGGGTTCATTTAAATGCTCTGTTTCCCGATTACTATGCAATGCTCTTAGACATGCATTCTCTCATGACTTTTACCTTCGGAATGAGAGAAAGCAGATGCGAGAAGTTTGTGCAACGAACCGTTTTTTAAATGGAGGGAAGACTTCATTAAGGTGACGTCACTGCGATAGATAGAATCAAGGATGCGACCAGTGCTGTGCGACGGAGATTTGTATGTTTTCTTATTTGAATTAGTTCAGGATTTGATAACACGATTTGCATGCTTTTTTTGTTATTTTTTGGAAGAAAATTGATTATATTATATTGTAGATCAGTGTATGATTTCGTTTCCAGAAATTAAAGTTTCATCATGAGTGTTAAGGTTAGAAGGAGATTTGAAACTCAGTATCCAGATGTTTAAGTTTTATCGTTTGTGTTAATGTCAGAAGAAGATTCAATATTTATTGTCAACATCTCTCGAAATTGTCATTTGAATGGATGTATTATGTAAAGAAAAATGTTTTTCGATGAGTTCTCAAATCGCTTCCTTATGAACTAGGGTTGGCTTTAAAATGAGAGATGAAAAATTACCGCAACATTAGTTTTGTCTGTCTTATAAACACTTTTACCGATAAAATTTGGTAAAAATATGGAGAACTGCATTTACGGAGGATTTTGTGTTTTTTTTTAGAAATCGAATGCTCTAGAAATGACATGTCTGTGTATATTGAAAATTTGTATCGAATTTTTTGATTCTGCGTAGTTACAACCACTAGCAACCTAACATAACCTAAATTTTAATATCATTGGTATGTAAATCGAACGAAGCAAAGTATATAGGGATATGAGATAAATGAAGCATTACAGAGGATTAAGGTCTAAAGAAATAAAGTGATGTTTGTGCGAAGGCCATGTTTACTACCTGTTTGTCACAGAATGACGCTGCAGACAAGATTCCTGATGCATCTCGTCGGCTGGTTGTTAAACTAGACTGAAAAATGTTTAGATTAGTAGGCGTGTTAATGGTACTAAGTATGATAGACCAAGTAAATATGTGTAAAGAAAAGTATTCACGTATTTTTGCAAGTTTATGTATAATACATACCTACACTTATGATATATTTGAAGACTAGTCCCCATAATGTTGGCGATGAAGATGGTGGATGCTGCGCCTGCCTATTCAGTTGGGAGGAGTGAGATCATCGCTATAGGGGAAGGAGATTACTTTGTAGTGGCTATGTCGAGGGACAGGGCTTATATGGTGTTTTTTTTTCTATGTAATATATTAATTTAAACATGAATAAATGAAGAAAAATATTCGGACCTACTGATTCGGGGAAAGTTGTAAGAGTTTATAGAAGGAGAGGTGGGGTGAAGGGGATCCAAATTCAAAATCTGCTCCAGTCCTCCCCAAAACCACCCTCACCAAGCAGTGCACCCTCTATCGCAACAACCATCTTCATCTTGAACATCATCAACCAATTTACTCACTAACGCCATAACCATCTTCACGATTCGACCATTTATTTATTTTAAGTAATGTCTTCGTCGATAGACAAATTATATATTTCATTACATTACATTTTACATTACATATATTACATTACGTGTTTAGTTTATCAAATCTTCTCTTATTTCCCTAAGTCGTGTTATATATTTATTGAAGGACTCATAATTCTCTTTATTCGCTATCATTCGGTGAGTTGTCTCCGAATCCTTGTCTGTTCTTTAGATTTCATTTTTGCAAAATCCTGCCCTCTTTTAGCTCCATATAACTCGCATTCCCAAATTACATGTTCCACTGTTTTATCTCCTTGGAAGCAACCATATGCCCCATCTCTCCGTTTGATCCTACCATCTTCACCATCAACATCACCAATACTACTACCGCCACAACCATCTTCACCGACATGATCACAAACCAGCGTACTCACCATCGCCACAAAGCATCTTCACTACCATTACTAATCAGAATACTCACTATCGCCACAACCATCTTCATCGTTATGATTACCAACCAATATACCCTGTATCACCGCCAGCAGCATTTCCATCATCACCACGAAATCCGTCACCACCAACATTGTCAACGGAGCTACCACCACCACCGTCGTGTGTCTCGCCGTCTCCACACCTTTGCTCCGACGCGTGCTGGACCTTGGAGCGCCCCCATGGCCGTGGCACACATCGTGTGGGATAGGGGCTACGACGCGCACGCGTCTCCAGGAAAACGTTCTTTTATCATTTGTGATTACATAAAAAAAAAGTACGGAAAGAAAAGATATTAGCCCAACTTTCTTATTCAGTTATTTCTAAAACTGTACTTCCGAGATAATCTTCAAGAATTGTATTGTGGACGAACATAATTCTTTCCTTGATGAATGGAGAGAAAACAAGTTTTCTTAATGAAATGCGGAAGCTATAATTGTGTCGCGGAATGGACCTCTTTTGTTTGGTTGCAGCTCCCGGTACTGTCACGTGTCACGCTCTTGAGGTGTTACGTGTTACCTTAGAAGTCATTACAGATATGAGAACAATGGCTAAATTTATCCTTGTAAAATGTTAAGAATCTGCAACTCTCAGCTTTATCAACTGCCGAGCTCAGCAACATTCAGGCTGCTCAAAGTAACTGAAATCATTGCATAACTTACGAGAGAAATCACGATTTGATGTGTCAAGTAGCAAACCCATTTTCAAAATCTTCGCTACTATGGGGAATAACGTTCCTGTTGGACTTATTTCTATTTAATTTATGGATGTAATCGAGAATTGACTTATTTCTAACCTAACTAACCCATTAACATGTTCTGAGAAGAAGTAGTGGTGCTTGTCTCTCTCGACGTCTAGTAAATGTTAAGTCGGACAATATCTTCTTTCTACGTGTGGAAATGCAGAATTACATTATAAATTTTTTGTGAATTCTGGGTTATTGAGTATCAGATCAGCAGTTGTAGTTAGAACGTTGACAGAAGGGTTAAGCGAGAATGCAAATTTACTTGTGATGCATGAACAAGGATTCCTGAAGACTTTATGAGACATGGTGATGTCGTTTAGTTTGCTAAACGACTTGACGCGCATCTCATTGCATGGTATGGAAAACTCAATAGGTCGTTAAGAAACAATGTGTTACATTGTAAAACATAATTCTTTTATCGTTAACGACATTTTGTATCAAGAAGGGGCAAAATATTAAGTAAATAATATATATCTGAACTCTTAGCACACGTTCAGCATTAAATACAAAAATTTAAATGTTTCGAAGAACTAAATTGCATTGAGGTGATAAGAGTTAAAAGTTATTCAGTTGCACCCTATACATACTACAGATTCATAAATTATAGAAAATGTGATAAAAGTTGTACGACTCCCTAGTTTGTGAAGTATAATTGTGCAGTATTTTTGGAGAAAAAAAATCATCAAAGATGAATTCTTACCATTCTCCACCAATAATATAAAAAGATCTTTATCCTCGTGATGAAAATTATGAACTCAATAAAAGGAAGACTTGACACTATTTTATTAAAATGTAACATCGAATAAAATCATTATTGGAATATTTATAATATTCAAAATGTAACAGTTTTATTTGTTTATTTCATGTCTTACGGCGAGGTTCAAGTCATACGACGTGAATGTCAAGTGAGGAAATTGAAAAGGAGAGTTATTGAGTTGCCGGGGAACTTATGGTACCAAAACGATATGTTGGTGAAGAAACCCCAACTAACAACCTCATCCAGTTCCACTCAGCGAGGAATCGAACCCAAACTCTCCTGATCAGCTGTAAAGTGGGAGCGAAGATTGTACCACGTCATCACCGCTGTCGGATCTTAGTTTTTGGAAGGAGAAAAATAAATAAATAGAAAAGTCAATCAATATTATGACTTCGTGATAAAAAGAGAAGTTTCCTCAGTAGGTACTCAATCTGCTATAATGGGATAGAAGTAGCCTACTAACAATCTTGGTGTGGAGATAGAAACTTCGTCTCAATACTGACTTGATTCTCCATTTGTTCAAGTTAGATTAAGTATGAAATTAGGGTTTCCACAACCTTCTCTAGATCTAAGATTCATCAAACTCTCCGATAACCCAACATATTTCCTTCCCAATTTCCTAAACCAAGTTATGGTTAGGTAGACCTAGTGTTAACAGATTAAATAAATAAATACTGACGCAAAACCTTGGATGGCACATGTTCCGGTTTTCATGAAACTTTTTTATTTACTCCATTAACTCAGAAGTTGGGAGAAAAAAACATACTTATCCCACTGTGAATGCAATAGGATCGAGCTATCCTAATGTTAAGTGCAAGAAGTGCGTAGACACCATCATAGTTACCACTCTTGGGTTGTCCTACGTGCGATCCATACAGCGTACGCGCACTCGTTCTTCTATACCACTGCAACTCTCTCCAATACGTCATATTTGCACACAGTAAATGACAAATATATTGTCTCCATGTCACATTTTCTTGCACTGCAAACAATGGTGCACATGCTCAAACCATTTAAGATCTACTGTTAATGATAACTGACAGAGAATATCATTCGTGAGGTAATAACACGATACAGCAATGTTGATGGATGTGCAGATTTGTTGGCAGAGATGCAGATGATGGTTGCGGGGAATGACGGATCTAGACTGCAAGCAAGTGGCTGAGCAACTTGGGAGGGATTTGGGGAGGATTTTTGTTTGAAAATTATGTTTTTACATTACAAATTTTTGTAAGTACTATCTTTAATTAAAATACACGAAGTCTTCATATAGATAATTAACTGTTAACAATATTAAGTAATGCCCTAATGTATTATTGGTTTAAAATGACAAATACATATTAAAGGATACAAATGTCGTGAACGTATCAGAATTTTATAAAGATACAAATCAAATAATTCATGAAAATATATTTTTTTTTATGCAGACATAATGAACAAACAACAAAAATATATGAAAGTTACAAAATAAAATCCCAATCAAGAGTTTTGTTTAGGATATGTTCTTTAAAACAACTGTCTTGAAGAGGTCTACTTAGTAAGATACTAGAAAAATAATGGCTAAATTAGTGAGATAACAGCTTACAACGTACACATAGATTATACAACGTATGGAGAAAGAAACGGCATCCCGTAAATGAATAGAAATCCGCTTGCCGTCTATTGATGACATGATATGTAGGAAAGACAAATTTCGAACGTCTCATCCTCAGTGAAGCAAGCAAAAGAAAGACGACAAATACTTCCTTCTCAAAACGTTTATAACATTGGAGGCTACCCATGAGTTGTGCTGTCGGCAATGCGGTTGCACTGTATCGCTTATTCCAAGTATTGCAGAGTTGCGAATCGCATGTAATACGCAGAAATTATAATTCAAATTCACATTTCCAATGAAGCCTCCTTAATTCCCCCTTCCCCCCCCCCTCCCGTTAATCAGCCTCTGGTTGCGGGCACAATGATTGGATTGGCGGTGGCGATGGCGGTGCAGGAGTCAAGCAGCAAACAGCCCCGATCGCTCGCACTCCAGCTACTTTGCATAGGTAGAAGGTCGCCGCGCGAGGCTGCTGCAGACGACGTCGTCGTCGATGGCGGCTCCGACGCCGCTTCCGGGGTCACGACGCCACACTCGCCTCGAGAAACTATCGACCCCGTGTCAGCGCTGTCTGTGGCGATTGCGGGGAAAGAGCTTGACGCATCCCAATGACAAAAGAGGCGCAATTGATATTCATGTGTTTTCTTAGAATATTGTCGAGTTTCTTTTGAATCGACTCTTTACTTCTTCGCAGGGGAACTGTAAAGCTCCCAACTATGTTGAACTAAAATTTTAAAACAAATTGTGTGAAATTCGAACGAATTAATTATTTTTATTCTCTCATTTTTTAAACTTGAGATTAATATTTCCTGAAGAAGATAAAATATTCCCGATACCACTGCAAGAGCTCTGATTCTTAGAGATAAAATAATGGTGTAAAAATTAATCTCAAATTGAAAGCTATTTTAATAGTTACGAATTACAAACAATCTTTTCCAAATAACTTAAAGAATTGATAATAGCACCTATTTGTTGAATAGCTTTTTCGTATTCTATGGAATAATTATTTGTTGGTATTCTATTAATATTATAGAATGTAGCTAACTATTCTTACTCTTATCTTGGGGTGGGGGCGCAGAAATAACGAATCCGCTTCAGCCGTAGGACCCTTGATTGAAATTGATGGGATGGTTCCTTCCTTGCTTCCGAAGAGTAAATTTATTTGCCAATCACGTGGCATATACAATTTGTAATTGCTTTTTTGACCATAATTTACCTATTTAGTTAATTTAAAGAAAGCACACATTATCAGTTTTCCAAGTGTTAATTTTACTATTTGATAGTGGATAAGATTCCTTTATTTTTTTTCTGTTAAGATATGCATGGCACCTTTGTGGATTTGTTGAAAAAGGTATTTCTTCATTAGTTCACAATATTTTTGAAAATATGAATTACTGTCCCGTATGGTCTTCATTAAACTATCTCGACCTCCAAATTAGATTATGTTCCAAGTTTTGGGAGATGTGGGTGCCGACGGCAGATGTTATTATAAAAAGCACGGACGTTGGTACATCGGCAATGGAGGTGGTACACAGTGACCTTGCGAGTGTAGCGATATACCTCCAGGGTCTACTCAGCAAAACATGCTAACCCGAGAACATGTGGGTTATAATGTACTGATTTGTATGCCATAGTGTCATTATACAGAATAGGTGGGAAAACCATTGACAAGAGCCGCTATTTGCTTTGAAGCGCAGACCAGCTGATCCTTTATTTTGGTGTGGATTTTTAATTATTCTAATATTTGTTGATATTTTTATTTACTTTTTGTCTTAAATCTTCGTGGCTAGGTTCAGGCATGCTTTTCCACCCAACAATGTGAAGAAATTGGGAAGGAATATCGTTAAGTAATCGTAAATTTCGGTAACCATGCGATATTTGTGCGATGTAGTTAAGAAAAATTCACTGGTAATCATCCGGTATGATTAAGCTCTGGATAAATCACATATATAATACGTAACAGTATTGTCGTATTGTCGAAAAAGTTTTATTTTATACGTAAATTAGTTCAAAATGATACATGGTTTTTCTTAATTTTTATATCGTTAACTATAATGCTTCATCATTTATTATTATCGTCTCTCGAGTCATATTTTCTTAGTAATGGCTAAAGCAGTGAACGAATTAAAACTGTACATACTCCTGTGAGTCAGCCTCCCATACCTTCTATGAGTTTTACCATCGTAAAGCAAACAACTTTCATGAAAATAGACTCGAGAACCCCGGTCTTTCTTCCCCAAACTTCATCAACGATACCTCCCACGTCGAAAGCGAGACAACTCCATTAGGTCCCCGTCCTACGATAAACGACAACAATCCACCCCCTGTATCATTGTTGGATGTCTCCGTTCAACTTTTGTTGTCGCGACAGCATAGGTACAGACCCCTGCGGTAATCCAATTCACGTATACAAAAACACGCGACAATGTCGCAGCGGTGTATGGGTGGTCTGCGGTGGAGAAATCATTCGCAAATGGCGTGTGAGAGAGAGGAATGGTTATAGGTCAAATGCAAGAGTAGAGTATTTCGCCACACATGAATAAATTCATATGCCACTTTGTGAATTAAATGTAGTGTTATCAAGCAAAATGTTCATTATGTATTGTTTTGCTAACCCCCTAGTAACAGTATTTTTTAACTTTTTTTTTTTTTCATTTTTCTTGAAACTCATTTTGTATTACGATGCACTATCTCAAGAAAGTATTTGTCCCTTGAACAAAAGAAAAATTCTCATTGCATTTCTTACTACTAATGAAAAGAAAAACATACATTCCGCATATACAGCGTATTTTTGACCACGACAGCCATTTCCAAGGTGACCATTCCATGAGAATTTTTGCAATACCTTTCACAAGATTTAATATTAACCCGATGAATTTTACTTTTATTGTAAACTTGGGTTAAACAATATCTCACCGGCATTTCAATTATCATGTATTCCGATTTATTCACACATTTGTACTTACTCGTATTTTGTTGTGTCTGGAACGGAACTGTACAAACCCCCGTCAGTCAGCCAGTGAGACCTGGAAAGGAATTGTAATCCTGACGCGGAATTGACCCTTGCTAATGAACAGGGGAATCCCAGGGGAACGCAGAAAATACGGAAAATGGTCACTGGTGACGACGATGCAAAAACCTGTTGCTTAATTGGTCAAGATTGGTGATTGTTTCACGATTGGTGATCATAACGATTCTTTCACTTAACTGTTAATGCTGACCGTTATGTTCAGAATTTGTTTAATCAATTTGTGGATCAACTCCTAGAGGATGAATGATTGTATGGATATTTTCAGCTACACAGAGCAACAGTACACACCGCCGTGAAAATCTTGCATGAGGTGTTCGGTGAGAAGAGGACATTCAGCAGAGTCAGTAAAACCTCCTGATCTCTCCCCCTGTGATTTTTAACTATGGCGAAGTGAAGGGTCAGGTGTACTCAAATAATCCTCGCACACTGGAAGAGCTACTGCAGAACATTAAAAACACTATTGCTGCTATCCCTCAAGCAGAGCTGTAACGCGTATCTCACAGTTTGATAAATCGAGCACAGCATTGCATGTTCGTCAACGGTGGTCATTTCCAGCATTTTCTGTGATGGGAAGTTCTTCTGTTCATTAACAAGTGTCAATTCCGTGTCAGTCTTATAAATATTTTCCGGACCAGTTTTATTTTGCCCACTCTGTATTAGTCGACGTGCGCCAAGGTACCCATGGGGCATGCAGTTGAGAACCTCGAACCTTAAGAAGTCCGAAAGCAGAAAGAAACCTTTTTCCTTTGATACGTACTCCGAAAAGCTCATCCACCTTAGCGTAATTCTGTGTGAAGCAGAAAGAGCTTGGAGACACGGGTGTTCGACTGTGGAACGTGTTGTCTTCGCTGGGGCGCGAGACAGGGACTGACAGTCATTGCTTGGATCCTTAGACTCAGAGGGCGAAGCGCCTGCATCCTCCTCGTTAGGGCTCCGTCGGGGACAATTGAGGACTCACTGGGTGGTCACGACAGAGGTTTCTTTCTAGTCCATTTTTTACGAGAGATTTTTTTGTACCTTAGCTTTTATTTTAATGCCACATTTTTCGGGCCTTCTTTATAGAGATTGTAACAGTTATTTTAGTTGTTGTTTTATTCTCATTGGATTAAATTTGACTTTTTATATTTCGTTTCTCTTAATTTCGCTCCATCTGCTAATTATAGTTTTTTCATCTTATACTCATCCAAGTTTTATTTACTACTCTACTTCACCTATGTCATCTACCTGCTTTTAGTCCATTGCAAAACTCTGGTTTTGAATTGTATAAACGCGAAATAGTTAGTAATTATTTAACAGTGGTTTTGGCATAGAATCAATTTTTTGTCTACTTATATAGAAAAAATTTAATCGTAACATATACTGCTAAAATGCAGGGACCATTTTCAGAAAATAATTACTTCTGCGTCATAAAATTAATATGAGAAGCAATTAAAATATACAACGATTATGTTTTTAATTCGTGAAACTTCAAATCAAGACAGACAATTTCAAAGCATGTTTACATATAATAAAAAATGATACTCGGTTTTTCAAGTTCTCTCAATAGGTTATATTTTATAATCAAAAACCTATGTATTGTAATAAAAGAGTAGAAATAAAATTCTATGTAACAATGTAATAATGTGATTTGAAATAAAAGAAAAGGTCAAGTATTGTTATGTTTGTTAAAAGTCACAACGAAAACACGCACGTACATTTTTTGAAGTTATGTACAAATAGTTTTTAATAATAATCTGAAATTTGTAAAATTAATATAGTTAAAAAAATTAAATAGTTTGTTTCAAAATATCAAATTGAATTTTAAATAAAATTACGAGTTAATTTGAGAACAATACGTTCACTAACAAGTCCTTTTTCGTTTCCTCCGCGTGAATGTATTTCCTCCGTTCTTCAGAACATTAAGTAATGATTTTTTTCCCCGACGCTTGAGTTTTTTATGCAGCTCGTGACCTGCCATGGACCTACACTGAAACTTTTTCTCTTTATTCACTCATTACGTTTCTCGCTTTAACTGATGCCACCCAGGTTGTAAACTGAGACATGTGTAATAAACGAAATTGACTTATAATGTCTCCATTTTAGGGCACACGGCTAACTTGGCGGAATTTGTGGATACACGAAACCTGAGTAGTGATTAAATATTTTTTTCGTATTTTTCACTGTCTATTCTAGTCATTGTGAACCGTGTTTTTTTGTCATAATTTCATGTCTATTTATTTATAGATGATGGAGCATGTTTTAAATACTGATGGAGCATGGAGGGTTTAAAGACTGAGCAATTTAATTTAAATGAATGTTAATTGTCCGCGTGACTCCTAGTAGCGAAGTATTAAAGCAACTTGACAACAATGAATTATCTTAGCTTAGCACGAATTCAAAATATCTTGCGCATTGTCGACAACAAAGGGAAATATTACATACTCTACAAACTAAGCACAGCAAATATCACTGAAGTACCAAATACACACATATTAAATACACACATCTAAAAATTATAAAAAGAAAAAACATATTAAAAAGATCAAAAATAAGTCAATGAATTATAGATTTTGGGAATAGAAATTATGAAACTGATGTTATTTTGATAGTTGTGCTTCTTAATTATTTTATTAAAATCAAGATACCAGATTATTTACAGGTCGAAGCTGATTCATATCCCACCCGGAGGACCAAATTTCTGGAGCATGAGCCGTATCCCAAAAACACTGGAAGCTATGGGGGTGGAAGGTATCTTGATTTTAATAATTAAAATATTTTAAATTGCAGAACCACATGGGTGACTATGATTTTATATAAAAACAAACAATAAATCAATGGACATACAAATATTGTTTTATAAAGAAATTACACAAAAACACGTTCCCTAATAATCCCACCAAAAATCTAGCCTAAACACACAAGAAATCAATGGACATACACTTAAAATATCTAATACTAAAACTTACAACTAAACACATTAACTTAAAGATAAAAGAGGCATGATTATGTTCAACAAGGCTCAGTTAAATGTTACTGAATTAGTCAATGAAGGGAGATTGAATTGATCATGAAAGATCGCACTGTTCGTGAGATTTTCACTGGCCAGTGAAAGGTATGTGAGTTCATAGTTACGTTCTTGTAACGATCACCGATACTCAGTTGGCGAACAGCGTCCCAAGACGTTGGAAGATACATGAGATATCGACGGTGTGTCGATCCATCAATAGTATTTAAAGTTTATATGATCAACTGTTTCCATGATCTCTATAAAACCATATCCACGACAGTTACAGATGGTCGCATCACATGGTTGAAGGAAATGTATAATTTTACCTCACGCACAACACGCTTCACAAAATGTTCATGACGGACGCAGTTATGGCCCAATGTTGACTCGACAAAGTCTGAAGAGAGAGTGGTGCTTGAGCTAGTGGCCACGGCGTCTTCCCATGTTAACTCGAGGGAAAATACTCCCGCGTAAATACATTATTATTGAATTGTTCGTGTGCAAATTAAAGAATTTGATACAAATTAAGGAATTGATTGAATGTTACATTAAATTTAGAAAATTGACATTCAGAATTTTTGTGTCGATTTTCCATGTAATGAATAAGTAATTATGTATATTTTATCAACATGAAATGTCTGGGTGAGAATAGAGCTCTCTAGTGGCAGATTGACGTAGTTAAACCTTTTAGATCTATTTATAGTATTAGATAATATTATTAGCTTCTGGTGGAAATGCACCAGGTGATTTAAAAGCATTTTGTCCTTACAGAATTAAGTGAAAATTTTGCGACCAACCAAAATTGTAATCTGAAGATTCATGTATATTTTTTTCAATAAATTACAACTCTCTTTCAATAACAATTCTACCATTTCACATATTTAAAAAAAACCTATTACTGATCGGTTTATCTGTAAGGTAAATAAAACCGATGACAATTAAAATATTTCTCCCTGTATAGCTACGAAACAGTAAATTCGAAGTAACGTGTAATCTATATCTTTACCTTTTTATGTCAAGATGTGTGAGGTGTAAGTAATTGGACAATAAAAGCGCTTTGTTATTACGTCGCTGATGGTCGTTTCAAAATAGTTATATCCTATTCAATAATGTATATGTAGATTCACTTTATATTGCCACTGTTATAAATATATTTTATAAAATTCATTTTTGTCTGTCTGTCATTTTTTAAGTCTATAACTCCTAAACCAAAATCCTTTTTGACAATATAATTTACATCCGATTTTCATGGTCCCTCACACAGATTAGTGAGTCTTAGTCTTTTGTTTACTGCCAATTATGGGCAACCAGCTTAACTCTCAGGCGTGTGTAGTTAATTCACTGAACTGTCTCAATCTGTAAGTTGTCGAAGTAATGGGATGAAAAACCTTCTAGGAAGAACATTTTTCTTCCTGTTTCTCAATTTCTTCGTAATCTATGGTCATATGAGGAATAAAATGTTTATTTGACATTCGCCTTTATCTATACATCGAAACATCTCACGGTTTAATCGATCTATACAGGTTTATATGTAGTGATCTAAACAGTCTTCTATTTTTATTGATCTGTAACGTGAGGTTTTTCCCACCGGANATGGGGGTGGAAGGTATCTTGATTTTAATAATTAAAATATTTTAAATTGCAGAACCACATGGGTGACTATGATTTTATATAAAAACAAACAATAAATCAATGGACATACAAATATTGTTTTATAAAGAAATTACACTTCCAATCATCTAATGGAACAGAAAACGAATCTAGTGACACACCTATTGTCATTTACATGTTTCGATCTAATCTTAACCAATGAAACCTTGATACAATCTGAAGTTTGGAGAAAAATAGTTCTATAAATAAAGGTACGTATCATTGTCATAGTGTCGAAATATATTGGGTTCGTAATTTTGACTGCAAAATCACTTCCGCTTAATCTTCGAGCCGAACATGATCTACGAACACTAGGATTCATGGTATTGCTTTACTAGTCTCGGTTCTCTCACGTACGCAAAGACATGTAATTTTATTTTATTAAATCTATTTTTGACGTTACATCGGGTTGTCTATGATATTATTCCGTTCATCTGATTATGTTTTTATTTCTTGTAAAAATTATGTGTTGATTTTTTCAATGAATTAAAAAATTCTTTTTTTGTGTGTGTTCACACGTTCTGATGCACTTTGTCCAAACGATGGCTTCTGATAAAAATTTAAGAAGGAACTCCTACCACCTCTCATTTCTCTCCCTCCCGTGTTATCTCACCCTCCTTCCCCACCCCTAACCACTCTCCCTTCGCCCACCGGTTGCACGAACACTCGAGCACCGCGCGCAAACAACATGCATGCCCGGCTGCACCTCAATAGCCGACGCTCACAAGTGTTCTGAGCGACGCGGTTTTCTGATTGTGCACAGCATCGGACGGGACCCGAGCACCTGGGCCCCGAGGC
>NNCF01127457.1:395360-440407 GCA_002313205.1 Laupala kohalensis | reverse complement strand
GGTGGAGGTGGCGGGGGGGGGGGGATGAACCATTTGATCGAATGCACTCGAAAATTCATTTGATACTTTTTCATTTTTCACAATATATAAATTGATAACTGTAATACAACACACGTCCCTATTGAACATATACGTCACATATTGACCAAATAATTAAGACATTCATCAGAAATAGTAATGTCTTAATTATTTAGTGAAATATGTGATATGTCTGTTTAATAAGGTCGTGATTTTTATTATCATCATCTCAGGATAAACGCAGGTTATCATGATAAATTGATAATTGCTTAATAATATTATGATATACTCATATACTACGATAAAGTTAGTAAATATAGGGTTCCGTTTCTGGTAAATAGGGATTTATAAATATTGAAATATTTTGAGATAGATGTTTTCGTAATATTGTTTTTCTTTTTGGGTTTTGGTCTCATAGCAACGGTTTATACAATAGTAATTTTCATTTCTATTGTATCATTAAATCATTTTAATGAAATCAATACTTAATATTATTTAAATATAATTGATATATAAAGATATATAGTGTTATTTTCTTAGAAAATCATTTTGTAACATTTTAAGAGCTTCATTAAAAGAATGCTTTCGTTTAAATAGAAACTGCATTAAAAATATTTAATAACGAATATTCGTTCTCGAATCAAAGTGAAGCATCAGTTGTCAGTATGAAGAAAAATACGTTCAGTGAAATAGCGGAAACTTAAGTTCGGAGGTGTCGATAAAACCCGAAGACAAGTTGGTGCATAAATACAACGCACATTATGAAGAAAATTATTTTCTGGGTTATATTAGATGCTTCCTACGCTGTGTTGCGTCTTCGTAAGCCACGTCCCCAAAGATAATGCTTGTCATAACTGTGAGCGAAACGTCTGGATAAATCCAAATACGACTACGACTACTTAGTCCGGAAAATAATTTTCTTCATAATCTTTTTTTTTTTGGTGGGGGTTTTAGGGCTCGTCAACATCGAGGTCATTAGAGCCCATAATCTTCATAATCATTCCGGCCGTGAAAGCCTTGATTATTTATCCCATCGTAGAGTATTTGTGGCGTCTTTGTTATCTATTTATATACAGCGGGAGGTTAAAGTTTCGATCCTACACCGAATGAGATTTTTACTCGGGATTTTCCACCCGATGATCCTCACAAATCTCCTTGTACCTCACATTCACCGTCTACTTCCGAATCCCTCCTCCTGTTCGTATTGATCAGTGAAACAGCAGATTGGAATGAAAATTGCCTCGTAATTTTCTTTCAATAATTTTGCAATAGTCTTGTCACTTTTCCATCTCGAAATGGAGATCTCATTTACTTTTTAATTGGTTCTAGAACCCACGAAACTACTATGCAAGCTTTCAACGTTTAATGTGACATTATTTTCATTATCCCCTGTAGAGCCCGCTTTTTCTGATTTTTTTTTCTTAAAAAAAAGAACGATTGCGTAGCTTTCGTTATCACGTAGTGAAACTTTGCTTCGGCCAGTCCACGGAGGTTTGTAGATATTGCGAAAATCTTTCAGTTGTCAGCCTATGATATTGACTCTAATAGGAAAGGTTATTATCTGTACCCACTGGCACTCACTCTAACAATACAACCCATTCTATTGTATCAGTATGTAATGTAAGGACGGACATTGACGACAAAATATAATTCATCAATTTACAGATGCCAAGGTCTCATCCAGTACCAAACAGTCAATACAGGAACTGAGACATGGACCACTACGAAATGTGTACCCTAGTTTATTTAGTGTCACGAAATTTTAAAAATAAATCACATCAGTCGTATTTGATCGTTTCCACCGTATCCAACGTCACCACTTTACACCGACACCAACCTCAGGTTCTCTCTTCGCCATGTGCAGCAATGCACCACGCCGAGGGTAGGTTAGGTCGCGAACCAGCTGCCGCGTTTGCGGCGCAGGGTGACGTGCCTCAGGGCGGCTCCTGCACAAAAGGCCATGTTGCACCCCTCTACACATCACCCTCCACCTCTCTTGCATCCCCACCATCGCTGTCGTTCGGCCTCTAGGGCACGCGCGCATCTGGCGGCCGCACGCGACCCTCAGCTCTCTGCACAATGCACACGTTTGCGAATTCCATTATATGCATCCGCTCTCTCTTCCGTCTTGCGATTTAGCGTAAGTCGCTCCACCGTCTGCCAACCACCTTGTCGGTCTTGACCCACCCCCGTCATTGCCGTCTTCAAATACAGTAGCCCACGCACCGGGTTTCCTGGTCTATCGTTTTCCTTTTCCGCTTAGTGCTTCTCTAAGGAAGCTACTTAGATGGGGAGGATGCACTCGTCTTGCTTGGGGGTGAATTTTAAAATCGACCAAAATCTTAAGGTTTTCAAGAAAAGGTATTTTTTCAGGTTTCCATAAAAAACCAGTTTCAAAGGGAATGTTATTGTCCAGACTCAAACAAGATTTGGAGATGTAAATACGTACATAAGAAAGAAATCTGAGAAATGCTTTTTTGTCCTGTCAATTTTTCTTAACATACTATTTTCACAGTGTAAAAAAAACACTCCTAAGTATTATACAGTTTTAGCGTTCTCAATAATCAATACATCGTTAACGTGTACTTGACGCAATGTCCGTAATCTTTTCAGCTTTGTAAAATAACATACAGTTTTCAATTTTGTTAAAATTAAATATATATTCCCATGAAAATAAAACATAACCTAGAATTCTCATCGGCATTGGATTGTTTTTCATGATCTCCCTATTGAAATTATGGTAAAATTTCCAAAATTATTGTAGAGGATAATGTAAAACATAGTTTAGGTTATGAATAATTCATTTGTTTTAATAAAAGAGACGATCTTGTACTTGGTTAGAACGTATCAGATACAGGGAGGGTTTCTTCTTTTCTCAGCGCTTTGCAATTAAGAGTCATTCTTATGCACCACTACCAAGACGAGAACATCTTCCTTCCATTATGTGCATCTACACCTGGAGTAAGCAGGTAAAGAGAACGAAGGCGTGCACTTACGGAAGAAAAGGATCTCAGAAGAAAACGAAAAAGTTGAAAACAATTCCAAGGTAGATACAGTTTCGGAAGCAACCAGGTGGTAGGTCGCTCTCGATCATCAACAGACCATTTCCTCCTTCCTTGTTTCCTTCAAGTCAGCACAGACTTTTCCTTAACTCGTACGACAGATGTTGGTTGCGGCTGTTCCAAGCTGAGATAGCGAAGAAGACGGCGGGCGTTTCGTCCCTTTTCTGGAACCGCCCTTTTCAACCCTTCGTCTCCGTCAACTGCTTTGAGGATGCGAGGACACGCGTGTGCCCGCGCACGCGCCAGACAATATTTTCGGAAACACAGCCTCCTATCCTCGTCTTTAAGAAAAGATGCGATCGGTTTCTTCGTGAGGTGATGAAAAGACTCGAACTTCTAGCCGCAGATGGTCGACTCTTCACCACAAGATTCTTCGGACACCGCTGTGTGGTTTGGGCTTATCGCGTATCAGATGCTCTCCGTATTCTCTAAAGATGGAGTATTGTATCGCGGTGGTGTGTAAAGGACGTAAACGACATATTATGGTCCGTTGGAACACAAGATTTTTAACGGACAGGAGGACGAGGGTCACTGAAGATAAAGAGGACACGACTGTCGGTTTTTGGAAGGGAGGGAAGGGGTCTACTGAGGAGGACGTGAGTCAAAATTTTATTAATACCACTCGTCATGATGTACCGGTTTCGTGAGTTACTGGTCAGACGACCAGGGGTTAGAGGCAATCGAGCTGGAGGAACGGATATCCGCAAGAGCCTCGTGTTTTTATCCATCCAGGGAAGACCACCTGAAGTTCCCGTTTGGCGAGAGCCATCTGTACACGTGTGGATTATCCCTTTTCTCCGTACAAAGACGCTAGAATCCTGAATACTATAGTTTTGAAAAGGGTCTATAGGGATAGCACTGTTTTTTTACATTTAAGACAAAGAATTACCATAAATTTGGTTGAACTAATAATATTAATGTATGGAGACGTATGTTTTGAAATTAGTGAAGAACACTTTAGTCCAACAATTGATCACAATGTTTTTACTGATCTAGTCACATAGAAGAGATAAATAATTAATGTACAGAACAGGATTTTAACAGTATTATGATCGAGATTACAAAACGTTCACTGCGAGCGCAAATATTAGGCAGAAGGTGTAAGAATTGGATTCTTCGTAAACTCTAAAAATGTGTGATGTCAAAAACCTATGGTTAACTGAAAAACAAGGAATTAAAGGTAGTCTATTCATTTCATCAGATAGGTTCATTCCAAAGTCTATTTATTCTTCTGTAGCATCAACCTTCTTATCTGTTGATTCAGGAATAAATATTTATGATATCGTGAAGTTATATCTGTATAGTATTTGAAGCGCCACATACATTCACGAATCCTAAAGAATTTCTGAATCGGGTCTCAGAATCATCGCATTTATCCTTCGCCGAATTTATAGCGTTCATTTCTTGTTTCTGTGAGGAAAGACTTCAACAATAAGTACTACGTCAGTTCACGTAAAGATTAACCATAAAATTGCTATTGACTCAAAGTAATTTTTTATTTGAAAAGTAACGTAGGGAGTGTACATATTTCTTCCGTGTACCCTACACGTGGAGAAGATATGTGACAACTTTCGGTCAGGTGAAAATGGCGACGAGCCGGGAATCGAACCCGGGATCCCTGTTATGATCGCAGGGTTGTTAACCACTACACCACCCGTTCACCTTCTACAAATGTACACCGCTTCCACCCAGACCTTGATTCCCGGCTCCTCGTCATTTTCACCTGACCGAAAGTTGTAACGTAGGAAAAGTTATTAGACTGTACTGAAGTATTCAAGTGGTGTTTCATTATAATCTGATTTAACTATTTTTAAGTATTATTGATTCTTCTTTTGAGCTATCTTTAATGAATGTATCACAAAAGTTGATTAAATTACATTTTATTTGATGAGCGTGTACAAAGCTCAAGATAAATTGCATACAATGAGTATTATAAAAACAATTCCTTGAGTAGTAACATTGTAGAGTCGATCGATTAGTCTCAGCCACACCTCTATAATGGGTACACATTACGTACGTTAACTCTTTCAGCAATTTGGTAACTTCGTGCTGTCAATACCTTCCATTTCTTTCGCTGATAACGATTACCTTGCATCAGATTAGTCAGAAGGTAAGTTTAGCGTGTTGCCTACATGCATAGCGGCTTCAGATTCATACTTTCAACACTTGACTCAGTCATAGTTTATTAAAATAAGACTCCGTTCAATCAATAAACGGTTACGAAAAATCATTTAATTGCGAACTTCTAATATTTCTTTACAACAGATTTTTATTTATAAAGCATGTACATTTATAACTCTTATAAAGTAACTGGGTTCATTCATTAAGATATAATTGATGATATCTTAGATTACGATATATATGGACAAAATCGGAGTATTGCATTATTGATTATAATGATATTTTCTCTTTCACGAAAAAGAAATGGAAATAAAATTAAAAGTTTTCTGTAAAGTACAAATGATGCCAATAAAAGGAAAGACCTTATGGTTGATTTTAACATTCACTGCAGCAATGCACGAAATATGGGCAAGGTCTGTTAAACGCTGACCTCAAAACTAACTGATATCGAATTCATAAAATATTTTCTTTGTGGCCACATTCGTTCTGCATCCCTTTTCACAGCTGCTGTAGAACATGTGAATTTTAAAGGTCCGTAGATTGCGGAAATGGAAAGGTGGACCCAGAAAGGGGACTCGTCGTTCAAAAGGGGGCGAAATCTAGGAGAATCGAAGGGAAGTCAAAGTCGAATTCTTAGCAGGTGAAGGCAGCTGCATGGCAATTGTGGCCAATTCAATGTCTGAATAAACAATATTTTGAATGAAATTCTCCATTAAGAGTATTCATCCAAGGAGAATTATTTGCTGGAATCATTAATGTATTTTTCAAAGTTTATAGTTATTTATAGTCATAAAGCAATTGAGTCAGTGTCCATTAATATGTCAAAAGTACTCATTAATTATTACCCATAAGCTTTGAAAAAGTATATTAAGTGTTGAAATTTGGGTATAAAAAAAGTTATACCGCAGCTTATATTGTCCTAATACCATTAACTTTGAAATTGAAAGAGTTAACAGGACATTTTAATGTTTTGGAAGTTTCATAATTGTTTTTTTAAAGAACACTTTAAGAAGAACTTATCTTTATATTTCCTTTTGTTTTTCGGTCGATTTAATTTTTAATGTTCGATCTTTGCTAATTAAAGGTTAATCAATAAAAAATTTATTGATATAAATAACAATCTACACTAGCTAAACAACAATGTTCTGTGAACTAATGAAAAGAATGAGGAATTTCCAATGTTCTGGAAAACAACTTTTCCATTAGTTGATCACACATTATATATTCGAACACTACAGTCGTTTTAAAATGTCCAGTAAAACTATTTTATTTGCTTCATAGCAACTGTCAGTTAGTAGTAATAATGTCATTTAATTAGTATTTTAAATGTGTTGAGTCATCAAAATCCAGAAATTTCTGCACACACCACGTTTAAACCCCTCAGAATACACATCTGCCACCAGTAGTCGAATCTTGGCTACATCACTCAGGGCACGCGCCTCCACATCCTCGTACCCCCTCCCTAAAATCCTCGACCCCTCTACATGTGCAGCACCCCTCTACGAGAGTCTTTGTCGCAAAACCCGGCCGGTGCAGGGGGGGGGTACCATTTCCCTCACCGAACTCGCCTGTTCGCGTGCCCGCTGCCTTACCTGCCTTTCCAAAGCATTGTGGAAGTTCACCTGGCGATTTCGATCCGGGACCCACGAAGCCCCCTCTCTCTACGCTCAAAGACCTGCGGTCCCTCGAAACGAAGCTGTGCGTACCAATGCGTACGTTTCACGCGAAACTGGTCCCTTTTCGGGCTTACGCTGTACAATAGATCTGGTGCTTCCCCTCCAGGTGCCCTCGGGTAGCGTCGATGGAGCAGATCTCATTTACATTTCTTTAAACGGGGCCGGAAGAGGGGGAAGTAGGGTGCCGGATGTGAGGATGTGTATGGGTGCTCTGGCGGAAATCGGTTCGGATCCGTAAGGCAGGTTTATCACGTCTCTGTCAAAGCAGTATGGTTGTGCTGGTGGAGACTACGATGAGGGGACAAGTGACCAACTCTCGGTGCGCATGGTGTATTTGATCAACACTCGAAAAGATCTAAGGATTTCATAAAGAGCGAGATGATAAAAAAGGTGAAGATACTCAAAATTTGATTACTGGTACATCTTATTTCATTGTATCTCTAACAAATGTATTTGTTGCAGGACGCTTTTTCGGCCACGTTACTGACTTTTTCAAAGCTGAGTTTTGAGCAACAGAAATGAAATGATCGCTACACGACCGAAATAGGTTTCTGCAGTGCATACATTTGTTAGAGACAGTACATTTTTTTCAATGATTGTTCAAAGCTGTATCTACACATTATACATACCTCTCACTTCTTGAAATACAAAGATAATTCAATAAATTACAGTTCATCGCACTATTTATACTATGAACATTTCAAGACTTATCGGTACTAACATCTGTTGTACAATTTCCTGTGAAAATGTTGTTATGAATTTCAAAGCATTGGCAATATACGTATCTTCACTAGTAAATTTCCTCATTTCCATAACCAATATATTTGGATATCACGTGTCAAAGAAGATTTTACGTTACTTACTAATAAGGTAGAGAAAACTGTGTTCCCATTTTTAAAACTCTTCCAGACATGACCAAAATCTTAATCTTAAAAAAAAATTATCACTCGGATTAAATGGGAAACACGTTTTTTCACAATCACTCGACTATTCTGTCCATTATACGTTAGCACACCTTCATGACATCGGTACCTTTGGATTTTCATGCGCCTTTCTTCCGCCTATGTGATGTTCAGCTGGAATGTTTGTGAATATCCTTTTACTGGGAAATATGCAGTTCTTGCTCTAAGAATTTTCGTTTAGGTCAACAGTAGGAAATGAGTTCGTTCAGTTACATTGCTGTTCTCAGGATGTATTCTCCAACACTGTGACCGTGAACGTGTGCGAAAATTTCGCTGTTCATTTCTGTAAGGCGAAATGTTTCTTCGATAGCTTGCATTTTGTTGAGCAAGTTGCAGCTCTGCAAGTTGCCTAGTAAGATTCCCGAGTGTTTGTATTACGTAATCCATACGTGGATCGGAAAGAGCTTCGGGCTGGCTTCTGGCTGTCTCAATGTTGTGTGTCGCCGTTTCTCGAGTGGCCGCCACGGTGTTTGTAGTTTGGAGTGCGTTCGCGATCTTGTCAGCAAGTGTTGCTTGTTCGGACACGTCGTTGGCGCAACTCCCTGCCAGGACTCCTCTAATCTGCACAGGCAGGGACCTCATCCAAATTTCGGATATAAAGGTGTTGTCCTGATCCTCGGGGCCGGCTAGATTTTTGAGGTGACGGGGTACGGTCGCCGATGGCCTCCGCTGAGAGAAGTCTGTCAATTCTGGCCTTCTGAGAGTTCGCGTACTGGTTTATAAGAAAAGCTCTTAAACGTTCGTACGCTGTGTTGTCGTGTGGTGCTAATAAGTTTTCATCAATGTTGAGTATGGCTGAGTTATCGATATTACTAACTACAAACGCGTGTTTTTGAAATGGAGAAGTAATTGCCCTTGCCGAAAAGTGCGCTTCCACATAATTAAAGCAAGCCTGCGGCCTGCCCTTCCAGAACTGTGGGATTGGTAACGTCATTGTGGTGTGGTCATGTGAGGACACGATAGGGATTTGTGCGTCCTCGTTGGACATTACAATAAAAATAATGTTCCTGAATAATTTGGAAAAAGGAGAAAAAAAATTAACAGTTATCAGGAACCTAGAGAGAAAAAGTAAAGTAACGTAAGTTTGTAACACAAAATATGATGAACTGAAAGTAACACAAGTTGGATTAGTGAAAACTGTAAAGAGGTTTTTAGCAAAATCACAAAGTGTCAACGTAAAAATTAATAGTGAAAAAAATTAAACTAGTTATAATAACGTGAAAAAAAAGGTTTGAAATCAGAAATCAGAGCGTGATCAAAAACGTAGGGAGTCACCAAATTTTTTATCAGAAGGTTGCGTTATTCAGATCGCGTCGGGAGTCAACAAATTATTTATTTTGTCGGGGAAGATTTTTTATTGCTTCACAAGTCTCGAGTCTCACAAGTCTCGAGCTCACAAGTCTGCGGAGATTGCTTCGCAATAAGATTCTTCCTTTCCAAAATAAATACTCAAAGGTTAAACAGGAGAAGATTTATTATGCAGGATCAATGTGAACAAATAATTGAATCGTAAGCAAACAATAACACCAGGGCGACAACAACAGGCAAATGAAAGTTTTATGAATTTGTGCCTTTTTTCTCGTTCAACTCACGACGTTGGGTAAGCTGGTTGTCGAGGTTAATGAAGTTCTCTTCCTCGTCACAAGATGGCACCGCTGGTGATAAATCCTGATGTAGCTAGATGATAGCGTTGAAATACGGTATCTCGGCACGTGATAGCGCTGCTGGTTGAGCCTCTGCGTGGTATCGTAAGATGGCACCTCGTGTCCTCGGATGGTGGAATTAGTTCCACCGCTGATCGTAAGAGGGTGCTTCGTGGCCTTTTGGGGATAGAATTAATTCTGCTGCAGACCGTAAGAGAGAGCCTCATGGCTTTTGAAGATAGATTTAATTCTGTCACAGATCAGACGATTTCGCAGAGCTGGGTTTCTTGGTTGAGGTTATTATCGAACCCGATGTTCACTCAGCAAGAGAACCCGTCGTACTGATTTCACCGTCGTAGCCGTTGCTATAAACTAAACTTTAATAGCTGACGACATTAGCGACGTAACACTGGATCGAGGTTCGTCTATTGAACCTTTTCTCGAAGCTTCTTAATAAACTGACCCGTGTTCTCGAAGTTTCCTAACAGATAGGTGACATACGCTTGCTGGTCCATGTGGTCCGTGTGTCTCATTTAGTCTTCTAATGTTTACAATGTAGAGACTCTCTTGCGTCGTATGTAGAGACTCTCTTGCGGACGGTGCGTATTATGTTGGTCTTGGATCTTGAGTCTCTGATACTTCGTCTTGACGACGGCATAAACAACATGGCGTTTACTGCTTTGGCGTGGCAACGTGCATATCTTATGTGTTAGATGCATGAGGGAGTTCGTCATATACGTATTAAGGGACGTGTTTCGTCGTATATGTAGTAAGGTGCATCTACAACTGTTCGAAATGGTAATCTTCTCCCCAGTTGCTGCGCAAATTTGGTATTAACTGTTAAAAAGTGTTTGTTACGCTTCAATTATTGCACATAGAGCTTGAGAATTGGTTTTTAAAAAAGTCATTTATAAATTAAGAAGCGTTGAAATTTTTTTAAAATTATTATTGTTTAGGCAATTTAAGGAATTGAAAATTTGATTAAATTCAAAACTTATCATTTTCCTACCTTTAGTATAAGATCAATGAGTTATTAATGAATAATAAATATTATTGATCTTTCCTTCCAAACTCTATAATAATGGAAATAATTGGAAATATTAGAACACTTTGTTCTTAATTACAGTGTCCTTTGTAAATGTTACGATTAATCTCAGCAGCTCCTCCGACAAACTTAAGACATTTGATCAGATTAACTAACCTCTTAGTCAATAGCTCAGATTAACTAATTTATTACCGTCAATATTTCTTTCACTTCTTTTATTCTATATTTTTGTCGATATAGTTTTTTTAAATAAGTAAGACATGTTTTATTAATTGAGATTCTGTGGCAACAATTAACTTTATTATCTCTACATATTACCAACTCATATTAATCCAAAGCTTAACTGTACATGCTTTGATTTACCAATCCGACTTTCTCTTCTGCTTTACTCCTTTTATCAGAAAAATTTTCAAGTCCGCTCCACAAAAATACGAGAATTGACTAAATCTTACGGAGCAAAATCTTGACGCTAACTTCACCTTATTGGACCCACCTCCATCGCCTCCATCACATATGCGTCCTCGTCTTCCTCCATCCTCAACCACCCTTAGGAGCCCTTCTTCACAGCTGCCCGGCGGCGGCTCTTTGTTCGCTCGGCTGCCGCACGCCGCGCCACCTGGTCTCCGAGGTCTACGCCGCCAGCACTCCTCCACCGCCCCTCGAATCTCATCGAGCACCAGATTAATTTAATTAAACTCTCCCTTACGCGCTCTGGAATATGGTTTTGGGACGTAAATTTGGGTTTTTGATGTGGTTATTACGGATTTTATCTGTTTGGGGTTGAATCGGTACCTTTTCGAAGGATGGTCCCATTACGTGTATTATTTTATAGTTTCCGGTGAAGGAAACAGTTCTGTGAATCGTGGAGCGAGGAATGAAATCTGGAGTTACTTTCCCTATACGGCAAGCTGTCTTTACTGAGAATAAAAAAGGAAGGAAAAAATTTGTGATTGAATAACTGCACGAAAATGAAAATATAATATTCACTACATTTCATGATCAGGATTTTATTAGCATAAATGATGAAATGTAAAAATTAATTCTTGCGTTTAGGCATTATATTTATTAACTAAGCCACGCTATCTTCCCCAGGGCTTAGTTGATCCTCAACAAAATTCCATCAATGTAAGTACTTCATTCAATCTTCCATTATAAGTATCATTAATCCTTTATAACTACTTCATGTCCATCAACATTTACAACACACACACAAGCTTTTTAGTTTATGACGAGTGATAAAAGGGTAGTTGGTGTTTTTGTTGTTATTTATGGTGATGAGGATGAAGTAATTAGATGATGGAATTTTGTTGAGGGTCAACTGAGTCCTGGGGAAAATAGAGTTTGCTGCCGAAACGTTGACCTTGTTAATAAATATATTGCCTTAATTCATTTTTAAATTTAATTTTTTCATGTCTGAGACTAATTTACAGAATCTTCTCTTTGAAAGAAGTTATGATAAGAAAATTGTATATTAATTATCTTCATTTTAAATGTCTTACGGCGAGGTTCATGTCATGAGGTCTGCTTTTCCACCTAACTACGTTGGGTGAGAAATTGGGAAGGGAATATGGTGGGTTTCATGGAATGTAAAGTACTAAACCGTCTTGAGTATGTAAGAGACACCTTGGGTTTCAGTGGGGGATCGAACTCGCGCTCTACTGCTCAGCGTGGGGGGGAATGACCATCGCCGCCTCTTTCGGAAAATTGATACATACTCTTAGAATATCAATACATCTCACTGAGAAAACGCTGTGAAAGTACCCCAGAATTGGATATGAGATCGAAATTCAGGAGAAAGATCTTGGAGAATGACTTCCCTACTTTATAGTTCGAGCACTATACTGTTGGGATGTCACATCCAGTGGTATGGAGGAATCCTTTCTTCCCTCTGAATTTGGATACCCAAACCTGTTCATTCAGCGCAAAATGGTCATTCAAACTTTGGACGGTAACGCTCCTCAATTACTAAATCTTAGCTCCTGGAGATGATGTGACCCGCACCACGCCACGGACGCTTTGATTTTGGGATAGTCTGATGTAAAATAAGTATCGAGTCTGATTGGATCTGGGAGTTAGTCTGAACTTTTAGGAATGGGTAAAAATTCCCCGTGACATCACCGGGATTCGAATTCGATCTCACTAATTCACGCTTCGTAATCTAACAAATTGCGTGTCCATCGTTTGAACGTATTGGGAAGATTTGTTTATATTCAACGACAATCCCAAGATACAACTCTTGAAGACAGATAGCGAAACGGTTTGTTCTGNGGGAAGATTTGTTTATATTCAACGACAATCCCAAGATACAACTCTTGAAGACAGATAGCGAAACGGTTTGTTCTGGATGTAAATCTACTTCTGCGACCTCCTCGCTCAATGGACGTCTCAAGATCGAGGAAAATCATCGAATAAAATCCGAGGGACTGAAGATTCTGAACCGTTATCAGAGAGGTATGTTTGGGACACAAAGAACTCTCCTCTGTCCAGAAATCAATGTACGCAGCAGATCCAGAATCTGGAAGAGAATACGTCGGATCTGTAGTGAGATGATCCTATTATGTTTTATAAGACGAGAGGAGGAGGTGAAAGGTATCTCGATCTTCTGGCGACCGCAAGGACTTCTTCGTCTCACAAAGAGGATGAACACCCGGGTGTTACGAGGAGCGAAGGGTAGGGAGGTTGAAGTCTTTTGGAAAATATAGTGAGGGGGATATGGTGTAGTGTGGGGGTGGAAAAGTAGAACCTACAAAAATTTACGTCCGAGAAGAACTGTGGTTTGAAGTTAAAAATAGCTTTTCGGAGGTTTTTTGAAAAATTAAAAGCGACTTGCACCACCATTCTCTCGTACGTGTCGCGCAGAATAAAAATGAAGACTATCCAGACAAAATTTAAGTATTATTGAATTTTTTTTTCTTTATAAGTTAATGAACATCACTTTTTAAACGCGAAAAAGAAAAATGTACAACTTTTGCTTCATACACATGATTTTTGTAAAAGTTGTGAAAAATTTATTTTTATGGCGTTCTCTTAACTTTGGTTTAGTTACTTTTCTGAGAAAATGTTAATCTATCATTTCAGTTATGAAGCTGATACTCCTTAAAGTATACTTCAAGTGCATAATTGTATTTTAAACGATGATCGATAATGGCTTTACTTACACTCGTCTTGCAACGTTAACTTAGAAAATAATATTAGTGTTAAATAAATAATTAAATTTGAGAGAAAGAAGAAGAAAAAGAACACGTGCTAATTTAATAATATTTAACTTCATTATAGTGCGTATATTATTGCATTTTCAGAAGGAACAAACTTTGAACTCCAAATATTGATGGACGAGATTTCTATTTTAACATCATTCTTCCTGATGAGTTGGTCACTTCATTTAAAGTACATTAAAATTTCATTTATTTAACACTACTGTTACAATTATGTAGTATCAGGATGGAATTTGAGGGAAAGAGGATTCTATAAAATGTGAGTAGTACAGGGTAGTTGAGTAACTTTTCGATGTAAAATTCAATCTTTATCTTCAATGAATCGTGATATAGGTAGTTATGGAGTATTATTGTTGAATGATTTATCTTTATTATTGACTAACGAAATTAGACATGTCATCCTAACCAGGAATTCTGAAGGTCAAAAAATACTTGCTCGTATACAAGTATAAGAAACCAGTATTCATTTTATGAATATAGCGAGCATACGATTCACAGTGGTGACAAGTGGAGAACCTACTGTGCGAAGTAATTGACTGTGCGAAGTAATTAGTGACGAGTTTGTTCCGTGACAATAGTCAACGGTGTCAGCCATGCCGACAGCAGCGCTCATTGGAGAGGACGATAAAAACAAGAACTCGATTCTCGTGAAGGTCGCGAAGATACGTTCCACAGCTGCCATCAGACTTACAAAGTCCCGAGGTTCTCAGATGCGAAGACGACTGTTCCAGGAAAGTAGGTTGTAAGCATTTTTTTAAAAGTAGGTAAATAAACCTTATTATCAAAAAAGCAGTTCCAAACCATGTGGGGGATGTAGACAAAATTATTCTCCAGACACAAGAAAGGGATCATCTCTTCAATTCCGATCAAGGGTCTAAGGGCAGTGGCGGATTTAATATTTGTAAAAGAAATTGATCCATTTATTGTTTCAAATTGAAGTGTAGATATTATGTGCAGTAAAACTCGAAATTAATAAATCAGAAGTATTAATGGCATTCCCGTCCATGGACAATTCACCACTACCCGAGGGAAAACAGGAAAAAAAACAGCACCAATTTTATACAATATTTATATAATAATGAAATTATATATTCATTTATAAAATAATAAAACCATCAAAATATTTCAAGAATATTTTTTACCTTATTCTCAACCTTCGCTTTGTTTTTGACCTCTGTTTTAATATTGGGATAATGTATCTGCTTAAGGATCGTTAATAAAAATATAAATTCGCCAACGTTTTGATAATATTTGTTGTTTTTTTTAAAATCAAGTGTTGTTCCACATTACATTGACTCATTCTCTCCTTATATTAACTCATTCTCGCAATATAACACAAACAATATTAACATACATTCTGCAGTACCTCGCTGAGTTTATTATTTCTTTCAAAACATACTTTGATTCCAAAGATAATGTAATTTTGGGTGAGGAGAAAGGGATTTTTTTTGTAAAATTCCAAATGGGTTTAAATATATTGCAATAGCTCGAATTCCATGATCATTTCCATGTGTTGCCATACCTCACGAAATATAGCGAAAATACATTATATTTGCATATTATATCATACAGAATATTTTGACTGCAAATATAAAGTATTTTCGCTACATTTCTTGATATATATATACTGATCACAGTTTTTTCTTATCGTCCCCTGCTTTAAATATAACCAATACTTTTATCACTTTTATTTCTAGACAATTTTTTAAAATTTAATCTCAACAATTCTTGCTTTTTATGTAATTTATGTTCTTTGTTCAAATAATTTAAAAAAATTCACTTTCGTTCCTATGTTGCAAATTATCTCCCTCCTCTAACGAAATTGAATTCAGTAAGATAGGAGAATTTACTTTTATAAGAAATGTGTTCACATTTCAAAAAGAAAAATCTAAAAACGAAAAATACAAATCCGAAATGCTCTCGAAGTTCTCATTTTCACTGCATCGTAAATCAGCGGCCTCTGTGCAGTGTGCTTGGCGCACCGCAATGCATCACCTGACTGTGTTTGACATCGTGAGGAGCGCTGCGCCGAGCATAAATATTTTGACGCGCTCTTGCTTTACGATGCTGTCGGTGGCGGACAGAGCAACCGTAAACATCGCGGAATCTCCGTCACGCGCGGCGCTGCTCGAGCAACGCCCTCTCGCAATCAAGGGCGACAATGCTGACGTCATCTCAGGAGGGTCAGTCGATAATGTGATTGTTGTTGAACTACTAGAGTGCCTGGCGTGGTCCGATCGGCTTCTATTAAAAAGCAGTATAGAAATTAAATTTGTCATTAACTTAACAGTATAGCGTAGATAGAATTAAATCACTAAAATATCTTAAATCGGCATAAATGAACAAAGTAACATGTACTTATTGTGATTTCAACTTGAAAAACATACCTCACCGGCCATTTAAATGAAATAATTGCAATTTTAATTGATGTGAAAATACATTGCGTCTTACGCAGAAAACACTATTTATAAAATGAGACCAACTTCGAAATCACGAAAGTGATGGAGACTTACCTTAATTTGTAGTAAATTTTCCGTAGTGTTTTTTACATCACTTTTATCTATAGGTCACCGGACATCTGAGAAAGATATTTCACTATTTCCTTTGAGGTGAGGTGAGTAAATCACGAAACTGTTGTGCTCCGCCGCCATGTTTTTACTTACATTCTTTTGTCCATTTCAAACGAGTCAAACGAGTTCCTAAATATTGTTTGTACTATAGTATTAACCGATAGATAGAAATCAAATCATTGTTTTCCACCATTATTATTCATATCGTTGTGTTTCATGACAGTTACAATAAAAATAAAGAAAACAATTATATATGTATCAGTGATTTGACTAACTTGCAGTGCTGTTCCCAACTTAAATGAGTTGCTGTATATTTTCGTGGTCATAAGTAGTATATATTTGTTTTTTATTGTAACATGTTCTAGTTTGCTATCTGACGACAATTACTGTTAAAACGTGTTCAGTTATTTCCAAATTTCTTCTTAAAAATTCATTGATTTAATTTAAATAGATGAATGAATGATTCGGTTTCTTCAACATTTCACCTAAGTCGTGTGAAATCTACAGATGCGTCGGTGTAAATTTGTTTGTTATGTTTTTATTCACTATCATTTCAGTATTGCCTCTGATCTATAGCAGACACATCAGTAAACGTGAGTCACCAGCAATGCGACTTAGAAGAAGAATTCAAAATTTTAGACCGATTTTTTTTTGTATCATGTTACGAATACTCAGTTTAATTCACTTCCGTTATTATCATACTTCTATTATATGAATGTGAGGACAGTCGATTGAGCGACACTTTAATATGTTTATTTAAATTGATTTATTGATTCAAAATTGCAACACACTTTCAAAATATAGCATCTTCTTAAACAATTGATTTTTTAAGTAGCCTAATCACTTAAGAACAAGTCCCTCATAACGCTATCCTTTAACAACATATACCAATACCATACCCTCAAAGCAATGATATTACATTTCTGACCGTATAATTTCAATATAATGGGGTTAAAGTTTAAAATAATTAAGTGAAAGCGGTGAAGTTACAATGTAAAATTGTATTAAACATATATTTAAATTGCGCCGTTAAAAAATATTTTATTTGAATTAATGTAACGTCAAAAACCACAATTATTTTCAATACGTGAATAAAATTTTTAATTGATTGCAAATAAAATCAGCTATTGAAGTTCAATATGTCAATGGAAATTAACTTAATTTTTTGTTCAATGGAAGAATTTTGTTCATGACGCAAGGACCGTGATTTCCTCCTATATAACTATGTAATACTCAATATTTTCAGAACTATTCAAACAGCTATTGTATGGAATAATTGTTTTTACGTTTGAACCTCCTTTGCTCCAGATGACTCCAGACCTCGTGCAACCTCCTTGCACTCGGCTGTCCACGCATGAAATACGGTTGGCAACGCTGTGAGCAACTCATCTTCCGCGGTGCTCGCTATTCATGTGTAGCTTCATCGTGCGTCCGTTTTAACTCATCGGTTCCGCTGTTTGCCCCCCCTTCCACCCATGAACTTTACCACCCCTCGTTTCATTATCCAACCCCTTTCGCTGTCCTAGGGCGAGGTAGGACAGGTTATAGATGAGACGAGGTGGAATTAGTTAGACGACTATTTGATCCTACCCGCTTCCTCACTGGCTCACGCCGTCCAGTATTCCACCATTTAGATTTGAATATTGCCTGCACTGCCGGGTGCGTCCCGCTCACTTCGGTCTTCCCCTTCTACTAACCGTATGGTGGTTCCACAAACGACTGTTTGGAACTGGTAGAAAGTTGTCTCCGAGTAGGGAAGGTGAAATCGAAGGGTGCCCTGTTCTCGGGGTATGTCAACAATCCGATTCCGAAGTTTCACCGGACTATAGTGAAATGGGGAAGAATGGGACGAGGAATGTATTTTCTTACGATGTCAGGAGAAAATGTGTTGATGTATTGTTTACGTGAGATATGTAGGTTATTATGTGTAAATAAAAAAGATTTTTCTTTGCAAAATATTCATCGTAGTTTTTTTAAAATTAAAATGCGGCTTTATTATTTTCTGGTTTTCCAAAGCATTCTTACATATTAAGTAAGTAACGATGACTGAGACCTGTGTTCGAAAATTCGTACTAAATACTACGAATTTCGAAACATCGATTACGCGTACCTTAGATATCATTTCAATCATAAATGGCTGAAGGAATAATTTCTGTGACATCTCATCTTAGTGTTTTGTATTATTAATAGTATATTTATCATATTCCATGAAATATTAATGCTATATTATTTTTTTGACGATTATAACAATTTCCCAAAAATAGATATATAATTTCGATTTGTAAACTAATGTACAGTAGTATACAGAGCGTATTTTTCTCAAAAAGCATTCCTTTTTTAAACCGTCTACTAAATAATCTAAGATATGGCAAATTAAGGAGTAACGTGTACAGAGTATTTCACTGACACATTTACCACACATTTTGCCATGTTCTTATTTACTTTCACTGTATATTTCGTTTAACATTATGCTTTAATATGACTTTTGAAATTGAAAATTGTATGATTTACTGAAAATACTATGCCTACTAAAATATTAAAGATTTATTGGCACGTGTACTATCAATTATACAATTTTTGAAAGAGAAGGTTAATACTTAAATAATTAAATTCATGCCTTCATCACTCCTGATATATGCCATTGTATCCTGATATAGTTTCAAATTCTTGCGAACTATTTTAGAAGAATACATTTTTCAGACGAGAGGATTGTCCTTCCTTTCGTCCAAAGACGTGTCCACGCGAATAAACTGCGTAACGGAGAGAGTTCTGTTGGCTACGTGCCCATGTATTACTCTTGATCAGCGCCAATGCACTTGTTACGGCCCACAAAGTGTTTCTCTAGTTACTGAATGCAATTCCTCTCGAGGAGTATCGTATTCGGTTTATATCGTCACTGAAGAATTCCTATTCTCCTCTTACCATTATATACCTACTTCACATTGAATTACTTTACTTCTATAATGAACTCTGAACATAATATGTTTCTCCCTCCAATAATACTGAATTATTTTGTTAGTTTCATTTCTGTTGCTTTTATGTTGAAGATAACGTATTGTGATCGTGAGATATTCCACTAGGCAATTTTAATATTTTCCGAAATTTTGATCTTTTTGGATATGAAAAAAACAAACACTTTTAAGTTTATTTTTGCGTGACCTACTTGAGATGTTTTAACTTAGATGGATCCCACTTTGTTAATGATACAATTTCTCAAAAATTTAGCACTACTATTGATTTTTTAAAATATTTTATTCAAGAACTATCGGATGCTGCTCGATTCTGGACAAGAATTTCTCAATTCTAAATAAATCTAATTATTCCTTTTTAGTATATAAGTCTTAAGAGCATTTTCTTTAAAGTTATCAATAACATGAGCTGGATCTACATTTTTAGTTGCGTGGACTGTGTCCAACGTAGCATTATTTTGATCGTGAGTGATGACTATGCGTCGCTTAACACTTCTGTGTTCTCGCCGCCGATGTACCTGAGCCAATGTGACAATGCTTCTTTCTTTATTTCCGTGTTCACAGAATCTTTGTCGTTTTTTATTGTGCACCGAATGACGGAATGGGGTCATCGCAGTTGCCAAGAATAGGACTCTGCTGTGTATTGGAATGTTTTGAATATATAGTCGCCCCATTAAATTCAAATGTTTGAAGTAGGACCTTGTATACGATTGACAGACTGTGCAATGGCTCCTTGAATTGGATTCTATAATGTACCCTTTATTACATCTATTTTTGCATTATCTGTGCTAATGAAGTTTTTAGACATGTACTTTATTTTGTAATATCCGCAAGGTTCACTTATATCATAAATTTGAATAATTACGTTAATTCTGTCTTTTATAATTTACGTAAAATTTTGTCAAATTGAAGTATTAAGACAAAATAATATTCAACATATTTTAGAAAAAATTGGAGTGTTGGTAGACTCTGATGTTAAATGTGTGAGAACTATGGTGGTTATATATTAACTCATGCTTTCGGTTAGAACAAATATTGTAATTAACGTGAAGCTTAGTTATGTTAAATTGTAATTATTAACTTATATAGCGCTTTTTTTCTCCCTTCAAAATCTAAAATAATTTTATGATCTAGAAACATTAAACCAACGAATTTTAAATTATTTAATATGCACATCTGTTAATTTCTCGTGGAATTTAATTTAATGACACGAGTCTTATCATATTCTTACAGCGGATTGATCAAATAATAGAACTTCAATTCCCTTTGGCTCTGTAATCCCTTGAAACAATGAACACCAAGAGTTTGTCTGATTTGCATGAGAATACTCAATTTCGTGGGCTGGTAATCATTGCTACCACTAAGTGGTCGACGTCAATGCACCACATCTATTTCTTTTTACCCCCTTCCCTGTGATAAATCTTTCCCCGCCATCCGTCACTGGCCAACAGAAAGGATCTCAACCCTCCAACTCTCCATCACAGGGGTAGAAATACGTTATATTCCCCTGCACCCCCCCCTTGAGATGGTCGTTACGTAGTCTTGTTGTCCCGTCAAGAGCTACCCCCAAGAGGGGTTACTATGAAGGAGGGGTTCCCTCGAGACGACGGGTGCAGAGGCGTAATATTTCAGATATTCAACGAGCATCCTGATGGCGCGGAAGTTTATCGATGTTCGACCGCGAGATGGCGCTAATAATATAACACGCGACAGACGCTCTCTTCGCGAAACCGGTTGTGAACACGCGTATTTAAATGCTCTTGTATATGATAAAGGAGGACTTACAGTCTTCATTAAAATGTTATCTAGAGTGGAAAGAAGGCGTCGGCTCGACCGTTAGGAGTGTAAGCCGGCCGCGCTCACCAAATGTGGTCGTCTCTGCGAAGTATTTTATGCAGTCATTCATAACATCCCGTTTCCTAGAATATTGCGCACGATGACAAATTTAATCGGTTTCCGGGTTAATATTTAGTATTTAATCTGTTCATACTTTTGGACTAATCAACTGATGATGGGGTTAAAAATTTATCACATTTCTTAAGCGAACATAAATACTTAAATTTCGATTTGTCGTAATTGGCTTGTTTATTACGTAGTGTCGTATGAGGTTATGAACCTTTTCGGAGAACATCTGCTCCTGCAGGAATAGTCCTCACGTGTGAATAGTCTTTTCAGCTAGCGCTGAAGTTTTAAACACGGAAGTAGGATTTTTTATTCAATTTATGTGTCGGTTAGTCTAGGAAATATTAGAGCTAAGTTAGTATTATCCTAGATTTTATTGGTGGACGTGTCCCTGTAGAATTGTGAGGAGCAGGTGTGTCGAGGTAATGAATGACACATTACTTTATTCCAGGCGATGTTACATAAATACATTTGGTTGTAAGAAGCAGGTGGGTGAATGTTGAAAAAGGATTTGAAGAAAACATTAAATTCTTTCGAAAATTTGTCGAAGAATTTTTCAAATTGAAGTTGAGAAAATACATACGGTACATTAAAAAATATGTATTTTCGTGAGAGGAATAAAATAATGTACAGCCGGTGAAGAAATTCAAACACATGATGTCAAACACGACAAATTTTTTGCTTAAAATTACAAACATATTGACATTCTATTAGTATTATAACTCGCAGCTAACTTTTTATCTTATCTAGGAATTTTTGCTGAATTTTTTGAATCCGCCTCTGCCTTAGGGCCCTTGATCGGAATTGATGGGATGGTCCCTTGCTTGCTTCCGGAGAGTAAATTAGTTTTTTTTCCTCCACGTGGTCATACGCAGTTTGTACTGTTTTTTGACAATAAATTTATTTATTTATTTATTTATTTTTATGATATTACATTCTTAATAATATATCATGAGAGTAAATAGACGAAATTAAATTAGATAGTTTTGTTCATGAATTTGAATATGATAGAGATATGTTTAAAACCGAACGTGTATAAATATTTTTATTTATTATGTCGTGTATCATATATTTGTGTCGGTATATATGTATAAGTAGGTTGAGTTCTGTTTTATTATTTTTTTATTTGATAATATTATTCTTTAATTTTTTCTTCTGGAGACACAATTATTCCCTTCATGTTATGTGTTCTACACATGTTTATGAACCATGACTTCGAACTTCATTGTGTATTATCATTTCCTTTTCCGCTTCTTTCTACTCTGTCAACGAAAATAGTCATTTTCTTGTAAATAAACTATTATTTTTATTGTTATTACATCCTCAATAACAACAGCACCTAAAATGGGGGGATAATTACATAAGAAGCTTTTATTATGCATTAATGTTTTGAATTTTTTAAATACTGCATTTTCAAAATATTTGTAGCTTCCTTTGTAAAATAGAATTTGGGCACTAAGTAATTGGGTAATAAACTTATATTGTACTTTTAGTCGTTTTAATACTGTCTAGTATTAATAGGGAATTACTCCTATTGACTTATAATTACATGATGAGTCCGAATAACAGCAGATCGCACGACTCCCCCTCAATAATTATTATTCTCAATTATATCTACAGTTTACGTCCATTCTAATAATCTTATTCTGGGTCTCTACCTGTTTTAAACCATGAGGTGCCTCAGCGTTATGTCTGTTGGGATAATTAATGACGGGAAAAGAATAGTGATTAAGAAGCATTATGTGAATGATGAAGTAAGGGATATAAAGAGTCCCTCTAAAACCCTCCACCCTCACTCCTCAAAAACTTCGATCTTACATTAAACGATGCCTGCTTCCTCCCACGNTATATATATATATATATATATATATATATATATATATATACAGAGAGAGAGAGAGAGAGTGAGTAAACCAAACGTACTACGGGAACTGCCGAGATTTTAGTTGATTTTAGACACCGCTTTTATTTTTCTAAGTACACGTGGTTATGAAAAACCAAATGGTTTCGTAATTTAGCAAACATGACTAAGTTATAAGTTTCGTATAATTCATTTATCCAAGTTAAACTATTAAATTCGTTCGTGATATCTCAACATATGTGGAGGAGAGGGGCTAAGGTTCCTAAGCTCCACCCTTTGCAACTATTGGAGGTTCTAAATGAAAAACCCTGTTTTATCCTGGCCCGGGTTTTTCTCCGATTTTCCTTCGGGTAGAGGCGGATTTCTTATACAGGTTCTCTGGACTTTGTCTAGGGGCGTGTTTATTGTAACAATGAATCGTGAATTTAGTGTTATTTCAATTCTTATGATTTTTAAACACTATACTCAGAATAATCAACACTTCGATAATAATTTGTACATGTAAATTTTTTGCGTTAAAATACAAATATATTGACATTCTATTGGTATTCACTCGTAGCTAACTTTTCATCTTATCTAGGAATTTTTGCTTAAATTTTTGAATCCGCCTCTGCCTTAGGGTCCATATTTATTTATATACGATCAAGCAGTCCTGTACTTTTTCAAGTCAGTCGACGAGGAAAAAAGGAATGTTACGGTAAATATTTCTCAGAAATTGAGATGAGGTAAAATTGACCACACACTGGCTTGAATGTGCAGACGTATGAACCATAAACTTACTACTATTTTCATCGAATATTTCTTAGTGTTCATCCAGCAATATCATCATGTACTCCATTATGACAATCAAGACTTGATCTTATTGCCACTGCTGTATATTTTTTGTATAATTTGTGTGTAATAATAGTTTGAAGTATTTTTTAATCTTGTGAGTAGGTCCAAATCGAATATGTTTAAATAACTTTGTACCTTATAATAATAGACATGAATAATAATAACAAAAATAAAAATCAATAATAAATATTAACAATAAAAAGATATAAAAATGTATAATAATAAAAACAAATAAAAATAATAAATGAAGAATGTATGTATATATAATTTGCTCTAAAATGGTACTACTGCCTAGGTGTGCCAAACTTGTAAATCCACCTCTGTTCATAGAGCATGAAGTAAAAAAGCATGTGATTCGGCACTACCTTTTTAATACATATCCTAGCAACATCAAAGAATCCATTATGGTGCTGAAGTTACGTCCTTATACGAAATTAAGGACACTAAGTAAACAATAACAGCACATCTAAGATTACAAACATAAGAATTCCGTCAGGTGAGCTCCGTGTTGTCGACAGTCAGGCGCCTGTTCTTAAATGCCTGTGCCGTTCGCACCGTGCCGGTCGCTCTCTGGCATTCACTGTTAGCCAATCGGTTCAACTATCCTTCAACGGTGTATCATTGAAATCTGTCTTGGGAATTTTGCACTTTTCCTTGTCCATTCCGAGTATGTGCAACAAGGTTTTCAATTTCCGGATATTTCTACATAAAGTGTGTTGGTAAATCACAAGAACATTTGACTGTTATCAGACTAATTAGTTGGTGTGATATGCTTTAACTTTGACATTTGTGTTCATAGATTGCTAAATATGTTTCACAAGAAATATTTCTTGTTTCAGTAATTTAAGTTCTTTGATTCCAATAAATTCGATAAACTTAATCTGACGATGAAGAATTTCTGATAACTAATTATTTTTAATCAAGAACACTGAATGTTCCAGTACAGCTATCACGCGTGTTTTTTATATTAAAACATAAAATGCGTATTTTAAGTTTTCTGACTAAATTTGAAATACATAAAATTCGATTTGAAATTCAGTGAGATTTTTAGGACGAGATCCCAAGAAAATTATTTAACATTCTGACAATCGTTTTCCAAATTAGTTCTTTTGCACATAATTCCTTTCGTATATCACAGCTATGAACAAATTTCGTTAACATTTGAAGAATCCTACCTTTGCTGCTTTTACTTTTCTTGTTCGTAGTAAAAAAGAAAGTAATGTAATTGCGAAAAAATTCGATCGCGAGATTTTTTGGAAATATTCTTGATGGATTAAAAAGATCGTGCACAACTTTTATAGCGAAACAGATAAGTCAACTTCTTTTATATTTCGTATTTACCGTATAATCTTCTTGTTGTTCATACATGTGCTCTGATATTTTTATAAACTTTCATATAAAAGATACTTCATATGAAGATAAATGTTTATTTCAGGAAAGTTCTCAAAAACGGCTTCAACTTTGATACAGAAATATATATTTCTACTTTTTGCTTAACATGTTTTACCTACTCAATACCTACGAAGAATTATCGTATTTTTTGTTAATGTATTTGATTAATGTTCGATATTCGAACAATTTACAAATAAAGAAGTATTTTTAAAAAATCTTTATTTAATATATGGGTGAGATTGAAGTGATATTTCAGGTGAAACTCGAACTAATTTGAAAATGTTCAATAAATACGAACCCAACCACTATAAAAATCCGTGTATGATTTACACCAGGGATCACATGAATGCGAAGCGACCTTGGGAGGTGCGCTCCAGTCGTCAGTCACTTGTTTCGAGCGATCGCCGTCGGTCGCCGTCAGAAGCGCTGAAGAACGTTTCGCTCCATCGGCGATGGCCGCTGTAGATAGCGCGTAATTGAAAACGAACTCCAACTCCACGAGATTGCTTTTGATAGTGATTTAGTCTTTATATGGTTCTTAGTGGCGGTTTCTTTGCTATTCGTAATACTGTGTTGTCTTGATGTCATGACAATCTTAATTGGATCTCGCCGACTTCTGTGTCGATGACGAAGTTCGATTTTGCGAGGCGTATTCAGATATTTCTCCGCGTCTCATACTGGACAATCATGATGAAATGGATATATTTTTCTTTGTCGTATCTTCCTTTCTTTCTAGACTACGCACTTACTAACGTTAGAGTTTATGTTCAAAGCATGTACTTTCGCTTAATGTTCTATACCCGCGTTTTTCTGTTTCTCTTTTCTTCTTTTTGTTCTGGTAAGCTACTATTCTTACGCTTTATAAAATTGCAATGTAAAGTTTTCGAAGTAACATGCAAACTTTTTATTGATTCTAAATGAAAGAAATGTGGATTTTACGGATTGTTTCAAAGACTTTACATGTGTGATTTCATTACCAGTCACATCGTTTTCATCCCTTCCAATAAAAGCTCTTCTCGACCTTTCCTTCCACATCAACATTATTCTTTTGCTTCCCCGTGAATTGAGGAATTGATTTTAACTCTTGAAACTCACTCTACCTCCGAGAATTTTCGCAACAAATTTTATTTCCAGCCCGTCTACCAACAATATTGATTCTGATTTGCTCCCGACCACTAACTTACCATTCGAGCAAGTAAATCATAAAATGCTAACATCTCAACGAATATCTGCAGCACTTGCTTACAACCCTGTATCAACCCCCACCTTCCTTTTATTCCGAACCCGCGTCTTCACCCTCCACACCACTGCCCCTAGTGTGTCTTTGCATATACGCCCGATTGTATAGAAAGTTACTTGGGGGGGAAACCCCCGAAGGGTGGCTGAAGGTGAGGAAGGGGCTTCGTTGCGTTCTCTTGGCGTCCTTTGGAGGTGCCTTCAGGGGGTTACGTCTTCAGAGGAGGAAGGACAAAGATGCCACTAGCTGTGTGCGCACGTTGGCATGGGTCGTCTTTGTATGTTGGGAGCTTCTTGCGCTCGGTTGCCATTTTGGTTTGGGGTGATAACGGAGGTGAGTTCTGGAGATGGAGGACATAGTGATGTAGGAGATAGTGTTGGCAATGGTATTGTTTCGAGAAGGCACGAGTTTTGAAGGAAAAAAGAAACGGTTTTAGTAGCAGATTCTCGAGAATTATGGTTTTGGAGGGTATCATGATAATTTGATTTAATTACTTTTGTCCTTTATGAGACTGCCCCCATTCGTGATTTTTATTCTTTTTACATTAGATTGTATGGATACAGATGCGTGCATCCCGCTATTCTGACTAAGCTAGTTCTCTGTTCTTATCATATCCATTAACTAAGAGATTTAATAAAGAGAAATAAAAATGGTTGCAGTGATCGGAGACGTTCATTTAATGTAAAATTGTGAGAAAGGCTTGGGTCAAAGTAGGTTTTGTACGTAAGAAATCCTGAGAAGAGGGACAATATGCTGCGAACATCAACATTGCACAGACTGTACGCGTTAATGGTTTTATTAAGTAATGAATTCTCTTCGGTTTCACCCTAAGTTGGTTTCTTTGTTGTTGTTTTTTGCTGAATTTTTTTCTGGGTGGTTTTCACATATCAGGACAATATACATGAATACGTTTGCACCGGTACTGACCAATGTAAAGTTGGCGAGACCATTCCAAATAGCAACGTAAAATATATTCTGAAAATATTCTCTCGAACCCTAACGGAAAAGGTATGATGAAATTTCGAAATTTTTTCACATATATTATTAATATTTTCCGAATAGAATAAGTTAAGTGAGTAATATCAATAATTTTTTAATTATTATTTTATGCTTGCTTGGAAATTGTCCATTATTTCATATTTATTTGTATTTCAGGGATACTGACTGTATAAATAATGAAGAAGAGTACGCAGAGTCATAACATCCAAAGTTATAAAAATGGCAAACCCTCATTGTATTTAAAGTGATTTCTTCACAACACTGGTGACCAGAAAAATGAGACGTGATACGTGACATAAGAGCCGTCAACCTAGATAATTTCCATGACAATGACTAGATGATGGGTGTCTCGCTCAGAGATGGCCAAAAAGAAATGCCAGAAACGTAATGTGACCCGATTTTTACCCTCGCAAAGTTTCCAACTGCAGCATGATTACGTCTACCTGGCTCTTTCTTTTTTTAGCAGCGAAAACTTTTTTCGGTTTCTTTCTGGGGAGAAAGGGCCGAGGTGGGTGCATTGAGCTGTGTGTCTCTCTAGATGATGGACCCTTGTGTTGGATCTTGGTGCAAGGAAAGCAAGGAAGGTGCTTGCGGTGAACAACGCCGTGGTCGGTGGAAATTTCAACGGCTGAAGTTTCAGCAGATGCGCTGCTCGAAAAAGGACTTTCGTTTGGAACGCGAGTCCTTATGTTCCTTGGAGTATTCAAATTCTATGACGAATGCATATTAAATTTCAGAGCAAGTTGATAGAAGACCGATCTGAGAAAGGGTAAGACTTTGGAGTTAAAAGATTTTTTCCTCGCCAAGTGTGTTCGGGGGAAAAGGATTTTTAAAACAAAAAATTGGTGGAATGTAAGATAACCAGCATGTGAAGACTAAATCATCTGCTTCAAGTACCCATAGTATCAACCTGACGTTCATATTAGATGTGAAAATATGATTTGCATTTATGGTCATGATTAGAGTTTTTTGTTGATATCATTTATTATTTTCAAAGAAGATTTTTCACGTATTTAATATGCTTCTTTAATGTTTAATATTATTATGTGAGAGACGCATTTTTCATTGTGACCTTCACATAATAAATCCTTACAGATAGAAGTAACTAAGAATATGGGATATAATAATTATCTTTATGTCTAAATGGAATATATGGAGATGAGGGATTTTCTTTTATTACTGAACTAGGTATATGCTCTATGAACAATACATTATCACAATTTTTACGTTACCTCATCTTTAAATGGCAGTCGATACTTCAAAACTGTCAGTTTAATGAAATGGGTTGTTCATCAAGTTTTGTTCTCGTCGATAAGAGGATCGAGGACCCATCTTATTCAACACCACCCTTTCATTTTCCTCCACTTTTTTCTTTTCTCAACATCCCCTCCCTTATTTTCTTCATTTTCTCTTTTCCTGTTCTTCCCCTTCTCATTTATTTCCCCTTTCTTATTTCTTTCCTGTATAACTCTCCTTCATTCCCTTTACTTCTCACTCTCCCTTCTCTCTTGCGGTCCCTCTTCTTCTTTCTCCTCCTCCTCTATACGTCTATTCTTTATTCCTTGAACCTCATCTATCTTCACTTATTCCCTTTTCGTTTACAATCCTGCTTTCCCTGTACCTCCATCTCTATAACACCCCCCCTTCCACCTTCTCTCTACACCCCCTACCAAATGATCGGTCCTCCTCAGTCGCCTTCAGCGTATCTCCCCTTGTTTGCCGTTTGCATTTGCGATATGCCTGCGCGACGATTGTGGGAAGCGCGTTGTAGAGTGCAAACGGAACCCGCGCCCGAGGGGAGTTTGACGCTTCAGGTTCAGGCGCTTATTTCCACAATAACCGTCGCTTTCTGTGGCCCTCCTGTGATGAATATGTCTCACGCACTCACAAGTGTTTACATAACGAATCGTTTGTCATTCATGGCGTGAAATATGTTCTCGGGTGGGAAAACGACTGTTTTTGGAATTTCAGAGGGAAAATCATCGCGAGTAGTTGTAACGAAATTTTTTAGAGAAAGAAATCTTATTGTTGATTTTTTCAAAAAAAATTTTTTTAGTACTTTTCATTACATGTTCTTTATTCATCAATAGTATTTTTGGGGAAAATAAGTTATAAAAAACAGGTATTTGTGGCACGATAAATTTAACTCATGATGGGAATAAATTTTAAAACAAAAAATCTGTAACTGAAAACAAAAAAATGGGACCAATTATATTGGCTGTTCCATTGCGGTGTGATTTTAATAAATTATTAGGGTAGCAACTGTAAAAAAAATTTCTTTCAAATTTTTAAAACATTATTTTCCAGAAAAACACACTTAGCATTATAATTCAATCTTATTTAATAAGCTCATAAGTGTCCCTTGAGGAAAGCTTGATTTAATTCATCAATACTTGTATTCATAAATATTACCCATAGAATCCGTGCTGTATGCGATTCAAGGTCTTGGATTCCCGCCCACCTGCTATGCCTTCCCCTCCCTCGATGTTTGAGGAGGGCGGGGTGAGGACTTCCGTTGGGGTCTGAGATCAGAAGGGATGTGGCGATGAAGATGAGACAGAAGTGGAGAGAACCTGCCTTCAGGTGTTTTATGATTAACCTGTGACGCAGCTTTGGATCTTCAAAACTCATTTCTTGGGTTTAGATGGTTCCAAATTTCTAGCTCAGTATTTTCGACAATTTCGTGTAATATTTGTCATACAACGTACAATGGTGGTGTAGTTAGATCTTCGGTGCACATGGTCTGTTAAGAAGATACTAAGTAATCTATACATCTGTTAAGAGATCTATACAAAGTATTTTTATATTTATACTTATTTTATTGCATTGGTATGTATGTATATGATTGTTAGTTGGGTGTAAGAGAGGGCATAATGGTCCTAACCCTGCAAACCAAAAAAAACATTTATTATTATTATTATTTTTATTATTATTAATCGAGTGAACGTAGATTCGAATATCTACTTTTGTTCATTTTATTTTTTGATGTCTCTTCCTTGTCTACATATCGTCCGCAATTTCGAGGGTTGAATATATCTCTTACGTCTCACTTTTGCCAACTACCACGCTCTTCACTATTAACTTCGCTATCATATAGAATATGCTCCACTGTATCACCCGCATTTCCACTTTTGTGTTTTAGCAATCGTTTTTTTTTATAGAGATAGCTATTCATTGCGCCGTGTCCTGTCAAAATTATCAGAGTTTGTCCATTTGTCTGAAACCATTTGTATTCTTATGCGTGAATTCCACTTTCTTTATGAATCGATGTAGGCTTCTACCTTCTTTCGCTTTTTCCCACCTTATCTGCCAACACAAAAGCATCTTTTTGGTGATCCTTCCTTTCCATCCTTTATTGGTTTTATTAATTAGTTCCTCGTCTATATCAACTACCACTCCAACTCTGCACAAACAAATCTCATAGCAAAATCATAAATCTGTAGATCGATGGGCAATACTCCCATTGTTACTTGCACTTCGACGAAATTGTTCCCACCTGATCTACATCGGACGGATATGTTGGATTAATACCTTCAACTTCCCGATCACCCATATTCTTTCTGCCCAACTCGGTGGAAAAGCAGACATCTTGAACTTCGCCGTAAACGCGAGAATAAATGAATGAAGTCGACGCTAAAAAGTACTCACGAACAAGTTAGAGATTCTAAATTTCTTCATGACATCAACTGTGTAGAAACTTTGATGATGATGATGATGATCTTACATTCGTAAGATGTAATGATTTTTCATATTCCCATCAGATTCATGAGTACTTTCACTACAGTAATATTTTTCTAAATTACAAAATTACAAACTCTGAAATACAAATTTATCCGTAAATTATGTTTTTGTAGGTGCCCATGATAATATATGTGAAAATGTTATTTAACAATGTTCATTGATTATAATGAAACACCCTGAAGTATATTTTATTTGCGAAAAAATTGGCCATTAATATTGATCAATAAACTAATCTCAATAATATAGGATACTGAGCTAACATAAACATGCGCACAAGGTTACTGAATTGCTTATAAGAAACATCCCTCGTCATATTTGAGTTTCATCTTCGTTTTATATTTCTCATAAACGCACTGAGATTTGTTTAGTAGAAACCTAACTAACCATTGATTGCTTTCTCGAAATGATTCACTGATTTTCTAGGACTTGTTCGATTCAGTTTGGTATAAGAAATATTACTTACATTCCTCTATTTAATAATTGCTGAAGGTAATTATGTCATTAAGGCATATCCTTACACACTTTCGGTCGAACTTGGATGTTTCATCTTCCAGTCGTTATTCTTTCCTCATTTTAAAGTTTAATTTATAGAGTATCCTTTAATTCCTTTCCTTTCATTTACTTTTCATAATTTCAGTTTTCTCGAAAATAACCATAAGAACTTAGGATTAATAAACTAATAAAAATTGGAAACTTTTAGTATACACAAGATGAAAGAAAATTCACAATACATCTGATCTCAGTTTGAAAATATGCAAACATTATATGACGATAAATTTACTGCGAAAAAAGGAATTGCCAATGTGTATGACCACGTGGAGGACAATTAAGCCGGAAGCAAGAAAGAGTGACCATCCAATAAATTCCGAACAAGGACCCTAAGGCAGTAACTATATAACTGTATTGCTATGAATCATATTACTTTAAAAATATGTTTTTGTATTTAATCGTATTATTTATTACTATTCAGTAACAGGAATGTTTCACTAGAGAATATTTATAATAAATTTATCAAATTCGCTGTATAAATGTCATAACTGAAAAATCATCAATGTAACCCGCTGTAAATGCGATAGTATTTTTGTATCGTACTTAAATTCACAGCTTGGAGACCCAAGTTCAATTGTGCGCTCGGCTTGGTTAAATGAAGTCAATTAGGTTAGTAATATATTTCCCTTTCCTATTTCAGATATAATAAGATACCTGATTCAAAATCTTACAACACGAGTTATCCGTTAAACAAATTAATGCGGTATAGATATCATTATATAAAACCACCATATAAAGGGTACCCCAGGATAAGGCATTCACACGGAGAAAAATAATCACTCCAACTACGAAGTAGTTGTTCCGACTACTTTGCGTGGACGGTTTTCGACCATCTAATTATGTAGTCAGTACGTCTACTTTTCGTAGTTGCAGCGTAGAGACAGCGCCCACAAGTACGGAAGTAGCGCACCTGGCTACTTTTTCGTGCATGGAACAGCATGGCAAGTAGACGTGATGCCTAGCTTATATCGTCGTGAGACCGAGAAATATAGGTTAGAAAATGAAAAACAAAATACTTACTGCTCTTCTATATTTATTACAAACATCTATACATTGGTAAATTTATAAATCCTCACAAAAAATGAAAATTACTTAATAGCATTGCTTCGTTAAAATTTTTTTAAAAAACTTATTATAAATATACATAAATTGACATATTATTCCCTTCAATTCAATTGGGCTTTATTTGAACATAAAAATTTATACAATACTTTCCTTCAGTGGACATATACACCTTAGATTGTAAGGAAAAAAATCCTGTGTTTAAGTCTATTTTCAGGAGTTTATTCCATNTATAAGAGACAGACACAATATGAGAACAAAGTAACAATATGCGTCCACAAGTACTTTTTGTATATTCTAGAGCCTATTCCCTTAATTTTGTAGTAATCGAGACCTTTCATCATGTTCAATCGAACAAAATCATCAAAATTGAGTTAAAGTTTGCTGAAGGCTGTACTAAGTGAGATCTACACCTTGATCTGACTTAGGATGATGTTTGTTGAATAAAAACTCAACAAACAATGTGACAATGTTCTAACTGCGTTTTTATGCAAATGAAATCAACTTATTTCAAGACTATCAGATCCGGTAGCAAACATTTGTGAATAATATATGATTTTACAAATAGGTCACAGTTTAATTACTCATTTAATTATTCCTAACATTGTTCGTAGGCCTACTTCTTTTGTGTGAACAAAAATAAGCACCTCAAATAATAGTTTTCAAAAACATTACATTTAACACAATAAAAACCTAACACATTAATATTTTTAAAAACCTCAGTTAGGCTTCAGGTAAACAGAAGTAGCCGGCGAGCCGGTCTTTTACTCAAGCACTTTAGGTAGCAGGCACAACTATCTTTTTTGCTCCTTATGACCATTGAAGAACATAGATCAACTACTTCCTTACTTCCAGTAACTTCCTAGGCTTCAACTACGAAAAAATAATCTGATGAGCTATTTCATTTTTCTCCGTGCAAATGTGCCCTCCAGTGAAATGACATTGTCCCTTTGTGTATAGATATTTAGTGATCAAATATCATTATTAATCACGTTTTTAACTTTCCTTGCGTTTGGTATTGTTTCCTATACTAAAAAATTGTGATTTTCGGCCTTTTTTGTGAATTAAAATTAACTGATCATACAAGTCGCTAAGATGATAAGTCATATCTAACCAAAAATATTTTTATAGTGGTTTTTATGGTATACGACCGCGATAAAAGTTCAAAAATATACCAAATAATGTAAAAAAAGGTTAAAAATGGACATTTTTGTCGAAATTACTGAGGTGCAGGGCTGCGTTTCTGGTCACCAACTCTTTACGTGCTATTCTAAATGCTGTCAAAATTTTAAGTCTGTGCGTGTGGTGGACCAACTTAAAAATTGCTAAAGCCGACCGAAGAAGTATAGAAAATACCTAAAAATATGTCTTTCATCTAGGGGGTACCCTTCCAAATTATCCACCATAATTCGCTATGAATTCAATAATTTCTACAAATCGTTAATTTTAAACACATATACATTAAATTTATTCGAATGAATCAAGACTCAAATACTATTCGTAGTTTTGAAGTGTATTTGTTCCATTGAGATGCTGCGGACAGTTGCATGACGTGTAGATGACGGACAGTTGCATACATTCTATTTTCCTGTATATCGATATACATTAATACATAACATAACGTCATTGTGGTACCATATTTAATATCCTCAAACTATTCTATAATTTTTTTCACCGTGTAGCTTTTGAGTCGAGTGTGTGCAGAAATACAATTTTCTTTATACCTCACTAAAAATAAGAAATGATTCCGAGTTTTCCCCCACAAAAATGTATTTGATTGCGGAAGACAAAGATTCGGTTTTCGACCCACGCGTGGATCCTGACTTGGGTTAAGAATATGGTTTCATTATTTACCCAATCGTCACACCATCCAATATCGACCGATTTATCTTACTGCAAACTAAATAAAGTCAGCCATAAAGGCACTACTAGCGCAAGATCACTAAAATCGCTGTAAATAAACAGAGAAACATTTACTTACTGTGTTTTCAACTGAAAAACATACCTCACCTGCCATTTATATGACGAAATTGCACTTATAATTGATGTAATGCATGGTGTCTTATGGAGAAAACACTTATTTTTAATAAAAGACCAACATTTATATCACGAAAGTGATGGAAGTTTACTTTGAATCGTAGTAATTTTTCCGTAGTATTTTTACATTACTTTTGTCTATGGGTCAGCGGACATTAGAGAAATCTATTTAATTTTTTCTGAGGTGAGATACCTGAATCACGAAACCGTTGTGCTCGCCCGCCATATTTATACATGTTATTATACATTTCAAACGAGTCAAGCGAGTTTCTGAATATTGTTTGTAAAATATTGTTAACTAATAGATACAAATTAAATCACGTTTTTTATTCGTTATTATTCATATTATTGTGTTTTAAAACAGTTCGAAGAAGAATAAAGAAAACAATTATACATATCTGTGATTTGACTAACTTGGAGTGCTGTACCCACCTTAAAGAATGCAACCTCCTACCTATCACGTAATACTTTAACTCCCATCACTACCATACCTGTATAAAATGGGAAAAGGGAGATCAAAAAGAAAGTTTTATTATTTCGTACTTTTGATTGCTTTTGGGGGAAATACGGAAAAGTGCACCTTCAGTCAGAGAATTATCAGCTATTATTTTTTCACGTTCCAAAAGTGTTACATTCACAGGTACAACACGTGATGCAGTATTTGTTAATTTACGTCGTCTGTTATGTTGTGACTCTGCCTTCAAGAAATAACGTAGGAGGCCATTAATACTTCCCCAACTCGTCCTGAACGAAACCGGGGAAGTACTTCCGAGCATTATCATGTCATTCAGGATTTCCTTAAGTGACAGCTGACATGTGAAAGAGAGCTCTTATCTTAATTCAGTCTGTTTATTATTGTACGGTTGGAAAATGACCTTAGTTTCCTTTTTTTGCCTCTGTTATGCATAAGAAATAGCAACCCTAGCCATCGCAGTTTCGATGTATACTTTTGTAATCTTTTCAAGATTACGATGACCAAGCAATGGGTCAGTTCTCGTCTGCAAGTACCAGAGCTCAAAGAACACGTTGTGCAAAAGCACCGACATCACAGCGGGCGTCGAACTCGAGAACTCTCAGGTGGTTGTGGCGCACTCGGAGGACCAACGCTTTGTCACTTGTTTGTGCGACTAACAGCTGCGTAATGACGAGCGTTGTGAGAATGGTTGACTAACTGCAATTGCAGCCATCTCTCGACTATATCGAATTTTCCGGCTCTCGCTACTTCTCGGACTGCTAACGAATATTTTAGCCGATGTGGTCCTCAACATGAAACACAAATATTCCCCTTCCTATTCTTCTTCGCCCTATAGATTTTCTTCTCTATCTTATTCTGATATTTTGCTATTTTGTAAGATTTTCTTGACAGTTTTATAAAACCCTATAGTGGACAACATACAGAACGAATTGACCAGTTTTCTGTAATGGTTTTTTGGATATCGAAAGTTATTCCGGAACAACTGATATTTATTAGCCGAAGTATCTCAAATGTTAATGTGAAGTGTAAAAAGCATTAAATGATAAGTAAAAGTTTTCAAATACAATTAGCTCCATGACATGAAACGAAACGACTACAATCGGACAGTATAATTATGATCGAAAAAAAAGAGAATAATTTCTCAATGGAGCTCATGAGTAAAAGTCCTCACAAAACATTTATCTTTCAACAAACGAAAGTGGGGCTTTGAGAAAATATCAAAGTTAGAAATAAAACTGTTTGGAACTAAGTTTAAACTAAACTATTACACATTGATTTTTAAATTGAAGAAAAAAATGGTTTAAATTATTCTGTTTTCGTTAAAATTTTGATTCCAGAAGACTACTATCAACCATTTTTAAACATTAAGAATATGCCTGTAACATACAGCACAGTCGAAATAAACGTATAGTACATCTTACAACTTCTTTCGATGTGGTATTTGCAAGAAAATTATTTTTTTGTAAAAAATTATGGTCACCAGCGTAGGAATATCTTACTGTAATGATACATCGTTCATTCATTTGAGATGTACTTCAATGAATGTTGGTTCGGCTGAAGTACTCTATTCCAAGAGATACAAAAACATGAGAAGCCGCATTTAACAAACATGTATGTAATTAAGTGTTCCGCTTTCCATTTTTCTTCCAAGTATAAATGTGATTTAACGACCAGGGCGTTCTAATGATTTGTAATTTACCATCAGCATTTGATCTTCGTATCCCGTACTTAAAGAGTTGAGACTTCCGGCTCTGCTTCCTTGCTACTCCTTCGTTTTCCCGTCCGCAGAAAATACTCGGTTTCCCACGATTGGGGTTGATTGGCATGCCTGCCTGACGCTTGGCAACGGGAGCGTTGGCAGCCTTGGAGACGCAGTTCTTATATCCTGGAGAGGAGCTCATCTCAAACATCCGCACCTGGTTCGAACAGAGGACTGTCTACTTCGCGACAGAGGGAAGGACTCGTCCGTCGCTAATTTGCTGAGAACGTAGACAAACCACTCGACCAAAGAGTCTACACGAGACATTTCTCAGAGAACTCTTGTAGTTTTCTTTTTTATATATCTAGCTCGAAAGAGATGTTGACTCTGGTGTCACGCAACGGTACGTTTTATAAGGTATTTTCTATAGCGTGCTTCTTAGCCTTAAAATTTGTTGCTGTATTCCACCGCTTAGCATAAGAGCACAGGTCTTGAGGAACGAACAATTAGGTATGTGTTCCAAAATTTTACCCCACATTTTCCTAAAAGCCACAAAAACTTATCTGAACGGGGTGACATTTTTATTGGGGGAGGGTGAAGGTCGTGCGTTATGGTGAGGTGTTTGTTGGCGAGCCCTACAGCCAAAATAACAATAAAAATAATATGAAGGGGAGAGGGGTGTAAATATCGTAATTTTTGCATTATGTATTTCATGGACAACTCTTAAATCAGTAATACTTGAATTTTTTTCAGAACTGGAACATATTTTGGAGTAATGCGTGTACTATTGTATTTCGTTGTTATTATCGATATCATTTTCAAAAATTGACATTTCAAATTTGTCCGTAGATTTTGTCTGCATCCCGGAACATATTGTTGAGATTATGTGTATGCGTCTAAGAAACAATTTTCTCTAGTCTGGATTGTTTTTAGTATTTTAACAAACTATGTGAACTTCGTAATTAGTAAATTTAAAGAATTCAGGATAATTCTAAGTTTAAGTTGCTATTCAAATCAGAATCTAGAGGATACCACTTTTTTAAAAAATCAATACGAAGTAGTGAGTCCAGTTCCCTTTCTGTACGACGCATCGTCTGCCGCTTGTCCATTGGCGGAAATTACGAACAAGCGGGAATGAAATTTACCGAACTAAAGTACTCACCTTAAAGAGGACGTTGGAAACTCAGATCTAGTGCAAAACAGTAATGTTTTTAAACAAAAATTTTCTGAGTTAATATAACTAATAATATCGATTTGTAAACTATACCAGATACACATAAATAATATAAATATTTTTATAACAAACCTTACAACAATCTACATCGTCAATGCAATAATTTAATAATTGTTTTAATTCTACAACTTACCACATTTCACAGTTCAACACGTTTATAAAAGTTGTAGAAAAATGTCATACATGACTTGGTATATCAAGACAACACGTAATTTAGTTTTTGTTGAAAGAGATGATATTTGGTAGTATTGTTTCCACGCATCTATTAAAAAAAGTGTTAACACATCTACGTATAGCAAATTGATACCATTTCTGTGAGATTTTTAACGAGACAGAAACTACAAATTTGTCCATAACAACTGTTTCACAATCTGAGAATAAATTCAATTTATCAGAAGAACTAAAGTAGCGCGATAAAGTGATATTGCATCACAAACCAATTGACAGCTTCATCCACTTCGGAGTTGTGCGCCGTGTGCGCGCACGGAAATCCGCTCTTCAGCAGAGTGAAACATCAGTCGACTTCGCAACATGTCGGCGCCGTGCTTCCTGTTTTGCGAGGCGTCGCTCCGTCAAAACACAAATGCCTCTACCAACCCTCCAGCAGCCAGCGTGAGAGCGTCTGCTCACGGCCATTCGACCGTCATTTCTTGCCCTGCGTAAACGTGACACCCAATTTGCCCGCTCGTAATATCTTTTACACCAAATTACATGCTATACATTATTTAAAAGGTAAAAATATGAAAATGTAGAATGTTGCGTTTTAGACTTGACTACATTGGTTTGCAGAAAAAAGATAATTATCAATTTATTATAATTATCATAATATAATTATAATTATCAACTAAGGTACTTTAAATACTTACTTTAAATGATTATAATTGTCAACTAAGTAAAATAGTTTATTATTCTCCACGTGGGCATACGCAGTTTGTAAATGCTTTTTTGACAAAGTTTATTATTTATTTTATTACAAAACTCAAAGACGCATATTTTTTATGACCAAAACATACAAATTTCTTTCAACGATGTTTTCCATAGAAATGTTCTCTTGAGTGTTCTGCTCACGGTCATTCGATCATCATGTTTGCCATGGCACTTGCATCTTGCCATTCGAATCCACGGAATCGTGACACCCAATTCGCCTGTTCTTAATATTCCTGCGTTGATCTGTTACATCAATTTACATGCTATAAATCATTTAAAGGATAAAAATATGAAAATGAATGTTGCGTTTTAGATTTGACTTGGCACTTAGGACTTAGCACTACCTATAAAGTGAAAGGAAAGAGATCTATTACAAAACTCAGACACATAATTTTTACGACCCAAACATAGCAATTTACTGAGCGTAGTTTTCCCTAGAAGTATTTTCTTTTGATTAAGACCGTCAATGATACATTAATGTAATATCTGCCAAAAATTTTATCTTGGTGTTTCTTGAAAATATTTTTAGTTAATATTGCTAAATTCGTTTGGAAAACTGGCGAAATTAATGTGTATTATCTTCATTAAGAAATTTCTTTAAGAAATTTTAGAGAAATGATATGCTCAGTAAGGCAATTCAATATTTTGTCAACACTAACGCTACATAGATTGTACGTCATTTCCTTCAAGCAGAATACTATATGGTAATATTTCGTAAATATCGGAAACTGATAAAATGTATCTTACTCCCATTTATTTTTTGTCATGACGTTTGAATACACGTATGTATTACAGAGTCAAATATAATCATGATCTTCTTATTTAGGATGTGCAGTAGAGTACTAAGGCGGTATTCACCCATATCAGTCTCCGAAAATAATATCAACACGTAAACTCATATTTGAATTTTAAATTTCTTTACGTAATTAAAACCGGGTATAAACACGTTTGTGTTTGGCTTGAATAAAGACCTTCAAAAAAGATTCGCACCTACGGTCTCATTATGAATATGGACGCCAATAATAATGTATACATTATATTTTTGTGTGATAAATTAAAAGTCGTTTCTATGTTGCTCATTTTTTTATTATTGGTATTAGAAAGCTTTTTCGGCTGCATAGCAACCATCGTCAGTAACATACACTGAGTGTTGAGCAATAATAAAAAAATGAGCAACATAGAAACGACTTTTAATTTATCATGCTTTGATAATGTTGCTAAAGCACCACAATTACCAAGTATATATTTTTGTATTGTATTGTACTTTATATTGTACATATCGAAAACTCTTTAAAGAATCCATTCATATTTTCCACCCATTCTGGTCCGGGTTTTTCTCCGATTTTCCTTTGAGTTGAGGCGGATTTTATGTACAGACTTTCAAGGCTCTTGTCTAGGAGCAGTGGTCTATTGTGATATTTAATCTCTAATTTAGAGTTATTTTTATTATTACGATTTACAAATAATATTTTCCCAATAATCCATAGTTTGAGAATAATAGTTTTTTTGTGAAACAACTTTTTTGTTTTATTAAATACAAATTTGTTGGTGTTCTGTTGATGTTATTATATGTTGCTAACTTTTTTTTTCATTTTTATATTCGGAGTGTGTTGAAATATTATATCCGCCCCTGCCTTAGGACCTTTGATCGGAATTGATGGGATGGCCCCTTGCTTGCTTCCGGAGAGAGTAAATTAGTTTGTCTTCCATGTGGTGATACGCAGTTTGTAACAGCTTCTTCGACAATAAATTTATTATTTTTATGTCGATGAAGTTAATATGGAAATAAAGATCCTTACGGATGTTTTAAAAACACAATGAGAAATATATTCCGAGTTGGAAGCTGCACACGTCGTCGGAGAGTCTTTCCCAAGCGATGACGCGAGAGGTTGTTCTGTCCGCGTGTGTGGCTTCTCATGGTCACTCACTATTCTTCATGACCACTCGTCTTCTGTCTTCTGTGACAGGTTATTGTTTGCGTCTTAGTGGAAGTTTCTGTCTCTGTCGTGATCGGCTTTTGTCTGTTCAGCTGCTCACGAGTGGAGAAGGAAGTACGCGTTTCTTTTTTGCTTCTGATGTTCTTTGACATTTGCACGTGTCTCCCGAGATAATGTGGACAGTTTTGTAGGTACTGTGTGTGAGTATGAAGCTTTAAGTAGACTGTATCTTTATCGATGGTGGTGTGCATCACAGAAATCGTAATTCTGGGTACTCTTGACGTAGAAAAATAAATACATTACGACTCTCAACATTTTTCGGACGATCGTTATTTGAGTTGTCATTAGGTGTAAACGAATCGTAACAAAAACATCAACGTAGCAACAGAATAATTGTACATGCTATTAAACGTATCTCAAGATATTGTATTGAAAATATTCTGTTGCATTATATTGTAAATACTCTCATTTCCCTGCGTCAGTGTATAAATTCAAACTCTCATTTGAGCTTTTTATAAATATCACTTCAGAAATAGAACTTAAGTTAAAGTTATTTAACTCATGTTGTGAGAAAAGGCATATGCAACAACGAGATAGAGAAAATGGAGTAGAGATATCATTAACTGTTTGCGAAATGGGATGTGAAATACATACGCCTCATGGGTTATATAATATAATCAGTGGACACCGACGAACACAGGGGAGTACAAACTACGCTTCTCTCCTCCTCATAGGCAGACAGGACTTGATTTTTGACAACATTATAAATACACCAACACTAACGATAGCTGATAAAAATGGAGAAGTGCAAATCACGTCATTTTAATGTCATTAATTTCTGATTTGCTTCTATAAACGGTGGGTCAAGTATGAAATTAATTAGGCGTTTGACATTTTTTTTACTTAACTTCATACAACATACATCTGCCTCCTAGTTTTTGTCATTTGATTATCTTGAGCAGATGAATTTGGTACACTTTATTTAAATACTACACACGAATTTGAAAAGAAAAACATTATGAGGTAAGAATATATTAAAATGAGTTTTTCTTTTAAGCAATGTTCAATTAATTTGCAAAAGAAAAATCTTAATTTCATCGTTGTAATATTTTATCGAAAGGAAACACTCCCTGCTTCATATATAAACTAGTTATTGAAGTTAAGAAATATATCTTCGGGAACAACATTTCATACAGCTTGTTTTTATCCTCACACAAGTTTGAAACGAAAATATATTTCCAATAATTTATGTGATATTTTACAACGTAATAGTACTTAAATCCTTAAAAATTAATTTATCAGCTTGTATTTAAATCCTTAAAAATTAATTTATCAGTTTAATTAAAAAAATATTATAATTGTTATGAATGTATTGTTTTTGCGAGCACTTTATTAATGGGTTGAATTTTTTTTGTATATCAGTAAAAATCAATGAGTGGCTAAATATACATACTACCTTACTCAGGATGGAGAGCTATGGTCTTTGAGTTACGAGATTTGTGCAACTGCACATCCCTCCCCCATCTCCTTTTCACGAATCATGGTGTCTAAACATCTCTTCCGTTAACCATTGTCCCCTGCCCCCAACCAATACCACCTACCTCCTCTCTTCGTTGGAGTCTTACCTTCGTTTCGTCAATACCTCATTTAGCACCGCCTTGTTCTTTAGCCGCCGCCGGCGAATCGCCCTCAGCCTCCATTCACAGCCGCTGAAGCTGACAGCCTCATGTCTACCGTCTGGCGTTCTCAGTGGGCCGTTGTTTCACTGTCTGGACGTAAATTTCGGTCATTTTCGTCCTTGAGGCAGGTTAAACCCCTTTGACGGTCGTCTTTGCAGGTTGCAATTTTCTGGTGAATCTAATGAACCGTGATTTAAGCAGTTACTGAATGTCTCTATTCCTCTGTGGTGGCATAAACTCGCGGCGGTATATTATTCCGTGACATGCATTTGATGGTTCCATTTTCCTTCAGGAGTCGACATCTAATTCTTGTTTACCTCTTCTATTTTCTCGAAAACAAATGTTCCTTTACGACGAATTTAGCTTGATAATATAATAGTAATATTATATTGTAACAAGATAATTTAAAAGACATTTNTATATATATATATATATATATATATATATATATATATATATATATATATATATATATATATATATATATATATATATAAAAACTAAATGGTATAAATAACTATATTTAATTTAATTGTTACTGATGCTCCTTTCCGCTTGTTCGGTAGCTCCACACACCCTTGCTATCTCCAACAAGCGGCAAAACTCAGTCAAACGTCGGACTGCCCTTTCCGGCGAAACGATTAGCAGCTTTTAAGGACCCGCCAGACGGCAGAGGTGGCAGACGTCGAGCCTATCGATAATAGACGACGAGCGCGGCCGGAAAAAAATAGTGTCTTGGGGCGTGTGAAAATCTCCATTCCGCACACTGATCTACTAACCATTGCTATTAACCGAATCAAAATGAGGTAGGATTTTTTTTTCTTGTCATTAAAACACTGATGGAAGGATTGGAATGGTGTGAATATATGGTTCTAGACGTATCTCTACAAGTTAAGTTCTCTTGATAGCCCTCAAAATGTTATTAGCGGGGTTGTTGAATTCTTAACTGTGAAATGACTGCAGTGTGTTAGATCGAGTTTTTTATATATTGAGTTGTTTTTGACGTATATAGAGAAATGTTTTTAAGGTGTATTCTCGTGACAGTGGACTTCTAAAAAGAACTACAAATATTTAGTGAAATCAACCAATTTTGTTAATTGTTCTAATGCTAGTAGTTGAAAGGAAACCTTATGATAATATACCATGATTTTACGATTTGTATTTCATTTCATTGTGAACAATTCAACTCCGACTAAGATGCATTGAGACCACCGGAGTTCTCTATGAATTGAGGTTCTAAAATACTTTTCCCCGGACAGGATCACAGACCCCTTTGTACCCGCAGTTGTTTAAAAAACATTCCACTTGAAGCATTATCCATAAAAGCACATACAATTTCCAGATTATTTCATTCAAATATCAGGCCCGATAGGTCCAAGTTTTATTAAGTGAATTGATAGATAAAAGTTTATTCTTCCATTAAATATATTCAGGACATTCAGAAATAGTCGTCTGGTTCATACTACCGTAAATTTACCTAATTAAAGAGGCAATGCGGTAGGAAAGTACTCAAATTTTCGCCTTATCAGCTAGTATCGCAATCCTTTCACCTTTTTTCTCGCCAAAAGTATACACAATGTCATGTTACTTTACTCAGAGAAACTGTAACCTAAGAAAATAAGACATGAACGTAAACGTACTGTGTTTGTTAGTTTATTGCAAAGTAGTAGCTTTAAATTATTTATTAGTTTATTTATTTATTGCAAGCCTATCTGGCTTGATGTTGGTACATGGCGTGCACACAGTGTAGTCAACGTTTTTACTTCGCCATCGTCCTTGTGAATAATAATAATAATATACCTCGCGGTATGTTGGCAGAACATTCGAATTTCTTTAATTCGAATTTCTTCTGTTCTTTCTACATCGAGCGTGTGCAACGAGTATTACCTTGACTTAGTTTGTCGTGTTATTAGCTTGTAAATTTTACAGCAAATATTTGCTTCTCTGACTTCTACAAATAATAATAATAATAATAATAATATGCCTTTATTACGTGGCGAGGCTCAAGCCATCAGGTCTGCTCTTCCGCCCGACCATTAATAATGACTACGTCAAAATTTACTTAGCTACATACACTACAATACAATACATACAACATACTGTCAACAATATAACCTCTTTTCTGACTTTCCTTGGTCACCTCTTGTTCTTTTCGATCCCGACGCTACTAGGTTGCGAGGGCTAGGGTATCGTTCATTTTC
>NNCF01127457.1:375666-395080 GCA_002313205.1 Laupala kohalensis | reverse complement strand
AAAAAAAAAAAAAAAAAAAAAAAAAAACATTCGTACAACATAAAACAAACACCAATATCAGTAATTGGAGAATAAATTTTACTGGGATGTAACGTGTAATACACTTCAGATGTAACGATTAATTTTACTTCATTCGGGTATTACTTATATTAGTTAAAGTTGGCGATTCATGTTAAGTAGCCATATTGCATTATGTTCAGCAAAGTCACAAGATTATGAGTGTAGCCCTGATCATGGGGGTGGGGGGTGAGCATGGGCGAGAGACCGCCTGGCAGAGGGCGGCGTGGCCTGGAGCACCGGCGCCGCGGCGGCGCCTGGGTGGCGATAAGTGAAGAGGTCCATGGCAAACGCTACAGCGGCGGCGGCGTCCATCAGAGCAGTAGCCAGCCGTCTGGCGATTTCCCGGCTGCGTTTCACACACTTAGCATCGTTCCAATACTTCGCAGGCGAGTCCTAACTGCACCCCCAACGGAGCACGTGACGTATTGGTCGCCCATTGACGCGACCGGACGTTTTCCTGTTTTCAGATGTAATGTAACTTCATACAAGAGGATGGCGTCTTAATGTATTATATCCGTATTGACTGAAGTCAAGTTGCCAACTATTCACGGAACTTGGAAATATTCACCAATGTGATTTCTTATTAATAAATAATTCATTCTACTGATCTTTACTGTAAAACAAAGACAATAATTTTGTAATTTTAAAACTTGATAATAAATTTAGATTTTTGTTTTGACACTTTCTCTAACAAGGGTCGCATTATCCACAGTCAGGTGATGCACTTGCTATTTTCGTTAGAACAGTGTTCTCCACAGTTTATGGTGAATTATTCTTGTAAATGACCCGTAAGATATGAAAATCTTAACGACATTGCGTTCTTATTTCCATTTGCTATATTTTAGTAGTTTTTTAGTTGGTATTTTTGCGATAATATAAAAAAATCATAAGCCCGTGAAAGTTTCTCCATATAAATCCAAAATATTTTAAAGTTAAATAATAAAAATAAATTTCTGGCGTAAGGATATACAAATTCGTCACTAGATAGGATATGGTTCATACTATCATTTGAAACATTTTGGGGGGACAACTTAAACCTAGTCGCTCCGACTGTTATAATACCAAAACTGAACTGGTATTATTTAACCGGATAGTATCCCCTTTGTCAAAATCTTCTATCCGGAGGATTTCTCGACAAAAAATTAATGCAGTTCACTTAAAAATTATTTGTTCTTAAAATATTTTAAATTTATACATGTGTTTAATATATGTTTATTTATTCATTAATAAATGTTATATTGACAGTATTTTATAAGGGTACTTTTATTACATCTTATTAATATTTCAGGAATGGCCAGGAACCCCCCGACCCCGAGAGCTCAGTGATGCAATAAACTGGCTAAACCGTAAATATTTTTTCAGGTACACCTCGATCTTCCGAACACGAAAGTATCTTAGAATAAACTAGTGATGCAAAACCTTTGCACATACTTTCTCATATACGTTTCTCCATCTGCAGCATAGAGTGACAAAAAATATCGTAAAAGTGTTATGTAAAAGTCCAGCCAAAAACAACTTTTTCGGAATCAGGGGTGTCCAAAACAGATTTCCGCAAAAATCTCGTTTTCTAATATTTTTCACGATTACAATACTTCCTATATACAACGTATATAAGAAAGTGAAAACAAAAAAATATGTTATACCACTATCTAAATTATTCTCTAAAGTGCCAACTAAGTGGTATCTGTCACGTGCTTTCATAACATATGCTACTCCTCATGTTATATTTATTTGATACAGTTTGGCTGAGATGACTTGTCACAGAAAATCATAGAAGAGAATTTAAAATACACGGTATGAAAATGTACGGAATGTATTACTGGGTAAAATTATTAATTACATGTAGTGTGTGAAATTTTAGCTACCTGTCAGAAAGAGAATCCTTTAAAAAAATGAACTCGTTGCACTCTTGAGAGAGATACAAAAGAATTAAATATCGTGAACGAATCGTGGTAGCTAGTATCCTGACGTTTGTCTCAGCTCCATAGTATTTCTCCTGTGGGGTTGGATTGTGGGAGTGGGGACGTCTTCGGCCGCCGGCTGGCGAATCTCAGGGAGGCGGCGTCAGCTTCTCGAAGGGCAGGACGAACGACGGCGGCTTAAGGGCCATGTGCCAGAGCAGCTGCGAGGCGCCTCGAAGGCCCTTCCGCCGCCCTCCCACGCTTTCGCTGGTCAGTCTGTTGTCTTTTTCCTCCATCACGATGTTTTCTCTCTCTTTGTTCGGTTCGTCCTGTTCTCACCTCTGTTGTCGTACTCATCCTTAACTTCCTTTTTGGATTTCGAATTTCCCACAATTTCATCTTCTGGTAACTTTATACATGATGTTAAATTTGTGGAGAAGTATTGAAAATGGTTTCGTCCAGGTCCAGCAGAGGCAGAATTCATGTGGATGTAAAAACGTATCTCGAGAGTTTTGCCAAGCGGTTACTCACTTGTAAAATCTTCTGGTCACTCAGTTTTGCAATACTGAAATGAAATGCCTGAAATGGAATGAAATACCATTGAAATGAAAATACTTCATAATTTCTGAAATACTAGTGAAATATTTTGAAATACTAATGAAATGACGTCTTCTGATCACTCTAAACTTCAGCGAGTAACCCTTTGAGATGTATCCCTTACTGATAGTAATGAGGAAGGGAAGGAGACCTATTTTGTGATTGCCCACTTTTTTGGAGTAAAATGAGCCCAGCACATAGGTCACATCAATACCGATGACTTGATACAGGAAAAAGGAAATAGTCTAATAGACTCAGAAACACGATGTAGTGTTTATAACAGGAATAAGGGAAATTAAGAACGAATTGAAACAGTTTTAAAACATGAAGGCAACAAGAAAGAGCTTTGTATTGTAAATAAAGTCGTGAAATGTCGAATGATGAAGATGCAACGAGAAATAAATAAACGAAAAAAATGATCTTGGTATATTATCTCTTATACTCTTATTTATATCAATATTTGCTTTCTTATCGGTTAGTTTGCGTCAATACTGAATTATTTTAGTACAATTTTATTTTAATTCCTTTCATTCTCTTATTATTAAGTTTTATCCACGGGACGTTTTATGTAGAGTATATTAGGAAGTCCCTTAGCTGAAAACCTCACTCATCTGTTGAGTGCTGCATCGATCCTACGTTCTTCGGAAATAATGTTGCTTAGTCGCGAAAATTCTCAGAGTTGACTATAGCAACCTTCATGCATCATGATGTACAGCTGTGGTCTAGTGACAGCGTTTTCAGTGCCATGGTACCGCTGAGCGGTGGAGAACGGGTTCAAACCCTACTCAGTCGGACTCGGTGAGGTTTTCAGCTCGGGTTTCCCTCACCTACTCCAGGCAAGAGTCGATTCGGTACTATAGCAATCCAACATCTCTCCTTCGCAATTCCCTCACCCTAGTGACGGTAACGTGGAAGAGCAGACCACGTGGCCTATATCTCGCCATAAGACATTTAAAAAAATAAAAAAATAAAAATAATTGGAATTTCAGCAATGCTTTATTTTTTTCCATTCTCCCTCTCGTGCTGTTATTTTAGCATATCCTTACCGCGAATTACATGAACCTTCCAAACCGTGAAAGAGCAACGTCTCTCGTTCTCTTCGCATACACTAACCTTCGCGCTACTTCCTTCTGGACAATCACAGAGTTGTGTACAATTACCCGTGAACTCTGCTTCACCATATGCGCGGTGCGTCTGCCGCCGCCGCTACAACCCCCGTCGGCGCCAGCGTCTCCACAGGACAGCAGCCGTTGACAGCGGCTATTAGGCGTCTTCCGCCCCACTGACGCTTGCGGCCTGGCGTACGCCTCTCCCGCCGTCGCCGCCCCCGTTGCTCTTGAAGGCTCTAAATGAGTTCCTATGTAATGCCCTGGTAGAACCCCTCACAGGTGGGAAAAAAATCTGTGTATTGTGTGATTTTACTTGATTTATGAAACATACATGAATATTTATATATATTATTTAATTCGTTCACTACGTTGATATTTCACTCGATATATGCTTTAATGATGTGATAATGTAGTTCTATTTATTGGTTCAATAATTTGGACTAGTATCCAAAGTTATTTTTCTCATAGTTGAATTACGTTCTTAATACAACTCAAAATAAAAATATTGTGGGTTGGAAACGTCTTACTATTCGCCCAAATAAAAAGAACAGAATGCTCTTTTGCGTAAGTGAACAGGGCTTGTGTATTTCATTAAAAACGTATTATATTTTTCAATGGCTGATATTTGAGGCCCTTGTTTTCTTCCGAGACCATCAATTTTATTATTATTAGATCGAAGAGGAAAATCGAAAATGCACCTTAAAGTTGCATGAATTTTTCAATCTCTGAATAATTTTGGGGCACACTAAGAGAATAGGTGTGGATGTGGGATCGAAATCCAGAGCCAGGAATGGACTTCTCTAAACCTTTGGATGTGACATCCCAACTTTTGGACAAGACAACTCAACGTTTAGATGTGACATCTCAACCTTATAGTATTCAAACTATGTTGGAATGTCATATCCAAAGGTTTGGAGATATCCTTTCCCTCCTTTGGATTTGGATCTCACATACAAAACTTGATCTCTAACCCAAAGGGTTTTCTCAGAGTATCATTCGACATCTAGTTCGTTAAATACCATCGACTAAGAAATTAGAACCTCATTTAAAATGAAGATATCCAGAACACCTTGTTTCGGTTGGCGTTTTTCTTCTTGAGTGTTTTATTAACCCACAACAGTCGCACTGGGGTCCTCAGGACCCCATTTATATTTTATTTCACCAATACTTCTCCGATTGTGACAACACGTGTTTCGGGCTTTATGCAAATCAGTTGGGACGTCTGGCATTAGAATTCCAAGAGTAACAGCCTCAGTGACCTTCAGACTTTGAAATAGTTTAGACGTTATAGCACTTCCTGGGTTCCTGACACCCCATTGTGTACTTTACTTTACCGAATTCTCATGTATGTTTCGCTCATGATAAAGTACTTTGTTGCATTTTTTGCATAAAACTTGGAAGAGCTCTGGTCAATTAAGAAAGGTAATAAATTGCACTGAACACTTTTGGGAATTTTCTTCAACGATGATGGAACCTTATAAGAAAACAAATGCGTAGAGGAGTTCACGACTCACCGTCTGAGAAATTCTGATCAACGGTAGACATCAAAAACATCCTCAGAAACTGGAGAAAAAAATCGATAGTTACCAAAGGAAGGGAAGAAAGAGCTCGTGCCAGTGCTGTAGAAAGGCAATATGATAAGCACTACTGTTTTGTTTGGAAGGTAGAGACTTAATACCATGGGCACCGTGTGGAAAACATGAGTTTCCGACTGATTTTTTTTATATTAATTGCTAAAGAAACATAATATCATAGAAAAACAATTTTAACACTTTCTACATAATCCCAATGTAAAAACATTAGTGATTGCAAATAAAAATTGAACAAAAATGTCACTAATAAAATATCGTTGTATTTAAATATTTATAAATATTTCTGATTCTCATTTAAAACTTACCTCCATATACCTTAAGTAATTATAACGTATCATACAATTATTTTCATGAATAAAAATGAAGAATGACTTATTGAACAAATTTCTTTTAATGTATCATCTAGACCCCAGTATGTTTGTTGCACAACAAAAATAAGACTGTGACCGTTGATGTTTAAGAGAATCATAAAATCTTTTGATCATATTCTTTGGGGTGAAAATATTTGTAGTACAGAAAGTGCTTTTGAAAAATAAATTTAACTTTATAAGTAATCAATTACTTATGTAGCCAGTAAGAACAAACGTCTTAATCCTCAATATTACTGAACATTGGAGAAGGTGAACCTCAATTACTGAACATTGGTGAAACTGACCATGTTACTGCCATAGCACAGATACGTGACAAGAGATTACTACGTTCGCTGTGTAATTATGTCATGGTGTAACTATATATTCCCACATGGTCGACTGTTTAATTGGCTGGTGTCACGTAATCGAATTGAGCGTGGACGTATCAATGTTTTCAGTCACAAACCTGTCAAAGTCCAACTTGGAACAGGAGTTTCCTGACGTTGTGATAAGTGACGTTATAAGTGATGTACCAATGATTCTGAAATAATTTATCATGGAGATATTTTATCCAGTCAATACCGTACATGATTTGCTGAAAATTGCTCTTTTGGATTGAGTAACTTTGTGATTGAGTATGTAGTTATACTTTCTCGCAAATCGATCCATTGAAGTATTTATTGATGATTCGAATTCAACTGTAGTAATCTTATTTATTGAATTCATTTTTTTGTCAACAAGATATACGTGTTACGTGTCTATACGTGTTAATATATTTGTACAGTTTGTAATATTTTATTTTAATATTAATACATTTCTTGTAAGTGACGGCTCTAATCAATATTATTCTCTCTACAATATTCATTATTAATTATCCTTCAAATATTTATTATCGTTGTACGTGTTTAAAATTAAACTCAACGCATTCAAAAGTATGTGTACTTCCACTCACTCATAAATCATGCCTCACTAATGCCGCGTCTCCACGACGCCAATAAGCAAGCCAACTGATGACTTCCAATTAGTGGATGACAATAGTTGTCTTCTTCAATTGGCCTTGATCTGTCCATGTGATGTAACACATTGGTGCGGCCTGTACAGCCGTAGTAGCAGATGTAGTAACTGACACGACGCCAGGTCTCAAGTATCGCTGCTTTAAGAGGTGGAGGGAAAGGCAAGGGGGAGGTATTGGACGCCAATAGCTGACTTAAGTATACTCCGCAGGACAACTCATTGGCATTCGAATCGTGAAGGTCATCGGTTTTAAAATCAATCCAGTGGTGTCCACACGACGCCAACTATTGTCTTCCTGTCATTGAATGCCAACTATTGGCTTGCTTATTGGCATCGTGAAAACGCGGCATAAGTGACGAAATCATTAAGTTTTGTCCTTGTCGAATTAATGGAACGAAACAGATTAATTACACTGCTCACTTCCTGGGGATGCACGTTAAGTTGCGTTCGTGCTTGTCTGAATGTGTGTGTCAGAAGGTTGCGTGTCATTCGACCGACCCACATTTATTTCCCTGTTCGAATGTCGTGAGCGTGGCTTCCCGAGACAAATACAATTTTTTCTTTTCCTTGGGATTTTATTTCAAATGTACTGTCGTGCATACTCCTACGAAGTTTGGTTGTTACTGCACGTCTTGTAAAACTATCGTTGAAGCAGTATCTAGAAAAAGTTTTGTAACAACTGGAAAGGTATTTGATCCGAATATTACCAACGGGGGAAATGCAATATGAAACCAAATAATGTATACAGTTTTAAAAATATATCTACATAAGTAGCTTTGTATAGAGTGACGGTCTTACTGAGTAAAATACTGACACGCTCATTCATCAACGCAGAGGAAAAAACAACGATCAGAGGTAGAAACTTGAAACTTTGACGGGATGTTGCTTTCGCATTGTAGAGCCTCACTAAGAAAGGTTCAACATCAATCAAATAGACAACGTAAAATGAAAGAAATAAACATAAAGAGCAAGACATTAACAGCGAAAAAAAATTAAAGTGGGAAAAGGAGAAACGGGGATGGAAGATTTTTGAGTTCATAAAAAATGTCATGTTTGCGTAAACCAAGAAGATGTGTTTTAAACCCACGAGGATTAAAACATGACAGGGCATGAAAAATTCATAAGTTATCCATATAGATTTAATAGAAAACAAACAGACGTGTGTAGATGTGACAAATAAAAAAGAAGCGACAAACCCTATACCTTGGACATGTGAAATTTTTGAAAGAGATGTGAGTTTATACAAGAATGTTTGAAGCAAGATATGGTAGATTCAAGAAATTGTTACAAATTTACAGAGTCAAAAATTTAAGATGTTTAATAATCATCGCGATGAAACTAAAAAATGAATTTCAAAAAAAAAAGTCATAAATATGACAGGTTGACTGGATGACAGTATGGCGTTTATGAACCAAGATGAACTAAAAAATAATATATAAATTTCTTCCGTGTACCGTGCACGTCGAGAAGATACGAGAAAACTTCCAGTCAGGTGAAAATGACAACGAGTCGGAAATCGAACCCGGGACTCTTGCTTTGATCGCAGAGGAGTTAACCACTACACCACCCGTTCGCCTTCCACTACTGTACACCATTTCCACCCAGACCTAAACCCCGGAAGACGTGAGAGATATCCCCATACAGGAGATACGTGAATTGTGTGCCGCCTGGTTCGATTACAGAGTAGTTGCAAATTATACCATGAACTATGTAATACATGTATAAATTTATTGTCAAAAAACAGTACAAACTGCGTATGACCACGTGGAGGAAAAAAAACTAATTTACTCTCTGGAAGCAAGCAAGGGACCATCCCATCAATTCCGATCAAGGGCCCTAAGGCACAGGCGGATTCAAAAATTTCAGCAATTATGTAAAATGGTTTTATGTAATGTATATGAAGTTTAGAAAATGTGAGTGATATCAAAAACTAGACAGACCTGACGAGGATGCCGGAATTGTAGAGCCTCGAAACGTCGTCAATGCCAACCCTAACAGTTTTCATAATGAAGAAATAAAGAAAAGATGTATTTTTAAATGTGGATTTGAGTTTCTTTTACTGTCTATAAAGGCACGGTGAAACCTATATGAAAATATTTTTAATGTTCGAATTGCTCATAGATCGTGGTGGACAAAAACTGGCGTTACCGCACTTTTCCTTTCGTTAGTTCAGTGTCCTCTTCATTTGCACGCCGTTCTTTTCGACAATTTCCGGGTTTCTTCGACCATTATTGACCCTGACGAAGCCCATCAACGCAGAGCTTCTGCTGTTGTCATCTGATAACGACTATTAACTACTGTAACGAGCGTGCTGATGTTATAAATGATAATGATGATATGCGCGACAGCACACTTGAACAAACGACAGCGAACTCGCCGTGAGCTCATTTCACGATACATATTTTGGAGAAAAAAAATTAATATTTTATCTGATCTACACGAAGGAGTTTTCATGGTCGTTTTACTCTGTATTTCAGTAACAGCGTGTTGGGTTCATTACAAGTATTTTGTTATTTATTTGTTAACTAAACTAGAATTAGAATGTATTGCGTAATACACCGTCCTTCCACATTCATGAAACCCGGTCCCTCATCACAGCGACAAAAATACTAACATACAAGTAATACAAGTATTATTGACCTCTCTATTATCTTCATTTGTGGTGTGAAATGTCTCTTAGTAAAAGTTCATTGTTTCCTATGGCGAAAACTTAACCGTCGCCGGCTAGATCTTCTGTCTGACAATGTTATATTTCTAACTAATAAAAGAGAACCCTGAGAGTTTGCTTTTTTGGGTGTTCAATGTAACTTTCATTTTTAAGTGAAATAAAATCTTGACATGCAAATTGAACTTGAATATAATTTCGTTCATGTATTCTTAACCCTAAATGAACTTTGTCTAAACACCGTGATTCGTTAGGTCACAATATCCGACCCAGTGAAGACCTCAGTGATCGATCCTAGATCTTGAAGTCTGTTTAAAACCACACTCAAAGCTGATTCAATCCATGAAAAAAGACTACTCATATGTTGCATATTTTATGAGACTAAATTGCAATAAAAGTATAAATTGGATCTAATATTAATTTTTGCATATATAAGAGAGTTTATTCGGTGCGCCAAAATTCACTATTTGATGGATCTCTGTGAAATTGTGTGAAACGGTCAAGATGAACCAGTATGACATGGGAAATGCATGCATTTTTTCCTGAGAACCATGCTCGTATGAACAATATTAATTCGTTGAGCAAAGGGTATAGCCCATTGAGGAAATACATTTTCATAAAGCTTTATGATGTGCGAAGAAGCGGTTGGGAGAGACCAATTTAAACACTCGGGCAACGCTGGATAAGTTTTACTATGCAACTGGCAAAGCTAAGTTCAGGCAACCGAGTCAGTCCACTTGAGACCAAAGGATAGCGGTCACGGAAATTCCCGCTGTATGTACATATAGTGAATGGATCGTGATATTCTTTGGCCGCAAGCGGGATGAGTCGGCTGTCTCAATTTATCTTTGCCTGGGTTATATTATGGAAATAATACGATTGCTGTATCTTATGTAGCCTTAGTTGAAACAATTAACCGAGAAAATTACGGAAATCTGCGGAAGGAGTATCCACCCAATGAGGTCGATTCAGGTTAATGTACCGTAAATCCTTGCTGACTGAGTCTCAACCCCCGACCTTCAGAATCCCAGGTAAAGATCTGACCGCAGTCGTTTTACAAAGTAATTTAGCAGACACAACTTCGTGTACGTAGTCAAGAGACGCTCCGCTGCCTCTACTGCAGTAAAAGTTCTCTCTCTTTTATCCCGCCACGCCACTGAGACGTCGGTGGCAGCAAGCGGAACTATAGCGAAAGCTTTGCCTCTCCCATAAGAGATTTTATGTGACGTCTGACTCGGTTCCATACAGCGTCGGGTGTATGTGTAGCGTTACAAGGTTCAGCGAAGAACGATCAGCTAGTTTTGCTCTTCAATACGGCAGTACATCTGTTGAGATTTTCCAGTGAAAGACTTGCAAAAGGAGGGAGGTTTATACACGTTTACGAACTGCTTCCAGCATTTCCAGGAATACATTATAAACGGTGGTGATCATACTGAAACAACATTTAATTATTTGCTTCGCCTCTTTTCAATTACGGTTTGGAATAAAAGAGTTGTATCTTTATAACCTGCCATACTTGAAATTTCCGAAATAAACAATTCGTCCATATTATTAATGACTTAATATTTACATAATTAATCATTTTCATAGAAAATAGTAACTGAAGTAAAATAATCTCTTTCTAAACGGTCTCTTAATACTAGTCATTCACTTACAGTGGGAAAAAAGGATATGGACGTAAATGCTCTTTCATAAATATGCAATGTCTACTTTACAAATTTTTCCCCAAACAAGTTACTGTATACAGGACCGTTATTTAAATGTTTTTAGTTGTGGAGTTATTTTTTATGAAAATAGTACATTATTTGTAGATGTAGCGGGGACCGTTGATTCTCTACTGTTGTGGACAGAAGTCTTGATACTCGAGTTTGAGATTACGTTCAAATGTTAACCCGTTGCTCCACACGAAAATGAGTTACCCAAAATTTTTCGTATTTCATTCTGCGTTTATCAATGTGAATTAATATTTTTACTGAATCCTATTTAAATGTTATTGCAGGTATAAAGAGAAAAGTGCCTGTTTTTCCACTCTTTCAATCAGACTACTAAATTTTAATATGACCTAAAGACACTTATTGCTTAAAGATTTACCAGGTTTGAAACTTATCTGATTTAAAATTAAAAAAAGTACTTAAGAAATTAGGAGAACAACGTTTTCTCGGTTCTGGGTGGTCGTAAAAGAACGAAATTGGACCTGAACTGTCCTATCCTGTCAATGTGGAAGGGTTAATATTCACTGTATATTACTCTCGAAAAATTTTCTCTACATCATAGTATTTAAATACAATTATAATCAAGTGTTTATTTCAGACACCTCCCTCCCCGTAACAGATAGGGGAAGATTTCGGACTGTCCCTGTCCGAACACAATCGGTGTTGTTCTTATGTCTGCATGATACTCTTTTTGTCCATAGAATGAATCAAATCAATGTGACATAATTTTGAGTCCCAAAATTGTAAATTGTCTTTAGCAATTATTGTTGAGGTCATAAATTCTATCCAGTATTTATACAAATTGCTTTACATATAATATTAATTATTCAGGGAACTTTTATACTAAAGAGTGCTTTAGTATAAATTTGGTATTGTTTTAAATTTTACGCCTCCGAATAGCGTTTTTACAGTCTTCCCTTTTCACCTCACAGTCTCGATTTATACCCGAATTTGTTACAAAGTTCACGTTGCATCGCCTAATTGTGACGAACTGATACTCGAACCCGGAACTTCCTGCTTTGACCGCAGGTGAGCTACCACTGCACCATCCGCCTCGACGTCCGGCAAGGTGATTGTTGTGTAATGCCTTGGGGGTCAAGACGGGTGGCGTAGTAGTAGTACACCTGCGGTCAAAACAGGAGATCTCGGGTTCGAATATCTGTCCGTCACAATTTTCATCTGCCTCTAGACGATGCAAACTTCCCTCCCCGAGTAGATACTTGGAAGTTGTGAGTTCAGAGCTTGTATCGTTACACCCCGAAATACATTTTCCCGATGCCTTCATCGTAAGCATCCTACTATCATAAATAAGTAGGTGTAATTTTTATTTTCATCGTTTCATTGCCCTGAGTAGATGTACAATACTTTTCTGGCAAAGGACCATTCCGGAAGTCACCGACATTTTTGAACCGGACATCCGGCCCTAGTTCATGTGCTTCCTCCTTCCATCCATCAGGTGGTTCTCGCCATAGCAAGCACTTCACCGATCTGCATAAGGTTCTCTTAATGGTCAAACTCCCCGGGGGTCAGCCGGGTTATGAGAAAAGGCAGCTAATTTCCTGACAAAGGGCATTACTTTGAGGAAGTGAAGATTGAGCTCCCCTCATAAATCCCTTTGGAGGGCAGTCCCCGATCATCCCTCAGGATTTTTGGGGTGCTCACCGGAAGTCATAACTGATCGGAATATAGATATCGGGATATTAGTTTCTCATTAAGACCTTTTTTGTTTTCAATATCATGGAGAGGGTCTGGCAAGAAGGAGGAGCAAAGTGTACCAAGAATGGTACCTTGAGGGCGATCTAAAACATTTCTCTATAAAAGATATTTGCTCTTATTTTTTAAACCCTTATTACATACACCCCCTTACACACACAAAAATACGTATATGAATGCAAAAGAGTGCTTGGTATTTCTTTCATGATGAAGGAATATTTCCACTGAATTAACAGTTCATCTGAGTGTAACGAAAAAAATGAGCGCAAATAAACCAAATTTTACATGCATATTCAGCGTCCTATATCTTCCAAATAAGAAATGGAAATTTTCGATTTCGGTGTTCAGCTTCAAAAACTAATACCTCGGTATTTGTTGTGCTTCTTATAATGTATGTCCAGATTCAATAACAAATAAGTGTTGTCATAGTCATTACTCAGAACTTACATACATTTGTTGTTACAAATGTTTGTAAGTTCTGTTGGATATAGTATCAGATACAAAATTGTGACTATTCAGATGCTCACGTGAGACTTCAACCTGCATGGCCCGGTGTAGGTTAATTCCTCCGTGGTTCATGTTGAGTGCCAACCTGGAGGTCTGCCATGAAGATGAGGATGTTGGGTTTTAATCCTGAATGAGACGGGCAATTACATCGTGTGTAGAAGGAGAAAAAATATCTGCTCGTTAATTTTAGAAAGGGGTAAAACAGCATCTGGAAAGAAATGAAAAACATAAGGTATCAAAAACTGATGATTTTAATTGTGTTTGGTGCCGAAATATGCTATATTATTTTTACAAAATATTATGAAAATAGCATTAAATTTACACTTATAGATTGTCAGTGAACATAACGCCAACTTCATTTTCGTTATGTGCATATTTATTCCGTGTACTCTACACGTGGAGAAGATGTGTGATAACTTTCTTTTCATGTGAGAATGGCGACGAGCCGGGAATCGAACCCGGAAGTCTTGCTTTGATCGCAGAAGTGCTAACCACTACACCACCCGTTCACCTTCCACAACTGTACACCATTTCCACCCAGACCTAAATCCCAGATCATTTTCGTTGTTTCCAACAAACACTCTAAATTTTATTTTCAAATTTTTGTTGTCCAGCCTGTTAATTTGTCCAAATTCTTTGTTCTATGTATCTAGCGTTGTTTTATTAGCATTTATTTGGGCAATTGATTATGACAAACATTTCCGGAAAAGATATGGAGATCCAAGAACTATTATTTACGCTCAAAATTCAAAATCTTGCGCGAGTCAAGTGCTATGTTATTTAGTTATTAAAATGGTGGAAGTTCACGAATTTACGATTTATAACTGCCACTACTGATCTCTTCCTTAGAACAATATTTATTCGACGCTGGGTAGAAAGAAGACGGAACCGCTTTGCTGCAAGGTGGGGACTTACGGAAGCAGGGCGTGTTTATGAGAAAGGCCCCCCATACACACCCTTCGGTGGGGGGTGGCCTTTTCTCACGTCAAGAGGAGAGCAACCGACCTCTGGACCTCTCCCACGCATCTCTCAGGGTTCCAGCTGCATCCTACTTCCGTTTCCGCAGAAGAGTGCGCGGGGATTGGGATGGACTCTCGGGTCGCAAGTGAACCACCGCTAGCGGAAGAAGTTCTTCGAGAGTTCAACTTTCCAGAAAGATCTGATTGAAGCGTATAGTTGGTATCGTACGAAGAAATAGAAGAAAAGCAGTTGATTCAAGCTCTTTAGTTGGTTCTCAATTCCTGTTCAGCTCATGAACTTCCATTTGTCTTAAAGCATTGGCGAATACAGGGGAAAGACGAAGGGGATGATTGCCCTACCCCCTTCAGCCTGAAACTATGGTATTATTTCGTGCCATTTTAGCATTAAATATACCATTACAATACTTCAAATTGGCGTGTTTTCTTCTATAAATATTTACAGTACATAATCGTTTAATGGCGCACAAAAATTTCGTTACTGCACTTCGAAGACAGATCCCCCTCCCGACCGGAAAATATTCTTATTTGTCATTGCTGGTATAGCTGTATCACTGAGCACCTATTTTGTCATTAGCGTTAAAGAAGGGCTGTTAATGTTCACAAAAACTTATGGCAAACGTATGTACCGAACAGAATTTAGATTTTCTAATCCTTCCTGTCCCTTTTTTATTATGTGATTTGTAACGCACACATCTACTACCTGCAAAACCACGATATAATTTAATTTAAAAAACTGAATCCTCAGTCTTTCGAACGTTCCAGTTAGCACGTGATATTTTGTATAGAAGTGTATCGCAAAAATCTGTACTCTGTATTTCAATTTTATTGAAAGCATAAATAAATTTGTAAGAATAGAGTGACTTGATTCCCGTTACGAAAAGAAAGGAACACCGTCCTTAAAATTAATTTTCGCTACATAACAAAATTCTTATGTTGCAAAAGATGTAAAAATGAACGGATGGAAACTGAAACTGCTATGTAAGTGCTATTTTCATAACACGAAGATTATTGAGTTCATATGAAAGGGCTTTAATGACCTTGATGTTGGCGATCCCTAAAACCCCAAGAAAAAAAATCACAAGAAATTAGACCAAATTTTTTAAGTTAAATTAGTAACCGTCCTTTTAGTACGAATAGCACACAGGAAACATTAGGTAAGAGTCGAGATGTAATCAGTCACGAGTAGGTATCAAATTAAATAGAAGATAGTAACATTGGAAAAACATTTTTAGTTAGTTTACATTGGAAGTTACTTGTCCAAGCAGACGACATTTTGTACAGAGCTTATACCCTATGACTCGTTCGTAATTTCTTTAGAACTTTTTCAAAATCTTAATGATACATTTTCGTCGCCTTCCAGTTCTCATACATTACTTTAAGATATATGTCAAAAATGTATATAATATTAAACCGTAGATTTCATGACTTCATTTACTTCTCGTACGGCTTTAAATAATGATTAACGGATTTCGAACTTTTCGGTTCCGACACTTATCCTTAGGGCAGCCCGTACTGTACGGATTTCTTATACAGGTTCTCTAGGCTTTGTCTAGGGGCGTGTTTATTGTAACAATAAATCGTGAATGTAGTGTTATTTCAATTCTTATGATTTTTATGAACTTGCTCACAATAATCTAGATTTCGATAATAATTTGTACATGTAAATTGTTTGCGTTGAATTACAAACATATTGACGTTCTATTAGTATTATAACTTGCAGCTAACTTTTTATCTTATCTAGGAATTTTTGCTGAAATTTTTGAATCCGCCTCTGCCTTTGGGTCCTTGATAGGAATTGATGGGATGGTCCCTTGCTTGCTTCCGGAGAGTAAATTAGTTTATTGTCCCCCACGTACGTGCATATTGTCATACGCAGTTTGTACTGCTTTGTTGACAATAAATTTATTATTATTATTATAGTGCATTCACCTTCAACTTCTGGTGACGCTGGTTCTGGTGACCCGGTTGATCCGAGTCGAATTTGCAGTAGTGGAGTATGCGAATTCGTGGTAGGTTTTCTCAGGTTAATTCCGTTTCTACTGCCGTTCATTCCACCACAACTCTCACCCATTATCTCATTCAAACATCACCGCATATCATAATAGAGGCTTCGATAGAGCTCACGGGGTAAACGGCGATGGAACACTACCTTGAATAGTCTCCACCTCAATATCATTCAATATGTATTATCATATTTGATTAATCATATGATTTTGTAGTGCACAAGCTTTGATATATGATCATGTATCTATGACACAGAAATATGATCGTGTAATACTGGTCTTACTAAGAAACTTGTATTATTATGACAATATCTCAAATTTGCTGTTTTTATCATTGGTAACGACTACTGGATGCAAACATTTGGGTTTTACTTGTATTTAAGAAGAAAAAACTACAATAATTAATTACAACTCAAATGCGCTGTAACAGTGGTGAGTTTATTGGAGGGCTACTAATGACATTTTACGACCATCACTCGTATCATGTTCCACCGTTTCTATGACAAAAGAGACGCGTGAGCTGTTGGCTATAAGACGTTTCAACAGTGAAACATTCCCTCTTGACCGACAATTAATGTCATCATTTGTTATTGGAGAAAGTGTCTTTCAGGCTTCCACAGAATCTCTAGAACCGCAGACAAAGGACACTGAAAACGGAGAATTTATAGTACTTGACAATTAAGTTTATGAACGTCTCGTAAATTCATTATTGATCTCCAAGGTGATTTAGTGAATTAGGAACTTTTCGTTTTTGACATGCTATAAACATGTTAGGGGTGATATATTATTGATAATAAGGCAGAAGTACTTGAAGATTGTAGAAATTTGTGAGAGGTGAGAGGTTGTTTGTCAATTAAACATTTACATGTCGTGTTCATTAAGGTCTTCTCGCTGTGTCAGTATTGCTTTTTCCCTCTCATCGTCATATGGAGTAAATCTCTGCAAGCGGGGACAGATGAAGTAACTAGCGGTGCGAAACTATTGCACATACTTTCTCGTATACATTGTTCAATCTGGAGCATAGAGTGACAAAAATATCGTAAACGTGTTAGGTAAATGTAATTTCGTAAATAGATGTATTTTCGTATCTGCATTGCGTTTACTGTCCTCCTATGAATTTTATCATTATCATATCTTCCATTTCACTTTACGAAAAGTGTATTCTACCTCTACTTGGTCCATTTACACTGCTAAATAATATTCAAGCTTCTTGAAACAGTAAACTAATGTGTAAGTGTAGCAGACAGAAATTACTTTACTGAGTTTATACGAAACTTTCAAGCAAAATACCGCTAATGCGGATGTAATGCATGCTAATTGCTAACACGTACAGAAAATTTAAGCAAAATTGTTGGAGCCGTTTTTGGGAAATATTCGAAAGAATACTTTGACCTTCATGTGAAGTACCCTTTGTTTTATAGTAAAAACAATTAGATAATTGTAAATACAAAATACTATTTCAATTGGTTCATCCGTTTACTCAGAATGGCTGAGCACGGACGGACGTTATGCCAAAAGCCACTTCTTCTGAATCAGGGATAACCAAAACGAACAATTCCTTCGAAATCTAACTTTCCAATTTTTTCACGATTACATAACTTTCTATAAACTACATATATGAGAAAGAAAAAATGAAGTAATTTTCCTATACTTTGTCTTTCATTTTTTACGTTCATCACAGATGAAGTAAATGGACTGTACGAGATTGATTCTGCCTGGATCAAGGAAGGAAAGGAGGAAGTAGTTCTNCTAGACACCCTCCCATTTTGTTTTGTCTTAAAATAAGACTTCCATTAAAATTTCAGATTTAAAAAAATATATTTTTATTTACTTTAACTACTTTAAAATTTTACTATTTTAACTACTAATTTTACTAAATTAATTTAATTTTAACTTAATTTTAGTAAAATTTAACTTAAATAAAAGTAAAATTTAACTTAATTTTACTAAAAACATTATTTTACACTACTTTAAAATTTCAAAAGTATGGAGGTTAGTAATAATCCTTAAAATATATTTTTAAAATCTGAAAATTTTTATGGGGGACTTATTTTTAGACAAAACAAAACGGGAGGATGTTCCGTCCAAATTTCAAAAGTTGATTTCTTTAGAACCACTTTGGGAGTTGGGGATGGTGAATCTCAACCCCGAACCTCCAAAACTGCCTGTCCTCATAATTAACAAAATATTCGAAAATACTAACTCCTTTAAAAAGTAGTCAACCGCATTACTATTTAAAACGAGTTGTCATGTGTTTCGGAAAAGCATTCAAAATCGACTTCCGTATTCCGTACCATTTAATTTTTCTCTTGAACTTGACCCTCTAAATCCTGTCTACTTCTTACACGTAAGAGTGACCCTGACATTCGCGTGTGCTGTTTTTGCACCCGGTGTAAGATGAGCGATAACATGCACTTGCGTCGCTTCCGCCTTGTCGCAGTTGTGCCTTCCTCGTTTCCGGTCGGAAGACGTTGACGCCGGAGCTATTCCGCACGTAATTACAATATCCGGCTGTTCAAGAAAGGTGATCCCTTGCACTAATTTCCTCGACATGGATACTAGTGATACACAACGGAGTTCGTGAACTCGACACTTCCTCATGGTCATAAAGTCGGGTTAAGGATTAAAAATTTTGGGTACCACTAAACTCGACACTTTGTACCTCTAATGTAGTGGCTTGCCAACCCGCCGCCCACCCTCATGCTAACCGACCGACCTGCTGAATAGATTTCGTGAGTCACTTACTGGAGAGATATTTGAAGTGCTATTAATTCAGTAGTTTTATTTGTATCCCTATAATCTTATAATATTTTTAAATTCCACGCATAATTCCAATAAAAATGAACCGAAACACTACGTATTTATGACATTCCTGGGTTTGTATTTACTCATTTTTGTAATGTATAGAAAATATTGTAATCGTGGAAAACATTCAGTCGCGAAATTTTGACGAAAACATCCGTTTTGGGAGTCCCTGATTTCGAGAAAGAGGTACGTGATTTCCACTTGAAATTTTCTGGATGCTTTTATAAAACGTATATTATTGATAGGAAAATAATATATTTTGTTTATCGTACTGCAGTAAATGCATCAGTTCTTGATAGTGCACCAGTACTCGGTATATCGGCCTTTAAAACCACATAATTAAACATCGGAATACTTTTTGGCTCCGGTTTTTATTTTTGACACTATTTAATTCTTTCTAAGTCAA
>NNCF01127457.1:318495-375598 GCA_002313205.1 Laupala kohalensis | reverse complement strand
ATATATAATAAAAATATTAAATATAAGAACAAAATAAATTATTATTTCAAAAATTTCTACGCCACTTATGTTTAGAAGCTTTGACTTCCAGGATTCTCAAGCAATTTTATGAATAATAGATTTACGTTTCCGAATCCTGTCACTGTAGGCTTTTAAAAGATAAAGCGTCATAGTGTGTTTCAACTATTTTGTAAAAAAATATGTAAGATTTTTCTAATATTATAAAGAATTCATTCATCTTGAAATCAACAATTGTTAAGAGTAAATAACATTGCCACCACTTTGAGGTCCGACCATCATGGCTACTGGCTCATTCAGGGAAACAAGGAGGAAGGAGAAAAAACAAAACTACAGGTTCTGTGGTCCTAATATAGTCCGATATTCTGGTCTTAGACTTGCAAATTTCCAAAACTGTAAAAAATAACATAGTTTATTATTTAAAAATAATAATTTGCTTCAAAGTTAAAATTCATGAAAACTGAAAAATGTTGAAAATTTACTGTTTTCTTTTTGTCTATTTCTGGTACTTTCGGAAGAAGGACGACGTCCTAAATTTGGGTTCATCACTACCACTTGACCATAAACAACGTATGAAAAAATCAGAACTACCCTATTTGATGCAAACAAATTAACTATTACACAGATGTGCACTTAACTTCCTCGTGCGGGAGAGGATAAACAGATTGTCAGACAAAGAATATCTTGGAAAACACATTTTGTCAATGTATTTCATTTTCGTATGAGAACATTTTCTCTCAAAGTTTAAAGTTCTCGAGTTACAAGCAAAAAATTTCCATAAGAGGAGCTTTAAAAAGAAAGTAACATTTGTCGCGTAACCTTTTTTATGTGATTTTAGTTTATGTGATGCAATGTCCGAAACAACAATGGAAATTCTTGTCCACGTGTAAAAATAATCTTGTATCTGGTATTTGGTCATTAAAATTTTCGTCTGATTACCAACTATTACCAATCAATTAGTTTTGATACTTCTTCTAAGCAATATACTGGGCTAAGCAAAGTGGGATTCAAGAGTGTCTTATTGCGGAATGGTTTGTAGTGGGTCGGTGATGTATTGCGATATTTTGAGGAGAGGCCTAAGAAAGACTTGGAAAATCCAAAACGTTTCCAATCATGTTTCTAATGTTTTAATAACCAAAATCATACAGACATATAACTTCGAGGTGACGACATGGCGCAACTCATGTCTTCCCCAATATTTTAAATATCATAATGATTTTACTTAAATAATTTTGCTTGTCTTTTTACTTTTTCATATACGAAGAACATAGAAATTTTCATGAAAGAATGAAACAGGGTGGAGGATGAAAGGATGAAGAGGAAGAGAAACAAAAGCAGTATTTCATCCTTTCTCTTCTTCAATCCGTTTCTACAACAACAGACAGAGCAACCAAACCATTTGAATGTCGCTCCAAACAAATTTTGGAAACCTTGAATATATGCACACCTAATGTCTTAAATCGAGTTTTCAGTAAGAATCCTCCTTGGGCTTTGCAGAAGTCGAGGTCCATATCCCTGTGTTTACAGACGGGTCGAATCAGACCGATGGTGTCGTCTGCCCCGTAGTGTTCCCCCGTAAGACCTGTGTCTACCGTCATGGCGACCTGTGCAGCGTTTACACTGCTGAGTGCTACGCCATATTGAGAGAACTGCGATCAACAAAGTGCTCCTGCTGATAAAATTTCCTGATTTGCCATGATTCTCTGAGTGCCCTTCAAGCAGTTCAGACTATATATCCAGCTGATACGCTGATCCAGAACATCCAGGATGTACTTTTCTCCCTCCAAAGTGACGGAAAGAACATAATATTTTGCTGGATTCCCGGACACGTGGGAATCAGAGGAAATGAGGAAGCAGACGTTTCCGCGAAGGCGGCATGTCTCAAGAATCGCGTGGATTTCTTTACGATTCCAAAAAATTATCTTCTAAATTCCATCAAGACATGGATTCTGAGTGAATGGATCAATGAGTGGTTGGTTGTTGAAGGGAATAAGCTCCGACTTATCAAATCCTCCGTTAAGTCATGGAGCAGTTCCTGTAGGTCAGCCAGGCGCGACGAGGTCTTGCTGACCCGCCTACGCATAGGACATTGTCCTCTCACTCATCGGTATCTCTTGTTACTTGGTGATGAACTCGTTTGTGAAGAGTGTAGTCTTTTCTGACAGTGCGTCACCTATTAACTGATTGCACAAAAAAATCCCTGAGAATTCAGAGACAAATTGGTCTGGCTGCAGATTTACCAACAATTCTCAGAAATGAAACGGATGATGTTAATAAACTATTGAATTTTATAAGTAGATCGGGGCTCCTCCCACAAGTTCTCGGGAGGGTTTTAATTTGCATTCTCCTTTCCTCTTCCCTTTTTCTTTCCTTTCATTGCAAAATTATAATTTTCAGAATTTATTTTAATTTTCAGTATAATGTATTGGGCAACTGTTTCCTTTTCTTTCTTCTCATCTTTGTATTTAGATATCTGTTGAATTCAGGAGGGTTTTTCTAGTGGTTATGATATATATAGCAAAGAGCTCACATATTATTCGTCCATGAATTGTCGAAAGTTTATTTAATTATTTATTTAATTATTTAATTAGATTATATAATGGACGTTAATTGTAATACAATGTATACTCGATGTACCATAAAATCTCGTAAATGCATAAGATTTCCAATATCACATCTCCTCCCCTCTCTCTCCTTGATTGCTTTCTCTCTTCTTCTTCTTCTTCTCAACCACCATCACCGTATCTGCCTCCAGGTGGCGCCTTGAGAGCCCGTCGCACACCGACCATCCTTCGTAGAGAAACATCTGCCTCTCGGCTTTCCTCTGTACCGCCAACTGTTGCCTGCTGCCACCACAACCTGCCCAGATTCCACCAATCGCAGGGCAGCAATCCACTAAACGCGGTGGAGGTTCCTCGAGGCGAAAACTTTTCCCTTCTCTCTCTCTCTCTCTTTCCGAAAGAAGAAGAGGGATATTATATTTTTCTCGTGTCTTATATCTTTACTGTTCCATGTTCATTTCCGGACTTTTTCATGATTTATTTCTCTGTATTCCTCTTTTTCTTGGTTATTATCCTTTTTTATTTTATGTTAGTTTCATCTTCTTCCCCATTTTCTATTTGATTTGTGTGTGTGGTTTCTTGCTTTTTCCTTCCAATTTCTCGTCTGTCACCTTTCAACATCTCTCATCACTAATTTTCGCATTAGATTTCTTGTTTTCGTCCCACAGCGATTAACTTGTGACATTTCTTTGCGTATGACCACGCGGAGGACAATAAACTAATTTGTTCTCCGGTAGCAACCAAGGGACCATCCCGTCGACTCCGATCAAGGGCTCGAAGGCGAAGGTGGGTTCATCAAATCGAAGGTGGGTTCACTCCTAAGATAAGAATAAAAATAGTTCGGAATATGTTATGATATTAATAGAATACTACCAATTTTGTATTTAACAAAACACAAAAAAACTTATTTCATAAAAATTATTCTTTTTAATTTCTTAAAAATTAAGTATTTCAATAAACTTCCTTTCCTGTTCACCAACATTTTGTCCTCTTCGATTCTTCTTCCCAATCGTATGCTTTCTCCCCACTTCCCGAAGCATTGTGGACTGTGAAGAGAGGAGGGGAAAATGGTCCATTTTCCTCCACCACTCACAGAGTTTTGTGACCGAGTAAATGAAGCATTTTTCAATGGAACAGTGCGGCGGAGAGAGAGAGAGGAGGGAGGCGAACGCCAAGGTGCGTCTCGTAGATTCCGACACAGGCACCTTTCCCCGCACCCATCGAAAACAGGCCCTAGAGCACATGTGCTCTCCGGAGAAGGCGACGGCAGATGTGTCGGAGGTGCACACACCGGAGAGCGTCGTCAGGCGCAAAGATTCACCGGTGGTTGTTGGTGAAGAGCAGCCGGTGCGGTTTAAAGGACCAAGAGCGTCCGTCGGTCGTCGTGTGGGATGGGTGCCAGGTTCTAAATTTGCTGATTCATACAGATTTGTATCGTATTCGGAGTCCTGATTAGCTGCTTTTGTTCCTCTCATCTTGACACAGCTCTTTGAAATATCGGTACAACTTTTTGAATGTATCACTTTCTCTGCCGTCATACTTCACCAAAAATAAGGTACTATTGCAAGGATTGTTTTCTGGACTCTTGAAGGTATACAATCTCACATTTAGTTGCAAGTTAGTGGACTGTTTGTGTTTCAAAACGCGAATTGAATTCGAATCGTGGTGTCTAGATTTATTCCCAGTCGTCGCTACTGACAGATTATTCTATGAAAAACGATGAACCCTCCCATGAAACAGTATTCCACTGGTAGACATTCTGCGATAAAGTCCTGAGAACTGAAATTGTAAATGTTGTTGAGTCAAAGAAGGTATATTACGCTTAATATTCAATGTATTACGTTATTTACCTTAAAATTAGATTGAGAAATCCTTTGTATATGTTGTTTAGTGCTTTCACGATAAACTAGACACATTGGAAGTATCTACAACAAAATTCCGCAACAAAATAAGATAAAACATAGATAGTTCTACTATTTCTTCAAAAAAAATGTTTTTAACATCTGGAAGAACGTTTCTGTGGATTAGTTTTACCAAACCTTACAGAGAGTTCAATTTCTTCAATTAATTTAAGTTTACACAAAAATTGAATCCCTAAGTAGGAAATGTTAGCAATTTTTTGCCGTTACGAGAGAAACATCCAATGTACTCAAATAAGACGGACTTTGTTTTCTAAGTAAACAATTGAATGAAACTAATTTAAATTCTCACAAATTTCATATGTAAATTAAGAAGAAATGACTTAATACTCTTCAGAATTTAATGGAGATAATTAGATTTTATTTTGAATATCTCCGAAACCGATTGATATTCCGATGATTTAGATAAGCACTGTTTTAAGATAAAGAATAGATAGATAGAGATTGACTATACTATACTATAGAGAATGGAGAGCTGATTATGTATTTACTTCCCGAAATTTTTGAAAATATTAGATTTGTAATTAATTATATGATTACAACATGTACGATCCATAATTAATTTCTCTTTTATTTTCTTTTTGCTTCTGAGATTTGAATTTTGAAGTACTCTTTATTGAATAATAATGCTCTCAGAAAGCGATGATACTGATTCTCTTTACGACTACAATCTAATAATTTCTTGTTGCAAAAGGACCTCTTTTCAAGTATTTATTTTCATACAAAGTGTGCAAGTTTCTATAGCGTACACAATGAATTATTATCATAAGTGAGGGAAACACTCATGAATTTAATCAATTCATAAATTGAGATCTTGCTTGCCGAAAACATTTATAAAAAACTGAATTAGTCCTCAACTTTTTGAAAATCAGAGGAAAAACATTCTTTGTAGATGTTGTATTATTCATTCCTTACTATGATTAATACCTTAACATAAAACTTCTCAAAGCGGACGAATTTTAATCCTGCAGCCATCTCATTTTTCATCCGCCCCTGTCTGAAATCAGATGGCAAAAAAAGGAACCCTAAAAGGTGCAATGTTTTTTGTGGAATCCCTTCTCTCGTGATTCAATCCATATCGCGTTTTTAAATATTTATGAAACAAATTACCGGACGGAAGGGGATTGTGGGTGGAAGGACATCCCCACGCGACGATTCCACTCCAAACCTCCACCCCCCGCGCCTTCTCTTTTCTCCAACTTCCGGAGGAAACCCTCGTCAAGGCGCCGGAATCTGAATAGCGGGAGCTTTTTTGCTACCAATCTACCCTCGAAAACTTCCCTTAAAAAACTCGTGTTTTGCGTTTCGTGCTTTGCGGGGGTGGTGGGACAGCTTCGGTCCGCACACGTGGACCACGTGTGGGGGTGGAACGCGTTTCCGGCCGCAGTCCGACCCGGAAGTGCCCGACTCCACCCCCATCCCCATTTCTGCAGCAGAACCACCCTCCACGGACCGACCGCCTGGCCACGTGCGAGCCGTCAACGCGAGGGACACGTGGACGCCAGGTTGGCACGCGTGCTGAGTGGAAGCGACGGGATCAGGTCACTTCCGGGGGAGGTGAAGGGATGCGATCGCGGTCATCTGGGGAATGGAGTGGAGTCTCCGGGGATGGCGGTGATCATGGAGTGACACTCCGGGGACTTCGAGGCTGTGGGAGGAAACGGAAGTTACCTATTGCGGCAATCAAAAACTATACTGAAACCGTATGTCTTCACACATATCAAATGTCCGATACGACATTTATATCGTCAATGGTGAGTAGTGAGGGATACAGTGAACTCTCTTATTTTTGGGATAAATATGAAATATTTATTCCATTTTAGGCTCCTGAAACTAGGAATTACGCAACCAATTTATAAAAATTCTGTTATATTTTAATAGTTCGTTTAANAAACTAGGAATTACGCAACCAATTTATAAAAATTCTGTTATATTTTAATAGTTCGTTTAATTCTTTTAATGATTACTCCAATAAAATGTTATGCGAAGCATCGAATCGAATCGTATAGCACTACAGCAAGTAAAACGCGCACACGAGCGTATAGAATATGCTATTAGTGAATAAGTAGAAATCAAATTCTGTTCATTGTTCAATTACTCCCAACCCCAGAACCCTCGGTTCTTGAGGTTGCCTTTAAAACGTTTGTTCTTTTGCCCCCATCACCTCTTCTAAATTCAATCGCTGATACTGAATTTATGTTTCTATTTACCGTTTCTTAACAGTAAACAAATATACAAATCTTGTTTGAACTAGTTTCCACATTTAGGTGAACTGTATCTCCAATTTACTCGATTGTAAGAAGTGAACGCATTTTTCCAAATACTGCAAGAGTCACGAATTGTTCGATTTCAATCTTCAAATTTTCTGAACATGAAATATGTTACTCGTCCCTTTATTTTCACTAACAAGTATACCGACAGCGGTGGTCTAGTGGTAACGCCATCCCTTACACGATCCCGTTGAGCGGTAGAGAGTGGGTTCAAACCCTGCTCGCCCGAACTAGGTGAGGATTTTAGCTGGGGTTTCCCCTCATCTACTCCTGACAAATGTCGGTTCGGTATCATAAGTTCCTCGACAACCCAACGTCTCTCCTTTCCAATTACCCAAGTCCAATGGTTAGGTGGAAGAGCAGGCCTAATGGCCTTAACCTGGCCAAAAGGCATAAAATGTAAATAAAAATGATTCTCTGACACTCACTGGTCTTTTAACGTTCTATATTATAATTTTGGATTATAAATTCTAAAAAGGATTTTTTGCTGTACATAATGTTGCTTAGAATACCCGCCCGGCATTTGTCAGCTCTTGGTTTTTGTCTTGTGGTAGAATTTGAATGACTCCTTGACTTACTACCATTTGATATGAAGGTCCACAGATTAATGAATGGTCCTTTGACGTCAATTACATCCTGTTCGTAAAGCACAGGAATGTCTTTCAAATGGGAGCTCNAACAAAAAAAATTTTTTTTTTTTTGTCATTTCGTGTGTTTTTGCTGACAAGGTGTATTATTTTTCAATATTCTACAGCTGTTTCGTATTTATTCTTTCTTGCTGTAAGCTTCGCATTCCGTAGGGAAGTTCTTTCTACTTCTGTCAAAGCCTCATACGCACACCTGTAAGAAATTCCTCTGATTCTACAGTCTTTTTCAATATTATTCGTGAATAATTTTTTTAATTTTACGTTTTAGAATCCATTCAATGCATTAAGTTTTTTTTCAACATTCTGATTTAACTGATTCTCTAAACACAAACCCACACACATATTATTACATCGAAAGTTATATGTAATGTAACACAGAATGAATTATTTCAATATCTTATGTACCTTAAGAGCTCGAAAGATAGTATTACACCTCTCAAGAAAGATGCTAAATCCACACGATTATTTCACAAAACTGCGTTCTTATTTCCACTGTCTAAGCGAAGTCTAAAATTTAAAAAATGCTATTTTTACAATATTTTTTCCCATTTGTTTGTATTTCCCAATTTACATATGTTTTATATTTGCCCGCCTTCAGAGAAAAAAGTACAAATCCAGAAAGTTGGACAGTACTCTTATGTTGTTTGTGACTTACAGTCACTGCAGTTGTCGGTTGATCTAGAATGTCTCTCAAAATAACTTCGACATTGAAAAATAAGGAAGGAAGTATCACCCATATTCGGTTTACTGAAGCCTTTACTGCGTCATTAAATTGTATCTATCAGAGCTACTTTAGTTAAAATGAAAAGGTTTGTATTAGTTAAAACAGTTGATTATTTTCTTGTGTTGGTACTTTGTTCCTACCAATGCAATAATGCCTTCGAAAGACCGTAAACCTCAAATTGATTTGTGTGTTTCCCTTTTTGAGATACGATTTTAGGATATGTCACTGGAACAAAATGCGTTGGTTAGTTCTTCCAGACGATGCAAATTCTCTAATAATAATTCTCTAATATAATGGGATTACTTGACACCGGACTCGGTCCGTATAATCAATTATCCTGACAATAAATTTCTTCCAAAAAATGTTATTACGAAGAAATTACAAAGAAATATAATATTTTATTTTATTTTATTGCAAAGAAAATAATATTTTTGAGGGAAAAGAACTAACTCGAAAAATACAATTAAAAAAAGTTTAAATACGTCTGTATTGTCACAGCTCAAAACAGAAAATAATAAGAATAAAGATTACAATAATTTGAAATACCAGAATTATTTTCTCCCATATGACAATCTTATCTTATTTTCTTCCATTTTCTTCATATGTCGATCAAACTACGTTTCGAAACATTTCTGAACACCGTCTCTAAGTGTCGAAATTGAGAATCCTCAACCAGGGTGGTCTATGAGTTCCGACATGGATCACCATATCCACCCTCCTCCAACAACCCCTGACATCCTCACCACTCTAGCCACCATCGGTGCCACGTGTCCGACACGCGTCCCGGCACGTGCCTCGTCGGATGAGGTACCCTGATTGGACGCGGGTTTCCGATATCCATGATTCGAAGCAGGACTTCCGCTGGAAACGGATCCCGGACCCGGTGTTTCGTTTCGTCTCTCCCGCTGCATATGTTGCGAAATTGTTAGTCATGGATATGATTTAGAGAAAGTATAAATTAAAACATGTCTCTAGACACATGTATTGGTCTCTTCGTAAGCAGTGACAGTGACTTACTAACGAAACATCTTTGCGGGGAGGTAGCATCTAATGCTGGATCTTAGGAGAAAAGTAAAGCAAGAAAAGTATTTAAGTAATTTTGATAGATTCTTCTTTCTTCTCAAGATCTCAAGAAGTGAATTCTTGATAATTAGCCCCCCCGCCCCCATTATATATTTCGGCCAGCTAGGACCACGAAATGACGAGTGCTAGTAAAGCTCAGTTATTGTGTGAGTTTTCTCGCTAGAAACATCGTGAATTTGAGATACGAGGAACAGCGCCTAGATAGGATCTAGATTGCTGTATCCGAGTATTACAACTGCGGTGGTTAGTCGCAGAGGGTGAACTTTTCATACATCACAGCTATTTAAACTGAGACATGGAAATGAAATGCTTCAAATTTTATCTTCCCCCGTCCGGGAATCGATTCCCCGGGATGACTTTGACTTGGTAACGAGCAANTATATATATATATATATATATATATATATATATATATATATATATATATATACTAGTTTAAATTAATTAGTATGTCACCCCCTTGAGCTCCTCCGCCTATACGCTACGGTCTGTAAGAAAAACCAGCATTTTTTGTTTCAATATTGCCACATTCTTGCATCACGAAAAATCACTCTTAATGGTAAAGTGTGTAGAGAGCAGATATTTTTATTGCAGTGAACAATTATATTTGTTATGCGTTTTCGTTATATTATGGCTCTTGGAAGTAGTCCATAACGGACGTAGATAACAATCTGAGGTTCTTAAACGTTTCGTTGCGAACAGATTTCAAAACGTGGTAGTAGGGGGCGTCCTACATTTTCGAAAGGGACTTGTCTCCTCGTTCATCATTCCAAGTGGCCGTGATCTCAGCGTCCCTCCCAAACGATCTTCGGGGCGCTGACTGGGCGATGATGGATGAGTGAATGAGAGCCTATCTCGTGGCTTCGGAGATATCGCTACAGAAGAGCATTATGTGCAAGATGGTGGGCGGGCGTGAATTGCTCGCTTGGTTGACTGGCTGGAAGTTGTGCGCCCGTACAATGACTGGACGTGGCCCACATAAGCAATGGCTTTTCTTCTCATCTTCTCAGTTCCGTATTTGAAGCTGCATCCATATCCGTGTTTTCTATATGTAGAACCATATGTAATATTTCAGTCAAAATTGACACAAAAAATAAAAATTCGTATAAATTCCGATACAGAAATTATTTTCTTTCGAATGAAGTGGTGGTCTGGAGGTAGCGTCTACGTTGCCATGATCCCGCTGAGCGGTAGAGCGTGGGTTCAAACCCTGCTCGGCCCAACTAGATGAGGTTTTCAGTTGGGGTTTCCCCTCACCTACTGCAGACAAATGTCGGTTCCGTGCCATAAGTTCCCCGGCAACCCAACATCTATCCTCCCCAATTACCGTACTTAAGTCCAACAGTTAGGTGGAAGACTAGGCATCTTGGTCTAAACCTCACCAAAAGAGATAAAATAAATAAATAAATAGATAAGTAAATGAAACGTACAGAGCGTGGAAAATTTATGAACAACTGTTTTTTTGAACCTTTGACCTCCAATAAATTTTTTCGCGCTATTGTGATCTATGGTAACTATGGATACTTCATATGAAATATTGACCTTAACGTTTATAGAAAATGGCATCTCTTTAGGAATTGTTCCGATGTCAGACATCAGGTTATTAGACTGCAGGTGATAATCAAATGACTCTGGGAGATGATGGAAGTGTTATATTTGACGAGTTATATTCCCAGAAAACTATTTATTTTAGTAGAAAAATATGAGATGTATTTTCTTTAATTATAAAATTAATATCCTCCCCAATTTTCTACTGAAGATTCTGAAAGCGATTGTTATTTCTTTGGACCCCTGCGATGTACCTCGGCTAACTAATAAATTGGAAGTGTATAACCCTATACAAGTAAGATCATTTTGAAAATGCATTTAAAATGATGTCATTTTATATACTGAAGGTCTGTATCATTTTTAAAATTGTGTGACAACAAAAATATTCACGTATCGCTTTACTCCAATGGAAAATCGGTTTAAACATTGTAGCATTGTTTTGGCTCAACGCCCTGGAATTAAGAGCGGGTTTTAATGACATTAATTATATACAGGAATTGCTGAAGAAATATTTTCAATTCCAGATTTATTCTTTATTTTGATTTTTATGAGAGGTCATTTTTCTTTCCGTAGTGATAATTGAAGCAACTTTCTCACTTGAGCTGAACGCATTGTTTCTCACGGCGTGAGACCAAAATCTGGCTGCCTACCCACTAGTCTCCTTGAACACATTCTCGCCTACTCACTCTGCATAATGTGGCTATTCAATTTTAAACCAATACAAAGACAATTGCCCCATTACAGTTATAATTTCCATCGGAGGTAATGGACGGTCTCTTGATTCAAACTATGACCGTGAAGTTGCTTCTGTCTCTATTGGCACAATGAAACTCTTGTTTCACTTTTTTTGTTTAAACTTTCTTCACTGTGTACAAAGAGCAATTCTTTCTCACCCCTCGACAATCACTCGAAGTGTTAATATCTCACTCAGATACCTATCAAAGGACCGAAAATCGAAACACGCATGAAAATGCAATTTCCTTGCGTGTATTTTAGTTCCAATTTTTAAAAAAAATTCTCGTGAATTAAAATTGTCTGCGACGTTTCAACATATTTTCCATTTTTTTCTTTCAATTAGGTACTTTTGAGCTGTATTCATTTGTATGATATGTCAGAGCCAAATTATAAGAAGTTTAAAATTTATTTGTTAAACCATAGTAAAGAATCAATTTATCAAAACGTGTTTAAAAAAATTTACGTATTCTGTTCCTGATGTTTGTTAAGGGATGTCATTTTCAATATTTCTTTCTCGGGAGTGTTTTTTTTTTTTTTTTCATTGCATACGGATTTTCATTTAATGCAAAATGTGGGAGTGTTCACGGACGTTGACTGAAATTTTTCTACTGGGGTGGGGGATTACGTCAGCAGTCATATTATCTTAGAGTGAGAAGAGGGTTATCCACGCTCCGTACGCCACAAACATGAATTTTTAGGAATTTTTTGGATTTTAGATCATACCAAAAAGAGAAAGTATATTTTAAATTGATTCATTTTTTGCGACTTTCATAGTTTATTATTAAAATGTTTTCATAGTTTTTTTTTGTTGAGGGGAGGAATAATATCAACCCCCTCCCCGTATTTCGAAATTGCACTTTCCATTCCCTTATTCTCTCTTCGCAACAAATGGTACTATCTCTCCGTATCCCTGCACACAGTCCTCACCTTCCTGTTCCCCAACAGAGCGCACTGATTGTTTAGACTCAACGCGGAAGTTTGCCGATTTCTTTCTCCTGTGCCTGTCCCTTCATTGTCAATGTACTTCCTGTTTCCTCCGCGGCGTCGCCACGGCGCTGGCTGCAATCGTCGGAGTGGAAACAAAGGCGTGGAGCAGCGTCGAGTGCGGGCTGGCGTCGTTGTTAGGCGCCGCGGCGCCGTGGATGCTACAGAAGGGCTGGAGCAGGGGACGACCTTGGCATCAAAGAGTCGACGACAACTCACGATGGCCTTCGAGGTTGCTGGTGGGGATCTAGATCCTTGGGTATTCTCTCACACAACGCGTCCTCAAGCGGGGTCGCGGAATTGAAGGCGATTAAATATTAATGAAACATTCAAACGACACGGAAAGGGGTTCTCTCTCTCATATATTACATAAGAACTTTTTTCCAATAACATTGATACCCCCAATCTCCCATGTAAGACTAAGTAATTTGGTTCAACTATTTCATCCCCCATCTTCATTCTTTACATAAGATGTAATTACGTCAGCAAAGCAGAAAAACTCTCCATGGATTACGACAAAAATATGAAAAGAGAAAGTGCGTGAAACATTTAAATGGAATTAAGTTCCAATGTGTTTTTTAAACAAATTTTGAAGTAGATATAATCCTGTTGGATGTACAGAATTTAATCTCAAAGAGCGTTTTCCTGAACTACTATGGAGATAAAGAGATTGATACCGAGGCAAATAGAACCGACTAGAAATTTTGTTGGTGAATATTGAACTTTTTTGCCGAAACGGTGAATTATCTTCTAATGTTAACCATGTGGAAGTCGTTTTGTTAGTTAAAATTACACATAACTGCGACAGCGCAATTTGATCGCGTGCCAGCTGACGCAGTGACCTTCAACATTTGAACATCCAAAGAAGACTTTTTGATAGTCACACATGAGATTCGTCTCAACCTAATGAATTGGTGAGTCACTCGTTATAATACTAGTTCTACGAATAAATGTTTTATAGCTTTCTTGGCAATTGTTTTGTTAAATATAAACGAATAGGATTTCTCTGTGATCGTATATTTGTTATCATAATGTATTGTATTATCGGCGTCTGGTCCCTATGCATGGTCGGCGCAGTGATGATGCGAAGGGTGGGTTGCAGGGGTTCTATCCTCTTTCATTAGATATACCGATCCCTATTGAATCATTCGTCTACTTTGAATCTGTCACCCTAAAACGCACTTAATCCTATCTTCCTCCATTTTCGTTCTGCTGCACGTTCGCCTCTCTCTACCTGAAGGACGTTTCCACTCGGTCCATCTTACCCTTCATCTTCCTCCATGGGTCATTCTTAGCTACGACCATGGGTGGCACAACTGTAGGATGACACTGACGAAACACTAGTCAATGTCAATGATGCCACCTTTAGTACTAAATCTAGTTCTTAATGAAAATTTTGAGTACTTCAGTATTTTTTATGGAAGTCTAGATGTCTAATACCTTCTTCGGGGGTACAATATTCATCATCAAAATAGAGCGTCATCTATTTACAAGACCAAAATTTAATGCTATTGAAGAAAATACGTTTTCATCGAAGCAATTCTAGCAACAACGAGGAGATGAAAGTGTGGATAAATGTTGAATTAAAATGCGTGAGACAGTAATTCTTCAAGGTACATAAATTCCAAATAGTATCTGGAAAACAGAGGTGTTCGTGAATTTCGGAATAAAATGTATGGGAACAGTCTAAGTATAGACGTTTTTAATAACAACATTCTTTTCAACTGAATATTTGCAAGCTCTAATTATTATAAATATTTTAAAAAGGCAGATCTAGTACCTTTCTCAAAATCTAGTATATTTTAAGACAAGAAGTATTTTTTCTTGCTGACATCACTGCTGATAGCATTATAGCTCCGCGATTCATGCTAGCAGAAATGCGTCTCTAAATTGTGAAAACGATGAATATTCACGACTAAATGTTGCTTCTTAAAGAGTCTATATGTTTCAAAATAGTAGGCTAATACGTGGACACCCAAGCTTCAGCCTTCGGATTATTCGGAAGCCCCTCCAATATTTGTTTACGCATACGTCACTGGTGCATGGGTAAAATCCTTAGCAAGCAATGCGTGTACGTGAAATAAAATACAATTAAAAGTAAACAACTGAATAACAAAATGTATCGTGAAGAGCTAATTAAACTAGGTTTTTTCCCTTCTACTATAAATCTTATGTTATACAAATAGTAACCAATAACTGTAATACTGGAAAGGAAATGAACGATAGAATCTCTCTGTTTTCGAAACACTACTACGTACAAATTCGCAGGTTATATATTTGTATGAATGTGACCAAGTATGGTCTTACATTTGATCATCCTCACAATATTTTTTTTCCGTCTTCCCGTGCTCGAATATATCACGTGTCTTATTTTCGTGATACCATTTTAGGAGCGATGTTAGTATTTGTCCTTAACTCATTGTCTTGCGTTTTGCGAACCCTACTCTTCCGCTTATTACTACGCTGTTGATCGTGCACACGGCACACGCGCGGAGGAAGAAAACATTCACTAATGCTGACCATCGTAATAAAATCTATGCAGGTGAGCGTATGAAGAAGTCTCTTCCGCACGTGGATTGATGTAAACGAGATTTTTGTTTTCTCACCTGTGGAAACGTATTCTGTAACTGTTTGTAAATTATTTTGTGTGGTACGTGCCAAAGATCGTTTCGTTTTTACCAGATGTCTCCACACACCACGTGCTCTTCCGACTTTCTTTGTAGTCGCATCTAACGCAACAATACTGCTTAAGGTATTGAAATCTAAATATTGGCCAAGCAGGAGAGAAAGATGTATGACAAACAACCAAATCAGTATTTGCAGGCGTGAGGCTCTTACGTAGGCTCGGTATCTATTGAAAAAATAAATCTCGAATTTAGAGTTATTTTAATAGTTTATAAACAATATTTTCCGTATAATATTGTTTGATAACAATGAGTACTTCTGAAATAACTGTTTGGTATCTTATGAAAAACAAATTTGTTGGTATTCTATTAATATTATAACATGAACTATTTTAAATCTTTTCTTAGGAGTGTGCTAAAATGTTTCATCCACCTCTGCCTTAGGTCTGTACAGACAAATTACAAAAAATGAGGAAGGTAGATGAGGTGCGGTGGAAGACAGGACTGCCAACAAAACAGTTTAATGACACGAAACATGAAAGTTGAAAGTAATGAAAGAATACAAAGCTGAAATTCTGGTGAGACACTGGGATGAGGTGAGACGATTCATTCTTCAAAGATTCAGTTCGGATGGCGTTGGGTCGATGTCGAGTTGATGGTTTTGAGTTGATGTGCAGTTGAGGTTGAATTGCTGCCCGCTTTTCACTTGGNACGTGGCGATTCGACGGCGTGCCGATGTCCTCACGAGATAATCTTCATGTTGAAAATAATTCCCCCAGCTGTCTCCTGGTACAAACTGAAGGTGAAGTCGTCGGTTTGCTTGCCGAATGATGAGAGTACTAAATCAGATTTGATGTTGACTCCTCGGACGAGTTTTGCAGAGAGTGTCCACATGTCGTAGCTCGCTTTTGGAGACTTGCGTTGCTCGCGCGATTGGTTGGTTGGTCGATCGATCGATCGCGTGACGTCACAGATTAACTGTGTATCGATTTCTCATCTGGGTCGATGGCGTGGATATTACGTAATGTCAAGTTATTGTAAATTATTCTGGCGGGGAAGTGCAGCCTCGTGGATTCCAGTATAATAAATAAACGAGTCTGTAATTAATTAAGTCAGTCATACTATATCCAACCATGTCATCCACTTCTTTGAAACTTAAAGGCATAAATTTTGAATGGACCTATGAAGTTTGAAAAAATTGCTCATAGAAGCTCAACAATCGAGAGGTGTCACTCAATTGGCGCAAAGAACATAGAGTCCACAGATGATACGATATCTAAAAATGTTTGAACAGGTCCTTGATTGAAACTGATGGGATGGTCCCCTGCTTGCTTCCGGAGAGTAAATTAGTTTACCGTCCTCCATGTGGTCATACGCAGTTTGTACTGCTTTTTGACAGAAAAAAATTATTTATTTATTAATTTATTTAGATGTGAATTTTATTAAATAAATCTGATTTTAACACTTTTAAACAACAACTTTATAATCAGGGAATAATATATTTTTGACGAAAGAGGAGTTATTACTGAAGTCTGCAAAGTAAAGAAAATCCAAATATGGCACTATTAAATATACCGCCCTTCATCTTCTTTATACACAATATATTTTGTTTGTACTCACATTAGCTTGAAGTTGTTAATAATAAACACAACAAAAATGTCATTATGAAATTAATTACATGGCGAGGATGACACGATGGGGTATGCTCTACGGACGACCACGATAGAAGAAACTCAAATTGATAATATAACAAAACAGGTAGGTGTGTGGGGGTGTTATTTACAGGTTCCGAAGTAAACATAAATGACAAAACTAAGTATTATCTGCGACCTTGAGGGTGTTCGTACCTTGGATCGAAAGCCACGCAATTTCCCCTACCGTGTCGTGAAGGTCACCTTTCCCTCAAGTTCTCACAGTTCCACCCTCGCATCTTGGATTTTCAATGCAACGCGCCGCCGCAAGAGTCGACAATAGCTCAGGCGCCCTTTCTTCATCATTCTTCTACTCCGTAGAACGTTTCTTTTTTTTCCTGTTTTTTCATCGCTTTTGACAACGAACATGGTAACGAGACTTGCTGTCCTTAAGCTGCTTTACGCGCCAATTTTTTTCTTTCTATTTTGTCTCTTCTGTAACTTTTACATTTACCGCTAAAAAACGAATCATATTATTATGCATGTATTTCTTTAGTGTACATACACGTGGAGAAGATATGTGATAACTTTGACCAGGCGACAATGGCGACGAACCGGGAAACGAACCCGGGACTGCTGCTTTGATCGCAGGGGTGTTAACCATCACACAAACCGGTCGTCTGCCACAATTGTACATCTTTGCTCCCCGACCTAACCCCGCAAAACCTGAGACTCACCTATCACACAAGAGATACGTGAACCCTTGGCGTACAGTTGTGGGAGGCGAACGAGTGGTTTAGTGGTTAACACCCCTATCATCAATGCTGGAGTCCAGGTTTCGATTCCCGGCTCAAAAGTGATCAGGAATCTTGTGTTCTCATTTTTCCTCTTTTAATTGTGAATTCGTCTTTCTCTTATCAACGCTGGTTTGTGTCTCAGGGTATACATTATATTTATTGCTGTCCACCTATTTACTATTAAAGACTTCACAATGTTTATAATTTCTGGGAATGTGCTCATGTTTTCTTATCTCACTTTTCGATTATCTCTTATTTTCTTTTTATACTCCTATCGTTTTGATCGCTCGTTGCTTTCATCGTTACATGATCTAATAGAGAGGTACCCAACTGGCGGTCTGCAAAACCTTATTTGCGACCCGCGAGTCGTAGTAAATTTTACAACAAATTCTTCGTGCGTACCTCCTAATATATGCTGTCAATATATTTGACAACATGACATGTTGAGTGAGAGAAAACAGAGAATTGTGTTCGGAATTACCCCGCCATGCATTACATCATGAAAACATGTTATAATAATACTAAATATTACAAGTATCTTTAAAAAATAAGGGATTATACTATTTATTTTTTCCTGCTTGAAGGAATGTAAATAAGTAGATGACAAAAAATATTGCGTTACAAATAAATAAATACGACCCATTATTCGTATTCGTCGGGTAACATTTTCTCCATTACATACCTGTGTATAGAAAATGTCCCGCGGGCTTAGAGACGTCGCTGATCTAATATTTATTTTATTTATCTGACTTATGGTGAGATTATGGCCATTCTGCTCTTCCACCTAACCGTGTATCGGGTGAATGAATTGGAAAGGAGAGATATTCGGTTGGTGAGGAACGTGATTGAACCAAAATTCATCCGCATATGTATGGAAAACATTAACTGAAAACCTTGCTTCGATTTAGCGAGGGAAATGACCTTCACTCTCCTGCTCAGCATTACGAGCGAAGACGCTACCACTACGCCACCATTATCCCTGATTTTTGGCTTCGTTGCATTTATGAATTTAATCCCCATTCTTTCTTTCCCGATTATTCTTTGAATATCTTCCTCCTTTGCCTTGTCTCTCCTCCCAATACATCGCGTGGTATTAATTTCTTCCGTCTTCGTCCACATTGATATCCGCAATATATGTCTCCACTCTTTCTTCTTCCTCGCGTTCNATACACATCTAGATGTGTATAAGAGACAGCTCCTACCCACCGCCCCCGCCGCCATGAGAAGCCGACCGCGCGCGGGTCCTTTTGAAAGCCAACCCCGAGGGCGAAGGGGTCGACCGTTCCGCTGCAGAGACGCAGCTGTGACGCCGTCGGTCGCGTTCGGCTCTCTTCGGCTGCGCTCGGCGAGATGACGCGTGGCAGTCGCGTGCCACCGGCGGCGGCGGGCGACGCAGCGGCGACGCGATGGAGGCGTCCCGTGCGCCCGCGAGCACTTCCGGCGCGTCGCCCACGTGTGCTCCACGTGGTGACGATACGAGCCATTCCGCGTGACAGCGACAATATGTTAGTGGAGGGAGAGGAGGTATCGATCGAGGAGAGATTAATAGCAATCGAACCTCTTTATTTCTCTCCTTTCATTGTCGACTTCCTTCTTTCCGACGGAAAAATAAAAAATAAATTACATTGCAGAACGTAATTTTAGTAATTAGAATATCTCCCCCATATTTCCCTTAATTTTTCCTATTAAGTGTATTCATTAATTCTTTATCAACTTTACGTGTTTATGATACAGAAAATGGAGAAAAATGAAGGACACGTATATAAACTACAGCATTTGCATTTAAATGTTTGTCTATTGTTGTTTCACTGATGTATTATAGCAAAATACACGTATCAAGCATGACACAAACCTTTGACATGGCATATACTGTTACGCTCTTCTGCAGTTGTTGGTATGTGGCAAATGAACGGCATAAATAGCAAACAATTCCTGATTAAATATTTCGCCGACGCCTTGTGTATGTGTCCCGCGCCGTTCCGTGTTGTTAGAAATCGCTGATTCCTTGGTTGTTTCCTCCACACCCCGGGCGAGGGATGGTTTTTAGGAAAATTAGCTCCATCCTGGACTGTAAAAAACTAAGCGCGATACGTCACATCTGCAGCGGGTAGCACGAGGTTAGTTAACAGGGCACAGAGGAAAACGCGAACTTCCGGATTTCGTGATTTTTGAGTTGCACGGTACTCGACCGAGTGTATTTTTAAAATTAGCTCCGCTTCTAGTAAAAAATCTGCGTGGTGACCTCGAATGTCGAGTGGGAACTGCGTACTTCCGGGGATGAAAGATATATAGGCTGATGGGACACGCCGGATATTTTTTCCTTTTCTCCACTCTCGCCATTTAGACTGGGGGAATGATGTAAAAAGCATTTGGCCCACATCAGGAAATCAGGACAGACTTTTTTTTAATTATTACCGAGTTCTAAAATACTCTCTTTCTGCGAGGCAGATGTTAAAACCGTATAGATGACGATCATTTTCTTGAAAGGAAAAAAAGAAACGGATGCTTTCTGATTTATAACATGAATGACAGACATATGCACAAAATGAGTTGTCCATAAAACAAGACGTTTAAAATATCGTGATTAATGCATACATTAGTCTACTGTACTTGCAGCATAAACCGTTAAATAATCACAGTGCAAAAAAAAAAAAAAAAAAAAAAACGAAGTTAAAAATTCAGATCCCTAGTATATTGATTTCGCGATCAGTAAGTCAGTCTAAAATACTCCAGTATGTTGATTTGCCCAGTTTGCCAATATCATATTCTAGAAACTTTATTTTATTTACCAGTTCCCTCAGCAATTTCTATGTGATGCAAAGTGTCTCACTCCCCAACTCCGACTGATAACTTAAACAAAGCTATTTTTAAGCTATGTATTTAAATGTAAATAAAATAATATGATAAAAGTTGCTGATCAGACGCGGGACTCCAGTTCTGTTAAATTGGGGACTGACTAGGGGTGGTTCCTTAATAATATCTTTATCGTTTCCCAAGATGTTCAAAATTTGAGGTTATGTCCGGAAATTCAGAATATCTTTTAATGTGTTAAATTGTTAAAAATTATTTTCGTATTATTACGGGAAAGCAACTCTCTCACTTTCGCATCCCTTAAACGAACCTTATGTCACAAACGTAAAATAAGCACATGGTGGTTGAAAGATAGCTATTCGTCCCCTGCTAAGTGCATCTCTTTTGGACCGGAAGCCGGTGGCAGTTCCTCCGCCGACCTGTTGATGCCACCGGAAGTGTACGCGTTGCGGAGGAGGAAGCTGCGCCCGAGAAGCAGGAACAGCGTCGATCTGTGCGCAGCCGGTGGCGGTCGGTGGCGCCGTCGCCATGGGCTGGGCTGAGTGGGGCGCACGGCGTACCTGGCACAAAGCGACCATTGTAGGTGCTACAAGAGACCGGGACATGTGCGTGGAGGGGGAGGATATGTGAGGTGTCCCTCAGGGCTCCCTCCTCGACACCAGTCGCTGCAGCCGTCGCGTCTCTTTGGCGCTGGCGACGGAGGAACCAGGCTTAAAGCGCATGTACACGGAGCTAGTTCCAACGCAGCTTCACGACACCGCTAGCGTACTAGTCTCGTGTAAACACTGAAAAGACGGACTTCGGGATAGCAGACGGAGGAGAGTTGCTCGCAGAAGGAGGATGTACGCTGGGCTAGTTTCTCCGCAGCTTTACGACGCTGCTAGCGAACTAGCCGGCTAGTAGCTGTTTACACGGGGCTTTTCGAAAAAACATTGACTGGTGACATCTAGAAATTTACTAGCGCGATTGGTGGGGTTCAACGAAAATGCAACAAACATACCGCGCCAATTATACCTACGTAAATATTGATAAAAAATTACAATCCGCACAAATATGACCAAAAAATTCTCCCTTTATGACTTAATTACTACCAGGCGTCTTGAAGTCGCGATATTACTAGTGGAGCTCCTGATTGGACACCTTAAAACACCGTTTAAATCTAGACACAATTACACTAGGTTCCGTTTTATATACCTAGATATTCTTATTTTTACTGAGCTTTTAATTTTGAGGGTTCATTAATTCTATTATACATTCAATTGAGCTCACCGTACTCATTTGGAACAAAAAAGCGGAAATGTAAGCCGTTTTCTAATTAGCCTTTCCTAATGGAGATAATTCATTCCACGAAAACAATATTTAACAGCACTCCGGTGGTACTAGAGAAGAGTTTAACTTATTCGAAGTGTGACTGTATTTTAGATACACAAGATTTTGCTTGTTTACTCCACATGTGTGTTTTACGTAGATCATTGACATAGATTTTTCGTCTGTGTAATCATAGAAGTATTATTTATTTCGGTCATTACTAGAAGACTCTTCATGAAATATACTATTAATGTAAGTGCAATGTACTAAAAATAGTCGAAACTATTAATATTTCGTTAACGAATAACATGATTATATTCTGTAAAATATTTGAGGATAAAGAATTAAATGGACATATAATGCACGTAATAATCAATTGAGCAATTACTTTTACAAAATATGAGGCAATTTTTGATAGAAAACTTTCACATTTTCACTCTATTTTGCTGTCGATAGAAAACATTCTACATGACACAAACGGATGCTATTCGTTCAATATAGTTTCACAGTACATAGTTATCCGTTTCTTTTGACACTTTAGACTATAAATCGTTATTTATTTAAGTTAAGTTTTTGTTTATTTAAATTAATTGATATTAGTCTTCATAAAATTATATGATGTGCCTAAACGGGGGAATATGTTGTAGCTATGTTGCAAATTTTGAGGTTGACCAATAACTATACATGTCCTTAATATTTTTTATTGCATTGAAATCCTTCGAATCCATTATCGAAATAATTATCAGTGTTCAGTTATCAAGTGTACATGAAACATCCTGAGTAAACCATAACCTTGACTCATAAGTCCCATTACACGCAGATGGTTGGCGACCCAGCCGCTTGGTGGCGTAACTTCGCATCGTCCCATCGGGGGCAACCCCCGTTGCGCCACCAGCTGAGGTGCTAGGAGCAACAATAGGGGCGTTACCTGCCCGGAGGGTCTTGTACACGTGGGGATACGATGGGGGACGGACTGAGCTGCCTGCGCGGCACGAGACACGAACATATGTGCGCAGAGATTTCTGCGCATTCGACGCTGGTACGTTCACATTGTGGAATGTTATAATACTACACTGAGAAAACACCATGGATGTGATTACCCTAGGATTTGATGTGAGATCCTAATTCAGAGGAAGAAAATGATTTTTTCAAACCCTTGGATAGGACATCTCTGCCTTATAACTGGGATATTATAACAGATGTTGCATCCAAAGATTTGGAGATTTCCTTTCCTTCCTCGAACTTGAATTTAACTTCCAAACGTGTTATCTCAGTGTGCTATATAAAAAATAAATTTGTTTTTTTCGACAGGGGTAAACGTTAAACCTTCAGGAACCGGTTGGAGGAATCACGGAAGAAAGTTTATTATGATTAAGTACCAAAATATTGAGTGAATAACTTTTTTAATTTCCTTAAATTTTGTAGAATTAGAATTGAGTAGTCTCTGCGAATATTTTTCCGTATTCCTCACTTTTCCTTTTACTTTCTCGAAACACTCATTGCGATTTATTTTTGGTGAACTTTTCTGTGTTCAAGTTCTTTGATTTCTTTATGCGTGGTTCGATTCACAATTGTCGTGACTATTGAATAGCTAACAAATGACGTTCATTTTCTATAGAGATTCAAGTATAATTATTTACGAACAAAATTCAAAAAGCTGACGACAACAATGACATCTGGGAGAGGTCATGTGAATATCTTCATATTTGAAAATGCTGAAATAAACGAAAGAGTATTTCACATGTGTATGTTGAATTATTCATGATTCGTTTTTATCCGTGTATACGGTATTCCAAAATTTAATTTTATCGGACTTATATAGAAAAAAAAATTTGAAGAATGTAATATAGTTATATGTATAGAATTTTTCATTTGCTACTATTTTTTATTAATTTTCTAGTAATATTGTAACAATAATTGATTTTGAGAGCAAATACTTCAAAATACGTGTACAAGAAAAGTTACACGACTTATGAAATTTATATGCAATTATTTTACAAGAAATAAATGAAAAGTGTTAATTAACGTATAGTGTATTTTTTCTGGTTCTATACCTTAAATGGCTATTGTAGAATTAAACGATTCCAGTATAGCAGCGATAAAGTATACACACCATCAACTTTGTAGGCTGTTTAACTACATAACATGATGGCAACTTCATTGTCTTGTGTTTAAACATGTGTCGTAGGGATGTGAGCACCTGTGATTCAGAACACTTGCGTCTTAAGACTGCTTAGCTTGGAAATGTCCGCACTCTCAACAACCATCGGATGTCGCAGAAAATGTATTAAAAATTCGAGAGTAATATTTAAGAAATGTCTGATAGATGAAGTATAAAAATACGTACAGTATTCCTATTCTTCCTGTTGTGAACGAGATGTTCTACATATGTGTTAATGTTCTACATACGTGACGAGAAGCGTAGGATAAGTTAAGCGGGGTTAGGACTTTAAGGTGCGCAGTTTTTTTTCTTCTAAGGGTAAATTAAAGCTCTTTGGATAGATATCGCAGCGTAAAATACTGTCTCTAGATGAGATAGGAGGCAGATTTTCAGCACCTTTTCCCCCCCTTCTTTAACCGTGCTCATAATCCCCTTTACTCCCCTTTTATCGTAGCATTTCAATAATATCATAGAGCGCATTTTATAATGACGAAATTCATTTCATTAATACATTGTTTCGAATCAGTATCAAATAATTAATTTCAATGAATGTCCCCTCAGCCTCAAGTGAAGAAGTAAATTGTATACTTATCTATTTTCTGTAAATGCGGATACCTGACTGCAAGTATTAACCGAATGGAAGTTCAAGATCTCGAAAAGGGAAAATTTGGGATGTGTTTACCTCCTATCTTTTCCTTCTTCTGATGAGTCATGATTTGATGTAATTGTTTGTAACTCAATGAAGCAGAATAGGTGTAAGATGGTTTCTTAAATTATTAGTTGAGTAAAACAGCATCTTTTTGTCCCTTTTTAAACTTATTTTCCCTTCCTTTTTTCATATAAAATTTTCATCTAAAAACCCTAATCCTGAAGATAAGATGGTTCAGAATGGGTTACTTTGTTGAAGTATTTCTATGTATTTTAACTCGGAAAATTACGATGATACATGCTTCTGATGGAGTGTTAGTGGAAAGGTATGAGCACTTTCTCTAGCGGATAGAGAGAGCACCTTGCCTAATTAGAAGCTCGCAGGGATATACACAGAAGCAAACACTCATTTCGTAAGACAGGAGATGCTTGGAGTTCCTCAACCATTGTGGTAACTACTTTCAGCTTCCTATTACGTAGTGGAGGACCTGAAAATCTACTTGAAATGAATTTATTGCTTTTGTGCTTAATTGTTCGTTGAGGAAATCGTACTACAATATTGCACGTGTACGTACGTGAGCAAAATTTGGCTGTGATACTTGGCGAGTATTTGGGTTATATGTGCTTAATCACTTCCATTTTAAGGCAGTTCACAAATATCTAATCATATTCTTCACATATATTAAGAATTGTTTGTGAGAGAGTTTTGTGAATACTGGTAACCATTAACGACAATAAAATGTTTACGAAAAAGTTCTTGTGTACATTTATGAATAAAAATCAAAATATTTGTTAAATGGCTGGGAAGGTGTGTTTTAAAACCCAAAATTGGTATCAGCTTGCAGTTTTGTATCAATTTATACAAATTTTAGACTTTCACAAAGATTTATTTCTCTGTCGGTTGAATTACCTTATTACGCTAACGAAGTTCTTAAACACGACAGTTCCTGATGGCCAGAAAGTCGGGCAAGGGATTAAAAATTTTGGGTACCTTCAAACTCGACAGATTCTACCTGCTCTAATGGCTTGCCGCCCGCCGCGCACCCTCCTGCCGACCCATCGACCTGCCGCTAATGGATTTCCTGAGTTATTTAATGTGCTATCAATTAAAAAATTTTATTTTTATTCCCAATATCTTAAATTTTTTGAATTCTACACATAATTCCAATAAAAATGAACCCAAACACGACGTATTTATGACATTACTGAGTTTTAAGCTTCTGTTAACATAGTATATAAAAATATTGTAATCGTGAAAAATAAACGGTCGCGAAATTTTGACGAATATATCAGTTTTGGGAGCCTCTGATTCCTAGAACAATGTGCGTAGAATTCCAATTATATATTTTCTTGATGTTTTCATGAAACATATGATTCAAAGGAAAACAATTGTTTTGTGTATCGTACTAGAGTAAATGCGTTGGTTCTAGATAGTGCATCTACGTTCGGCACTTCGGGTTTTCGAACCAAAAACTTAGGCTTTGGAGAACGTTTTGGCTCCGGTTTTATTTCTGACAATATTTATTTCCCCCTAAATCATGAAATGTGCTTTTTATGCAGTTTATGATACGAATGAAACAATAAGACAGATCTTTGTAACAACAGGTTTCGTTGTTCGTCTGATAGTTAAAAATGAAAGGTTTAGCCGCTAAGAAAGCTTAGATTTTTCTTCGATTTTTCGTCAAAAATTTGTTTTGAACCATGAAAGTTCTTCTTTTATCCTCATAATTAGGTTCTTTTCTCATGAATTGCTCATTTATTATTTAATTTCTGTTGTTAGTAATGTACGTGCGGGTGTTGACTACAAGAGAGCCATTGCTCACATGTTTTTGGAGGTCGATACATAAAATGAAGAAATATAAGAACAAAATATATATAAGAATATAAGAATAAAATGGAAGAACAAATTGTATTTAAAAAAATTTAATTTAACAAATTACCGGGAAAACAAGAAAGGAGGGGAAAGAACGAAGCTGCAGGCTCAGATTTCAACCTTAAACTCAAACAAAAATAAATTACTAAGATTTTCTAAAATGCTCTTCCTTCAGTTTTCCGCTTATAACTTGATAATTCATTTTTAGAACGAAACACCACTGTACCCAAATAATGTAATATTAAATTTCCGACAAATTATGTTCTGTGTCACTTTGTCGTCACACGAACGGATAAGGCTTAAGAGCGCGATTGTACAATGTATCAAAGAACGTATTTTTCCCGTATTTTGTTTATAACTTGAGAACTATTTACTTTTAGAGAAAACGTCCTTATACGAAAATGAAATTTATTGAACGTCCAACAGAATGGGATTTTATGGGTTTTTTCACAGTATTTTTTTCTGACGATCTGTTTATCCGCTTGTGCACGTTGAAAGTACACATCTATGTAGTACAGTCAACGTGTACTTTTTTCCTTGCATGGTGTCTGTGGTGCAAATACGGTTCGAGTTCTGGTCTTTAACTCTTGTAAATTCACAGAATTGAAAAAAATAACATACATTGTTTTTTCTAAAACCCATTGCTTCAAAGTTAAAATCCGTGCAAACTGAGAATTGTTGAAATTTTTCTGTTTTTTTTCTGGTACTTCTGTCGAAGTCGAAAATTTCGGTTCATCATATCAAAAAATCAGAACTACCCTATTTGATGTAATTAAATAGTACGTATCGACTCTTCGACATAGATGTGCACAAAACTTCCACGCACAGAAGAGAATAAACAGATTGTCAGAAAAAAAACTCCTGTTTTGTAGGACGTTTAATGTATTTCATTTTCGTATGAAGACATTTTCTATAAAAGTTTGTAGTTCTCAAGTTATAATTCAATTAGATCCATTGTAGAATTTTTATCAATTTTATCACGCTCTTTAGCGTTTTCCGTTCGTCTGGTGACAAAACGGTACAGAATGTAATTTGTTAGAATTTAATGTACATTTTTTTCTCTTCAAGAATATTTTGTTCTAAAAATGCGTTGTTTTAAAGTTATAGGCGAAAAACTAAAATAATATTGAAAGGGAAAAAACTTTTTTTATATGCTTCTTTTCGTCACCTAATTACTGGACTAATTGTCAAATTAGCATTGGATGCCAGTAAGTCGCCTTTGGTATCATTTTTCATCATTTTAAACGTAATTTCAATTATTCTATAACAATATCACAATTTTTATGGAGAAATTTTTTTTTTGTGGTAAAGCCTACTTGTTTACTGAAAGAGCTGCCCACCGGTCCCATTGTCTGGGGATTCGCGGGACGGGCACAAGTAGACCGGCGTGGACCTAATCATTAAGGAAGTGTCGAGTTTGATGGTGAAGTTATCCTTCTACCTGAGTATCTATCGAGTTTATCTCTGAGGGTAATAGTTAAGAGGTTTTGATTCAAACCCTGTTGATGCAGCCAAGTTTTCTTCTATGAGAGTAATTCATGTAGGAAACATGCAGCTATCGTGGGTTTGAACCAAGGACCCTAGGCTTCATATGATACCTCCCACGTCACCAGCTGTCCATGTGCGGTGTGTAGTTACACAGTATGAGTTTACTATTTCGTCGCACATATATGTGGATGAAATATTATTGATTCATATTTAAAGTCTTGCTGCTCATAGCGGAAGGTTCCGACACTGCAGGATTTATGACAAGCGAAATGTGATCAGTGGGGCGTATACGAATGTCCGCACTTAATGGGTTGACCTGCGTGATGATGAAGAAATACACGCTGTACGCGTCGCTTTTGTTTCCGCTCACTTCCTCGTCCTCTGATTGCCACCAGGAAGAAAAGAAGTGAAGGCGATGGTGAGGAAATCGTGTTTTCTTCTTTGCGTGTCCACAACTATTCCGTGTTCTCATCAACGCTCCACGAATTAAATGAAAAACTGACAAAATTTGAACATATTTGAGATAATTATTTCCACTAATTCTCATGTAAGTAATAAAATATCAGGGAAGGTAAAACAATAGTATTTCAAAATTTCTAATTTTGTTAGAATTTTTTGAGTTTGTTCACTTCATCTAAATTTGCTACATATTACCGAAATACTTTCTATTTCGATGAGACATGACTGATACTTTCATGCCTCAATTATACTATACCACTAAAATCTCCTGAAATAATTTTTCCCGAAATGACTACCCCCAATTACGTGTGAACTATGTCACAACAATATGTGTCATTCTTCTGGTTTTCACGAAGTACTTATGAGCAGGCATTGCTATTAATTATTGACAGCTCCTTATCTGTTTGTTGTTTTGTTTATGATGCGTGCTTAATTTTCAATTTCTCTGAGACATTCAGCTTTCTTTTGTGATCCGCCCACTGAATACGAAGATATGCAATTGACATCAATGACGATTCAGGAAAAGTTATTTACGAAAAATTAAAAACTATACGAGAGAACGCGGCTGGTATGTTTACATTCCCGTACGAACAGGGTCCAAATTAAAGGAGGGGGCAGGGAATTTTCCGTCTTCTGTATTTTTCCCCAAGTTCTACACCTTATGTTTATTCCCTGCCAGGGAAAAATAATTCCGAGTTTTGTGACTTTATATAATAGGACACTGTAGAAATCTTGATAATAAGAAAAACAAATTAGGTAAGTTCATAATAAGTCGTGAGGTATATAATATACTACATTAGAATTAAATCCAAAATTCCAAAAAGTACAGGGTATTTTTAAATGCCCCCCTCCCCTTTGAATATAATAAAACTATCTTGACAATGTTATGAAGTAATGTATTGAAATATAAAAAATGCAAACTTCAAAGTTCCCCCCCCCACTACATTTTCTTTAATTCGAACACTGCGTAAGAGAAGCGAAGTAACTGTCCGTGGAGGGTTGCGGGCTCGTATCACTCGTCTTCCCCGCCACCACAGCCTCCGATACCACCGACTGCCCCGCCCCCGCGCACCGTCTCCGGGACCACGAGGAGGCAGCTGCGCCCAGATCCCGACGACGACGTTTTGCCACACCTGCCGCCCGCCTCCAGGGGTGTCAATGGAATCATTGCCGAAGGGCCACTCGTCGCTTTGAGGCCCTGGCGTACGCGAACGATCAACGGGACCAGTACCAGGATCGTAACAAGATAGAGCGATATATTGACCATGGAGAGGTCGATAAACACCCATGTATACCGGGGAATGACATATTTGAAGACGAGGATATAACGATAGAGGTAAAATTAATTCTGTAATTATAAGAAGTTGTAATAAGATTTCAATAAATAAAAAATACAGAGGTTATTTACCGATCTTCCTCTTAAACATTTCGATACACTGCATTTGTGAGTTCGATTGATCGCTCTGTCGAACTATGTGAGGTTTTCAGTTGGAGTTTTCCTCACCTGCCCGAGACCAATGTCGGTTCGGTACCTTAAATTATCCGGTAACACAACATCTCTCCTTTCCAATTAGTTTCCAAATCGTATGGTTGGGTGGGAGAGCAGACCTGATGGCCGAAACTTTTCCTACCTACCTAAAATTCTAGATGTTTTCGAGAAGTTGCATTTACTGGAAGCAATATCTTGTATCATATTATATTACTATTAAAATTTACTTTCAAATAGAGTAAAAATCACAAAAATTAGTCTTTCAGGCTCCTGGCAAAATCTTTGAAACGTCACTCTAGAAGGCGAAAGTGAGACAAGGAGCGGATGGGTGTGTTTAAAAAACTAATATTTTTTTATCCTGTTGTTTATTACAAGTCACTAGTTTATGGGAGAAAAAGAACAACAACAAGTGAGCAACACTATACCAAATATAACATCCAAGTTTAATCGGAGATAAATTTTCAAAGTTATATCCAGTTTTTGAGAAGTTCTTTACGGCCTTGTGGTGGCAATCATCAGTGCTGGCTCCATTGATGAGACGGATGGCACTGATAATGACCGCCATGCGGTCGAATAGGCCTTATCAAAAACTGTGTAGCATGACTACATATTCTTTACACAACACTGTATACAACCAACACCGAACCTCGAAATACAAAGTAATACCCGTTGTGTTTATTCTGCAATTAAAGTACTGTCGCCTGGTCATGGCGTGGTATTGAAATAACGACAATCGAACCAAATGCTAAGTAATCTAATGGAAATATTTTTGACCACAAACTTTAATGAATTGGAATCACTGCTACTGTGACAGTGTACTCTCTTGGGACAGGTTTCACTTACGTCTAGCAGTCCGGTTTTGCGAACGAGTTGTTGCGTCTGCATCGGACTCGTCTTCAGTGGGTCTGTGGTGCAACTCTCTTTCCATACACGTTGGACAAACGCGGCATTCAAACATGGATGTCAAACAAATTGACCAGTTTCAATGTACTTTCTCACTTATCAATTCAGTTTATCCCTTATAGTACAAGTGGGAAAACTATCAGCAAATTGTTTTCTGTGTAAAAATATTCCCATTTTTTTCTTTTATGTATTAATGTTGTATTAGTCCAAGAAGACCTGTTCGCCCAAAATTGTAGATGAATTATAAAGCATTTTTTTTACAAAAAATAGTGGTTCGAATTGTGTTTTCTAGTGTACACTGACTTATTTTGAGGTCTTTAATGGGAAGTTCTGCTTGTTAGCAGAAATGAAGACAGAAACATCGGTATTACAATAATCTTTAATTACAATATTTGAATTTTATCGATAAGTTTGTGTGTTGACTTATCGTATTACTCTCATTCTTTGAGACCAAACCTGACCTAAACCACATTTTCGGTTAAGGTTTTTCAAATGTTGGGATGAATTTAAATTTCGAATTGTCGATTACATCCTTTTCCCTGTGGAATTGAAACGTGTGATGGATCTTGTGCGGCTAGTATACAAGTATGTTATATTAATTGATGTTCGAAATCCGAGTTTTGCACACGTCAAACATCGTCTCCAAACTTGCCAAAAACTCTCTGATATATATTCTTGGACTGAATAAATGAGAACACTGCGTAACATAAGATCGAATCTTCATGAGGTGGAAGAAAGGGCTGCGAAGTGCCTTCACTTCCGCTTAGCTGTAAGCGAAGGGTGTCTGTTAGTTGGCGCGTTATCGATGCACGATCCATCTGAAGTGGTGAGGAGAGTAGACCAACTAAGTGACCATCACTCTCTGGTTCATTTCACTCATCACCCGAGGAAATGACGAATCAGGTTGTAAAGGCGTGAGTACAACATCCCATTCGTCACGGTTTGTTGTATTCAATTTTCCGAGTGTCTTCTCATCTTTGTCACCAATAAAAATAAGAAAAAATAATATTCATCATTGAGCTATGATATAAATAAAATACTACCTTAATTTCTTGTTAAGTTTTAGTTAATTATACACTAATATTATTTGATCTGAGTTGTTCAGTGGTGGAAGAATCTCTTTAACATGGGTCGTATTATGTAAACAGCTTGTGAGAAATCAATAGTATTTCTCCAACACATGAAGTGTTTTTTAAAATTATTTTTGCTAAGTAAGTAATAATAAAAACCTCCACGTAGCATTAAAATTTAATGTACCACCATTTTCTTCATCCTCAAATATTTCTCTCTGGTGCGTTTTGAGGGAAAACAACCACTGATGTCCGTACCCAAAAGAGTATTCACGGCTCCTCATAATTATGTACGATATTTAGTATACTAATTATTGTTTGTTTTTTTGTTTTTGCATCTTATCAGTTACAGAGAGTTGCATATGGAATGTATCTTTCATTGTTGTTCATAATAGGCAAGGGTATAGGAAGCGGTTTTCTTTAACACTTTTGCGTCGTGTTTGCGAACAGAGTGGATTCCCATTTCTATATTATATTATGAATATTAAACATTTTCCTAATTATTTCAATGTTTCGACTGCGAACGCTATTCCCTACTGATAAACAATCGTGAATAATGCATTGTTTGTATCGTACTTTTATTATTAGTTCAAGTGTGTAAATGGTAATTGATAGGTTTCTTCGTCAAATATTTTCAACAATTCTTCATTAAGGATAATTTCCGTTGCTAACTATGCTCTCTCTCCAATCTGCTTATTCCTTCCACAGCGTATTGTGTTACCACAGCGTACATTTTCGTACTGAGGAATTTTCGTGACAAGTTCATATCCTAAATGTTGCTGATTTGCAAATCTCAACTACTACAATATTTTATGTTGTTTGCATGGGGCATTTTAAAGAAAGATGGACAAGAAACAACCCTTCTTATTTGTAGGAAACAGTGTCCGCAAGCGAAAAACTGAAATATTGTATTTTATTAAATACAAATTTGTTGGTATTATGTTAATGCTAAAACACGTACCGAACTATTTTTATTGTTAGGAGTGTATTGAAATGTTAAATCCGCCTCTGCCGTAGATCCCTTGATAGGAATTGATGGAATGACCTCTTGCTTTCTTGTGGAGAGTAAATTAGTTTATGGTCCTCCACGTGGTCATAAGCAGTTTGTAACTGCTTTTTTGACAACTTTATTTTATTTTTCTCGAATATTTAGTGTCCGCAGTCGAGACCGTTCATAATTGGAAGACACTTCTTCACACAACCTCTCTGAGGTGAATGATGATAGGTGTATGTTATTAAAAGACATTGAAACTTTAACATGTTGTCTAATGTCATTGCGAATGTATCTCCTATCTTCTAAATCCAGGCACTTCCGTTTCTCACGATCTCAATTCTTTCCCTCTCACCCACCGATTGACAGACCGATGCGGCGATGTAGGCGGTAGTGATTTCGTAGCAGAGCACCCGTCCCGCCCACTAGTTCAGCCCCTTGGCCCACCCATACGCCAAAGTGTCGGCAGGCTGCGATGTCCTTAATGCGCGGTAACTGTTCTCTAAAGCCTTAATTACAGAGTTAATAGACCTTAATATGCAGGCCATTTCTCACGCGGCTGAAGCCGCCGCCATGGTGTGCGTCTCGACGCTCCGTTGCGCCGAAGAGAGAGACGCCCACGCGAACGTAGTGAGATGACGTGTGAGAGGAGTTCGAAGCGATGATCGATGAGTTCTGGTCGAAGTGCGGCATGCACGAGGTGGCGGAGAGGTCGACTATCGATCGAGAGGAAGAGAGGAGGGGAGAGGAATGGGGAAAACTTCGCACACATCGCCATCAGAAATGTGATTGTTCTCTACAAAGGACCGAATAAAATTAGACAACGGGATGATGATACCAATAAGGAATAGAATTTTTATAACTCCGTTTACTAAACTTAATTGAGCAAAAATATTATTGGAATTTTCGATTTCGCGAGAAAATGTATAACATCGTTGACATCAACAGAAGGTCACAACATCGAGGCTCAATATAGCAGTCATTTCTTCCTGTCTCAGCAACGACATATCATGAAATCCTTTGCAGTTAGAAAGTGAAAAAGTGGTACGTGATGTCCACGGTATGAGAGGTCAGGTGCCCCATTAATTGTTATTTTCATAACAGACATCATAAATATTTTGCTCTCTAAAATCACGCGGAAGTTTGACAATATTACGACGTACGAATATGTGTTTGGATGAACAGCTTTGAACGTTTTTTTTAACGTTGTTCCTATTCATTTCTTAAAAAAATGCATTTTTGGAGAATGGAAGGAGCGATTTTAGTGCGTATTGAGAAAGATATGTGCTAGTAAAAAATAGGGTTCTATTCCAAAACTACGAATTATAACTATTTGTCATTTGGTGCGAACTGGCATCTATGTTGTTCCTTCACCTATCTCTGGCAATCGAGTGCCAATAGCGACCAATGCGCCGTCAACCTGCAACTTATCGATAAGTAGTGCATCTTTCCCCCTCTTGGATACCTAGGAAGTTTCAGCGTGTGTACATTTTCTATAGTTTAGAACATTTCAAAATATATGAGTCCCCTCTGAAGGAAAATTTTGGTTAATTAGGTGATTTTTCGAAATAAAACCGTCTTTTGTTTTTTTGGAAATTCCCCCGAGTCAAAATTCCGGGACGCTACTAAAATTCGGCATTTTTTTTTCGAAACCATTTCTATGAGACTTTAGGCAATTTAGTATGACCTCGTCAAATACCGTGTAAATTCTGTCACTCAGTGAGTGCCATCGTCAGCTTTATATCTATTATAATTTTGAGGGGAACAGATTTACTTAGTAACTGTTCTATGGTGGGCTTAAAGAGGCGTCGCATTATCACTTTGTAGGCTTAGATATTTTTACAACAACATACAGATATTTTTCACAAAAATTAAAACGGTCGCATGCCATGCCGTTACGAAACATTTCAGCGGAACGGAGAAAAAAATGTTTGGCGTGTGGAGTAGGAGTAATCGGTATCTCAGAGGGCGAGGGGGGGGGTGCGCTTGTTGAACGACGATGATGACTCCATCTCTGATGTATATAAGGGAAAATCAAATCAAGTTGCTTTTGACTTTACCTATTTATTTCTGTTAACCTACATATTGAGGATCATTGAGCTGCAAAGATAATGAAGCATTTGCGTGTGTAAGATTTATATCCAAAAGGTCCAGGACATTCTCCATGTTTTTGAAATAGTTGAATGATCTAGTATGTCAGATGATATGAATAATTTTTGATGGATAATCGAGCACCCAGGGAAAAATATTAGTAACTGATAAGATACACGTGCTTTAATTCTTAAAAAATGGAGACCTGTAATATTAAGTAATATTTTTGCCGTCTCAGGACACTAGAAAATGTTAATCTCTGAATACAATGAATACTGACTGCTTTACCGATAGAAAGAGAATTAAACAGTATCTATATAATAAATAAAATAATGCGTAATTTTTTCAGTTCATTATATTTTTAAGAAGAAAAAAAGGGGTACGATGGCAAAAACGAAAGTAAAAAAAAATTAAAATTCAGTAATGGAATGAAAATTAGGTATCTGCAACGAAAAAGATTATCATTGCTGACTATTTTCAATAGAATAAATCTCGTGGTATATCTATATGGACATGTATATTAAATATCTACAATTTTCAGAATTGTAGTGAAAAAATAACATAAAAAACTGGCCGCCACCAAAACTCGCTTCACCGGATTATGGGGCCATGGGTCAATACACCCCTCATAAAGACCAATATTTGAGATTTACCCACGAAATCATTGAGAACGACTTACATGACTAGGCCGAGCTAATTTTCTTATACTTGCATTAAAACATTGCATCATTTTTCATAGGAACAAAGCACAGTCGAACACGTTTCTTATGACTAGCTGTTAAATTGTCACTTATAATTAATGAAATACTCAATATGACTCATTGTACTGTACTGATGCTCGTGAATCAACGATTCCTCTAGTGGTTCATTTCGTAATGCAGCGAATTTTCTTCCAATAAAATAAACCAGGGGAGGGGACTCATTATTATAGACTTCTTGTATAATGTTGTTACAAATAATCAGCTATAATGTTATTTAATAGGTTCAGTTTGGTACAAATATTACATTACATTTATACGCAATTCCTAGTAAGATTGTGAGTTATAATGCGTGTAGGTATAAGGAATCAATTAAATTAAAAGTAAATCAGAGGATAATAATGATATTATTGTTATTATACATTTTTGACCATCTCTGGAGACGCCGAATAGTTTAGTTTCCATGCTGATTCTTCATAAAGTAAGAGATTGTTTTTGTTTACAAGTACGGATAGTAGCAGATTAAAAGAGCAAATGGTCGTTTGATGTATCCAACGTATTATTCCTTAACTGAAGATCGTCTCGCTCTGTTCCAGTTGTCAAAGATTCAGATATCAAAGTGAATATTGGTGATACAAAACTTAATTGGATGTTATATTTTTTTTTAATATAAAAAGGGCAAAAAAGAGAACTGTAATCAATTATTTTAAACATTAAATTACAGAAATTTTTATTTGAATTTATGTAACGTAAGACGTCAAATTTTTAATCAAAGAGTAAGTTTTTAGAATTAGGAAAAAATCTCCTGTAGCAAAGCTGTCAAGAACATTTGTTAGTTTATTTTTTATTTTGTATGTTTATTGTTTGTAGGAACTGAAGTTTTTAAACAATTTATGAATCCTTTTGTGATCAACAATTGCACTTACATTATGTTCGCTTATGGAAACACTCGAATAATTTATTTATGTAATAAATTTATCGTTCTTTCATTGTATAAAATATTTAATGTTATGTAGAAATCAAATAATAAAGCTTGTGAGTCACGTGAAAGACATTTTAGCGAGACACCGTTCTTTCGCTCACCACCACTGTCTGACGGATCTCACCGGACCCCAAGAACCTTCTTATACGTGACTGAGTATGTAGATGAATCAAATCTTCCAAAGCTATTCCTATTGTTCATCCACTTCTTCCCTCTTCTTCCTACCCTGTCGCTTCACAATCTCGACCAAATCCTGACGGATTACTTCCCCAGAATTCCTCCGCGACTTTCTTGACACTTACGGATGATATCAATGTTAACAAGCCCGTCCGTCGCGGCTCTTGCTTCTGTTTGGAGAATGAGGAGCTGTAAATTAGAAGAGACGCGCGCGCCTTGGGTCGTAAACCCAGCGACAAAAATGTGACGTAGTGAAAGAAACGAAGAAGAGGGAGAAAAGAAGTAGAGGGGATGAAGAAGAAGCAAAGGAAGAGAAAAAGATGATGATGATGAAGAAGAAAGGAGGCGATGAAGAAAGAAGAAATTGAAGAGAAAACAAGATGATGAAAACGGAGAAGAACAACAAGAAGATGATGATGCTGATGAACGAGAAGAAAATGAAAACGAATAGTGAGAGGAAGATGAAAACAAAAAGAAGAGAAAGATAATGAAGAATAAAAAGACGAAAAAGATGAGAAAGAAGAACAGGACGCGGTGCCACGGAAGCTATTCTCTCCTCAATTCTTCGAGGAATTTGCTTTACACATTCCCTTCTTCGTTTGGGAAAATGAAAAGATACGATAGTCATGTGTGTTTTATCTTTTTTCACGCATTCTTTTGTTTTGTTGGTGAAACGTATATCACTCTCAAAGTGGTTAAGACGAATTTCGAGCGAGTTAAAAATTTCATTCTTTATCGTAAATTTGACCAAAATAAGTTGTTTCCCAGGGAATAAATAGCTCATCAACATTTTCCATTATTGACAATTGCTTTATGTATTATTTCCTGACGGACAGTTTATTCATCGCCGACCTCTAGAAAGAAGTATGTGCGTAACAAAAAAGTAAATATTTCAAGGAAACAGTGACGAAGCTCGAAACTTGCTCTAAAATCAGATGATGAAGCTTCAAATGCGATTTCCTTCCTAAATAAATGCCACGAGTATAAAAGAATGAAACTATATTAGTGTTTTATTTCTGTTTTGGCATTTTTTTTCTCACTCTTTAACTCCTGCCTCAAACAAAACTGAATGATTATTTACAAAAAAAAAACAAAAAAAAAACAACTTACGCAAGGGAAGAAGTACTAGCTACTTTATAATATAAGTGAAAATCGTAGTTCCAAGAACACGCTGTGTAATGTCGAAGAATTAAGAGCGCAAACTCACCGTCTGCTATCGGAGGAAGTTCCTGACCCCTGAATACCGTGATATCACTCCACCCACGTGCGCTGTCTCCGAAGAAGCCGCTTTTTTTTTTCTAAGCGCAGTTCCTCTCGCTCTGGCGTTATCAGCGGCCAGGTGCAGTTGCGATGCCGAGGCCTTTGATCTGTTTACTCGAATGTGAAGCGAGAGGGACGCGTTTACTTTCGTTTCCTGATGTTTGGGTTAAAAGTGCATTTATATTTGACATGTCTATATCTACTTTTCTATATGGGGATGAATTAATTAGAATAACACTTCAATTAATATTAGAGCAGAACTTCTTTTATCCGGCGCTTTCGGGACCCGAGACATGTCGGATTAGGGATTTTTTTGGGACTACAGCGATTTCTTCTGAAAACGGAATTTTACAAACAAACAAAAGATAAGAAAACAATGAGGAAACGGTCACTAATTACGGCAAACGTCAAGGATATTAATTTTTTATATTTGCGCTCTTCACCGAAGATGCCAGATTATAGAATTTATTTATTTATTTACAATTTGGTTTTAAAGTCATGTCCCCATCATAAGACATTAGATGACTTTATCAAAATAATATATAATGAATTTCTATAAATTTTCTATATTAGCCCAATTGATTTCCGAAATATCCCTTTTTTGATTTCCTATCATCAACATGAGACTTGAATATTTTAAACTTCTCTTACGTCGCTATTAATTTGTAATGGTCCGTTGTTGCAATCACATCTTGTCTTTTTAATTTTGCTCGTTCTTCTCCATACGATTCACAACTCTACACACTGACATCTCGATCTCTGCCACAAACGCATTTGTCATTGTCACTTATTTTAAACCTATAAAAATTGCTGGTCGTATCTTCTTGTCCTAACATTATTTCTGCCATTCGACGTGTTGGTAGAAACCATTTCCTATTCGTCTCTAAAAACATCTGATAGAATTAATTAGAATTAAGTCGAAAAGAAGAGGTTTACTGTATTTTTGCTATAATTTATTTATTTACAATTATGTTATAAAAATCGCCTTGAGAATCGGCACCATACCTTTCAAATATATATATATATATATATATATATATATATATTCAATTATTTGCTCGGCAAAAGTAATTAGCTTTTATCATCTGAACTTTAAGTAAGAACACGTTTAAGTAATTCCGAATAAACCTCACTCCCTCTCTTCAGTAAATTCAACTTGAACAGAGAACACGTCACGTTTGTTCTCGAACAAATTCTCCCATAGACCATCATGCTGCTACCCAGAGGGGCATTTGGAAAATAAAGATAAAGATTTTTCCATAGTATTCATTTCATTAACCTCTGTAAATATCAATAACCGATATAAAATCATATCGCACGCTTCATTGTATACTCTAATGATTATGAGGGTATCATTTTGATTCTGGTTTATCACTCCCCACAAACTGTTTTGATAAATTGGATAACCGATGTGTATCCTTTAGACTTGTTATTCCCGTAATAATTATGTTCGGATTGGAGATTGCGAATTCTTCTTCGGCGTATAGTTTAATTTTCGTTTAATTTCTGTTCTTCACTCTAGAAGAATTTTCACGACTATGTTATGAATTCTCCGGTAACTGCTCAGACCAGAGAACAAACACAGAAACAAGAGCAAGATACGGCGTTGCGTGCTAAAGCGTTCAGAAAAGGGTGAAGATGTGTTCCAGAAAATAAAAATAAATTTTTAATATTATTGGGGTAAAATCCTGAAACCCATTTTAAGTTACACACATATCGCGACATTATCGGATATGACTTCGTGATATTAGTATCAAACATCGATTTACTTCAACGTATTCAAATATTATTTTAGTAAATGACTTCGCTTTACATATCCATCATCATCTTTCCCATTGGATCTTGATGGATTTGGCTTAAAATTGTTTTGACACAGCAACGAGTTTAAGACGTATTTAAAGATAAGTGTCATCTCTTAAAGACATTGTGGCATTTACGACACTACGCTGCTTGTATTTCGTAAAATGTAATACTCCGTTTGTGATACTCCACCAAATGTAATTCCCCTCTTTAATTAATTGATTTGAGATCTAATAGAGAAAAGTATTTTCTTATAATCGTGATAAAAAATACGTAAATTTATTTTGTGATGGGATTGGTGTGATGAAGTGAAGGGGAATAAAAAGGAGAATGATTGCAGGTTTTTTCTGTATTGCGGGAGCCAGGGTGAGCCAATGAATCTCAAATCGTAGTCTGGAACTACCGAATCACATAAATGTAAATTTTATGATATAATGTCCCGGAATACTATTTTGCTACGAGAAGATAACAGTGCAACAAATCAACGTCAGCAGGAAAGCCAAGATTACGACGACCCTTTTTAAAGAGTAAACCATCAGTTATTGGCTACTGTTACTCTATCAGCTTGAAATGAGATAGTGGTTCCGCTAACTTTTTAATTTTTCCACAAAAAGGCACGGACTCTTTCTGCCCTTCAATGTCAAGTATACGCCCTTCAATGCCCTTCTGTGTTAGTCATTAATTGTACATTTGCATTATGTTTATTTTGTTTCAAATCTTCTTTCATTCGTCCATTTATCATATTTTAGTAGTAAATAAGCTTTGCAATAAGATCTCCAATGACCTGGATGTTGGCGAGCCCTAAAGACCCAATAAATAAAGAGCTTTACAATAGTTTGGAAATTTTATTCTGCTAACGTGAGTTGTGCATAAACATGAAAAAAATCATTTCAGTGGTCTATAAGTTTCACCTTACTTAAATAAGTTTTGAGTTTAGAATCAGAGATTTAAGCGAAAATCAAATTCCCTGAGCAACGTATACGTATTCTTTAAGTGCTTGATTTAGATAGCGTATGAATTACTCAAAACGTAACCCATCATAAAATCATTTAGTGAAGTAATTTGTAATAATGATCTTGGCAACTGCTCCAGGCCATTCCGTACCACCAGAAGGAAGCTGCTTAATGCTCCCGCGGGACGGAACCCGCCCTCTCCTATCCTCACCCGTCCTCCTAGGCGCGTGCTTCTGAAGGATCGTGATCTGGCATGGACCCAGCTGCCCCCCCAAGTCAGCTGCCGCGTCGCGGGATGCGGCTCTGCAGGGGCAGAAGAGCCAATTTGCCCTCTGCTCCCCTCCCACCCCTTGTTGCTCTCTGAGGGTAGCATCCGCAGCCGCACCCTGGAGCCTGTGGTGCGCTCTATCGACGGAACGGAGAAACTCTGGACTACAATCGCAACAATTGAAGCGCGAGGGTGTTTCCCCGTGTAAGTACTTGCTTTTAGTACCACATTGAAATTATGTCACCCTGCGTGGAGGGTAACCGGTTTCACTGTTGGCAGAGAAGATGGATTATTTCACTACATAATTCTGCCTCTATTGTATATAAGAAAAGTTCCGATTGTCAAATATTAGGGAACTGTTTTAAATGTTTCATCTTGCCACGTTAAAACAGTTTTTAAGTTATGATTAAACTTCTCCGTTGGAACTCTTGAATGCTCAAATTGCTGATTGTGACGTCATGTTAAAGGAAAACTTTTATCAACAAGCTACATAGTAAAAAAAATACTGCATAATTCATATCAGTACGTACGTTTTGTTAACGTATTATCTGATGAATTTAAAAAGGTATTCACCTCAAAGACCAATTAGCGTTCAAATTAGATAAATGCGGTTTTGTTGGGTTTTTTTACCCTTATTCACATTGCATCCGACATTTTCGTTCTGCTCCTGGAATGACATGAAAAGAAGAGCTAAATAAATAAATAAGTGGAGAGCTATATTAGTATTTTTGATAAAACATCTAGTACAAGTTCGGTACGAGATTTTATCCATGTATAACTATTAGGTACGCCTTGACTCATTTGCCTTCGTGTGTTACAATAGTTCCCTTCCCTTTAACCAAAATATTAATAACAAAAGAAACGTTGTGGTATAAGAATATGTCTTGTGATTGAGTTTTTCTCATTTTTTGAGAATTTTTTGAGAGTATTTTTGGTGTATGTTAAGCGTAACAGAATTCGTTCTCACAGCTATCAGAAGGAGGAAAATCGAGCCCAAACTCAAATAATTTTACTTCTGAACGAAACCACATATTTCAATTTTTTAAANAGGGAATTTTGTGAGTTTTTTCTGGTTTTTTTTTTTTTTTTTACACACAATGTTTAAATAAATGACGCTTTGTTCCGTACTGTGTAACAAACACCTTCCATTTTCTTTTCCTATGATCAACCGGTCGTTGAACAACTATACCATTAGAACTTGGAGAGTGGCTTCTTCTATTACACTTTCGCTCAAGCGCTGTAACATATAGACCAAAGAAGGAGGAGACGGGGGAGTGGCTGGCTTTCACATATATCTCTTCCGAGCAAACCGACACGCGAGCTCTAATGACCATGTTAAGAGATTGGGAAAGATGGACCGCGTGTGTTGTACTAGCGGGTCAGTGCTTCAAGAAAGACTCCGCTATACATCTAATGAAGCTCTTGTATCTTCCTCCTAATTGGGCACCCATCTTCCTCATTTCATAAAAAAAATTAGACCAGCGATCGATCGATACACCTTATCAGGGTTAGATCTGATTGTGTTCATCGGTGTAAGAACGGAACAAACTAAGATGATTTCGATGTTCTTGATTGGTGTTCCTGTTGTTGCGTAAATCATGTACTACGTTGATCGATGAGGAGTTATTAGGAATCTCAGTTCATTGGTGGGGTGTTAAAGACGTATATATTTTTTTATCTTTATTGTTACGTATTCTTATGGTGAATTCTGATGAATACGATAAAAATGAGTGGAGTTATAAGTATTACTAATACCGTATTTCGTGATTAGATAATACTGTACATTACTTCACGTCAGATATTTTTCTTTATCGACTAAAGGCTATTATCTCCATCCTTCAGTCAAAAGAGTTGTATTATGACCCACTAACCCACTGGTCCCACTAACGTCGTCAACGATTTGAATAATTTTATAAGAGAAATATTCAGCCATTCCATGTGTCGTAGATTACGTGGAGTTAAAGAAGAATTTGTAAATGATGAATATTGCTGAGATCTTCATTATGATAGTTTCATTGTCAATAAAATAATTAGAACTAAACCCGTTAGTTAACCTAACTTTCATCAATCCAAATGGTATCAAGGATTACCGAAAGATGTATTTATTTGAAAGACTTCATCCATGTGTTTATTTGGGTTTTCTGGGAAGGTATTATCTTGAGGAGTTTCAACTAAGGTTTAAACTTTTGTATCTCTGTTGCGTCTTGCTAATCCAGTCTGATTTCTAAAATGGTCTTATTTAAAAATACGCTTACATTTCTCATTTTTTATGTTTAGTTACCTAAGAATAAAAAAAGAAACCCATATTTCATTTAATAGCACCCTTACAATTTGCATAGTAACAACTGCGATTGTCATATCAGTACACGCTCGTCAAGTAATATTTGAAATATTTTTAGCATATGTTTAGCATAGTTACTTAACTTAGTTGTTTATAAACAAACTTGGAATAATTAGGAATAATAGTATCTTAACACTGTCGTTAACATGATATCGCCAATATTTTATAACGGAAAGCGATACCATTGTCGAAGTGACACCTTCACAACAGGGAAATGCAAATTAATTCATCGCACCACGGAGTATATGAGGTCCCAAACGACGCCGTACCCCTTCAATCCACACCTGCTCTCTGACAATCCCTGCCCCCTTTCACTGACACGCCCATTGGTAGCGCGTGCGTCCCCATATTATCCCCTCTCCTATCTCAGAGAATTGCATACGGCAATTGGGACCGACTGCAGGGGTTGATCGGCTGCCAAAAGAATTACGAACTCTGAGTTAGCACTTCTCGGACCTGTATAATAATAATAATAATAATAATTATTATTATTATTATTAATAATAATATTATTCAGTCTAAGAGAAATTTAAAATCTGAAAGAAAAATTTTAATTATTGATTTAACTGTTCCTTCCACTAACAATTTAGAAAACACAGAACAAACAAAAATTCGAAAATACCGGGCTCTTAAGATAGAAATTCATAAGATCTGGAAACGAAATGCAGTAGTAATTATTCCCCTCATACTTTCAGCAACTGGAGTCATTTGCAAAACAGTAGAAGGGAATCTTGCAATATTGCCATTAACTGGAAATGTACTGCCAGAAATGCAGAAATCTGTTAACTTACGAACACGCCTACTAACAAGGAAATTTCATAGTCTTGACTAAGGCAAGATTTAACTTCCGGCTTATCATATGAGCTCGCACCAACTACCTGTTTGAACAGAGAAAATACAATTGCACAAAATAATAATAATAATAATAACAAAATAATTTCACTATCAGTAACTCAGTTACAAACTGTACATGACCAGGTGGAGGACAATAAATTAATTTACTCTTCAGAAGCAAGCAAGGGACCATCGCATCAATTTGGATCATGGGTCCTTAATATCCGCTATGTAGAGGCACAAAGAAATAACCACACAAGAAAACCATTGTACATTGTCTTTGAACTAACAATAACATAATTAATCACGCCAAATTAACTACTTAAAATAGTACATAACCCATATACGACTATGAATTGTCAATATCATGTGTATCCAGTGGGGGATCTATGCGTTGGACCTTTACTCTTAACAGATAAAATTGAAGTTGATAAATGGCTTTGACTTCGTAAAAGTGTTACCAGATTACTAATTGTTATTATTTATAATTGTTATTGTTATTAATAATTTGTTTGTTGTCCTTCACGTGGTCATGCACTTATTATGAAATGTAACTGGCGCAATATTGATGCTCGTAATAGATTTTTACTGGTTCTCGATCCCACGTAAAGTCAAATGGTTGAAAATAATACATGAAAACTAAATTATGGATATAGTAAATAATAAAAGTTCGGAAAATGCTTCTAGAGGTTTGGCAGCACAGTCCCCACCTGGATACCTGACACAGAATACATTTACAAGATCTGCAGAAAACGTGATGCACCAGGTGGCAGATGTTTTGTAACAAGACTCCATACCCTGCGACACAATGCTCAGAAGTAAACATCAGTATAATGCGCAGTCATTGTATTGGAGTTCTAACAATGTGTGATTCATCCATAATTTTTAAATCTGGAGATTTTTTAAAGAAAAGTGTTGACAGCAAATATTGAAACATTAAGATCGTATGATTCTTACATTTTTTTACAACGATAGCGATGGGGGAAAATAAGTAAAAAAGTAAAATTGTTGTGAACTTTCGTAGTTGTTTTATAGCGGACTAATAATCATGTATGTGAAGTACATTAGGAATAGAGATGGTAGGATGGTGCAAATAAACATTTGCATACTCCAGTCAATCTAGTTTCTTCTTCAATAAAGGTACTGAAATATACATGATTATTTTTAGTCAATTCAAAAATTTTATGAATTATCACTTACATATCTGTGTATATANGAGCGTGGACAAAGTATTTTTCGACGTAGATTCAAGAAGAGGAAAGGAAGACAAATTGGATATTTATTGTATATATGTTACAGAAAATATAAAAATATAAATAAAGAAATTGATTGGAGATTTATGCAATAGTTTTAAAATGCCGTACACGGAAATGTTTTCGTTCCGGACCTTATTTACTTCCACCCCAATGCATCGTGTTTATGAATCGTCGCCCACATGCTGCTTGCCCACATTGGCGTCCTCCGGCCACCGGCACCGGAGGGTGTATCGCGTCCTTCCCACTCCCCCGCGATCGCGTCGGTGTGACGTCACGACTCGCGTTTTGTTTGCACCGTGGTCCTCGCGATTACGACCCCTCCTGCCGCCCGACGGGGGTGCCGTGACGTAGGCCCAAGGCGTGTGCAAGTGTGAAGTGAACACCGCTGCAGCCGGCCTTGTCTCCGCCGCCCCCATCGCCTCTGTTGCGGTTGCAGCTGTCCTCCCGAGCCCGGAGCCGGCGCTCTAGGTTATAAGTATGGGGCGCCCGGCGGCCGACCGCCAGTCGAGGGTAACCCGCCGTTCAGGAAGGACGTGCTGCCGACCGCGGCGCGCCGACGTGAGACAGAGCGATCGCCGACGCCACGAGTGCGACAGAGATAGAGCGAGACCCCTCGAGTGCCACCGGTACGAGTCGTGCTTAAAACTCCGGGTGGTGGGGGAAAGAAGCCTGCTTTCTTCTCCCCTCCCTTCGCCGGCCGGCGATCCACCTCGGCGGCGAAGACACGTGCGCTACCGACATCTAGCGGCACTCTCGGGAGACGCGAACGCTCCTAGTACGGCGCGTGTCCGCTAGGTGGTGTCGCAAGCGCAGACGCTCGGCGAGTTCTGGCTGGACCGGGAGGCGCCGCGCGGCGCGGCTTCAGTCGGCCTGCAACTGCGGAGTGGTGATGTTGTCGGCGTGACAGTCGTCTGTTGTGCGAGAGTTGCTCTCCAACGGCCTGTGTGCGCGAATTTGTTTTTACGGGTTTTGTCGTCCTTTAGCTCGCGGTTTCGTCGACAAGAAAGTTTGTTCCAGTGTTTATTTAAAATTATTTTTTCGTCGACGATTTTCGTTATTATTGTATCTTGTAGTTCGTCCGCAGTTTTTCTTCATCTCGATTCACTAGGAAAGTGTAATGTTTACAATTCGCGATTTCTGCAACATTCCTTTCTACCGCGTATAGCTGTGTACATGTGTGTGAATAATGGAAAGCACTAGTACGTAAAGCAAGTTGCTAAAAAAAAGTGTTCTATATATATATATTTTCGTCCGATGTGTGATTCCAGCATCTGCCCAGCAGCACCCTTGGATTAAGTGTGTAAAAAAAAAGCAAATCTGAAAGAAAAAGTGTTTGTTGTTGTTTCAATTTTTTGTCGTGTTGTGGAGTGTGTCCCTTCGTAGAAGGAATTCGACATAGACAAAAGTCCAAAAGCGAGTGTTGCCGCAAGAGCGAATGGCGACGTGGTCGTATTGCAGGAGAGCAAGTGGATAAGGCCAGATCGGCCCTTCGAGCGACCGCCTTCGCCTCCGCAGCAGCGTCGCGCGACAGCCGCCGCTGCAGCTACTTGCGCCATGAGGTGGTGTCGCGTCGCCGCTGGCGCAGCGTCGGGGCCCTTGTCCCTACTCGCGCTCTTCGCTCTAGTCCAGCAGGTAAGCAGCGACGACTGACTGTTGACACAAGTGCCCACTTTCCCACGGAGAGGTTCCCTGCTTCGCGACGTGCTTTGTGACTAACCTTGTAGAGGAGGGCGTTTAACTCGGCGAGAGAAAATGTGTTTGACGTCAAATCTTAGTTTCGTACGTCTTAGGATGCTGCGTTCGGAGAGTTTAGATTCTGACGTATCGAGTCACACGATCGTTCCTGAAAATCCTAAATATATATATTTTTTTCGAATATTTATTTCTTAAAACATAAAACTTCGGAACATTAAAATATCCTTCCTTGATTTATTTTGTGAAATTCGTGTTTTGGTTGACTCATGATTTTTTTTTTAATTTCAGCTCCATTACACTAGCGCTCACTCTATAAACTATATCCTTCAAATATGTTGTGAACCAGTGTCCTACGTTTTCGACATCAAAACTACGGTCTCCAAAATTTTTCTCTAAACTTCGACAAAAATGTTTCTTGGGGTTATTTTGATCGTAAATCATAATTTATTAACATAGAACTATTCGAAGAGTTGTAGTTAGAAAAAAGGAAATCGTTAGTGTCAAACGAAATCTGAATCTACATCTGAACATGTCACCTTGTACAAAGCGCAACGTTCGAGCAAGGGCAATGGTAGTGTGACCGTGTTCATTCATATTGTGTACCCGAAGTTCAACTTACGTAAGACGTCGCAATACGCTGTTGGTTTGACTCCCGCCGGGAAAAAAAATCCTCCGCCCTGACCTGGGTTTCGAAAACAGATCGGTCTCGATTGTGGAAGAGTCGTAATGTAATTTTCGATGAATACTCGCATCACAAAGGTTAAGCTCGTTCTTTTGAAGAGCCGTGAATAGCGGCGCGATGAAGCTTGAAGCCGCAACACTTGTGTTCGATCGCGGGAAACGAAAATATCATTAAAAGACACTGAACGAAAAATCGTCGAAAATAAAAGGGTGGCGAAACTTATCAAATAGTGATTGCTAGTACAATTTGGATCAATTCTAAACGATTTATTTATTTTTACTAGGTAACTTAATGTGGTTACGTCGTTAAAAAAAAAAAAAAGAAACCGTGAGCAGTACGTGAGCCAACACGTAACATCTTTCCCTCTGCGTTTTCGAATACGCTCCAACTCCGCCTCGGAATTTTTCTCGCGCAGCCACGCACAGCTCCGCGTTTGTCGTGGTCTCTTACCAAACAGTCCTCTACTCTCCCGACGACGCTATGCTCGTCTTATTTCCTTCTCGGGACAGCAGCCAGTCGCGTTTCCGAACTATCGTCACTCTCATTGTTTCCGGGTCGGATGCGATGGCTATTATTACTTGTAGCCGAGGACCTCTGTAATTAAGACGGAGACGCGATTAACTTTTTTTAGATTCGGATATGAATGTCGACGAATTAACGAATAGGGGTAGTCTTTGAAAATTTAAATACTTTTGAATTAATCGAATCCTTGAAGTCGGTTGCGATATGGTTCGTGGAAAAAGATGATTCCTTTTTTGTCGATTGTTGACGATAGGCGTTGAACATTTTCTCCGAAAATTAAAAAAGGGTAACGAATTCGGGTGACTTTCCCAGAACTTTTCAACTGCCGTGCGTTGTATCGGTCGTTTAACTTCTCGCTGCTAGTGTGAAGCTCGGCGCGCGCGTCCCGTGTGATAGCATTGTCGGAGTGCTGTGAGACTCGCAGCGATAAGTTGAGCTTGCGCACGAACTCCGGTCCGCTCCGGCAGTGGAGGTCCCCTCGGAGTCTAGCGGGAGGTCTGTAGCCGCGGCGGCGAAGACGGCTCGACGCGCCGTTGAAAGCACGCGTGGGTTTTAGTTTCGAGCTGCGGGCTTGTGACGTCTCGATGTTAATTTTTAAATCACACTAATGTTCTAAGGGGATGTAATATTTATTCTATTGTTTTTATTTCAATTCACGAAATTTCGAAAGTAATTCTTATATAATATTTTTTGAGAAATAATCTTGAAGAACTTAGTCGTGACAGTTTTGCGAGCTGAGTGTAAAATGACTGTGTTATGTTGGTGACATTTCAATGTTTCTTATCAGGGTAATGTTCAAGGTGGTGGGAATTTTTTTCGAATCAAAACATTTCGATAGTAATGTTTATGCAGGCTAATTATTTGTTAGAAAAGTCATGAAAAACTTGGTCGTAACAATTTTGCGTGTTGAGTATAAATGTGTCTTGTCGAAACCTAGAATTGTAAATTCGGGATCCAACCAGCGGAAGTGATTATGATAAAATAACTAACACGTGTTTGTAATTCAAGTTCGTTGCCCAATTTTCAAAAATTCGTTAAATTTTATTTTATTTATTATAATAAACTCTTAATTTTTAGCTGTGACATGCTTTTTCGCATCTCGTGATTTTTCAGCTACTGCAGAACAGACTATTTCCACAAAATTTGTCTTATCACTTAGTTTTGAATATCCCAAGCGTGCGATGATAAGCAAGTGGGATGGTTCCCTCGACTGACATACGACACTAAGTGACAATGACTTCTTCGAAAGACAGAAACGTTTTAACAAATTATTTAATCAACATCACATTTCATGACCCAAGTTCTTTAATGGTAAAGGAAACATCTTTAATTTTTTTCTTCCCGATGTGAATTATATCCCCTGTAAAAGTGATAGAAATGATGAATGTTTGTGAGGTTTCCGGAAACTGCTGGTCAACCTGATTCCATAAGATATCCATGACTTCCGTCCATATAAACTAAACGCATTTCTCAAAGAAGTATTATTGTGTATGAACAGTAATTCATTTTTTATATGTCAAGTATCATTGTGAGAATTACGACAGCAAATTTTTAAGTTTTGGATTTATTTTTATTTTTTAAGCTACTGTTTCTCTGGTTTAGTTGGGTATTTGGAATAAATCTGTTCTGTCATATTACTGAAACCAAACTTAAGATTTTACTGAGCTAGTGAATTCTCAAGCACCGTTTATTAGGAATGTACTTAAGAGAAACATTTTTTTTTTTTATATTTCACAGTCAAGTTGCGTGTAAATGTGAAAGACCAGTTGAAATCTTAAAATGTCTTGAATATTTGAGTTGACTGCAAATTGAACGTGTTCCGCGTACTCTTTAGCCATCGAAACGAAGTCCTCTGATATTAGTCCCTCGTATCATAAAGATATCACACAAACAACAAATAGTCGCAGAAGAATGTTTTCAGATAAGACTCTAATGTCTGTAACATCTTTTCGCTGGGTAGATCATCTTTCGTTTTCTCTGTAACTCTTCGTTAAAGACACGCGTTTATGGATATATGTTTATCCTAAATGACTGTCGGACTGTTGTGAAGTCGGGATTTACTCATTGCAGTGATTATCTCGTTACGACAATTACCTCGCGGTAGTCAATACTTGGTTTCAATTGCATTGCTCAAGGCAAAATACATCCTGTTACGAGCGTGACACCTAATTTTTCAATCGAATAGCATTACTGAGGCTCAACGTCAAAGGGCAGAACGCGTGTGGGAGGTCGCCTGGGAGGAAGTAGTCTTATCAATGCTATCCAACGTACAAGGATCCGGACAGGATTATGTTGTTCAACAAAGAACGATTATTGTGTCAATGACTTTGTTAGTATATTTTTACTTTACTTTATATTTATTAGAGTAGATTGGTCACAAATTATTTTTTGTGATTGTATTTATTTTTCACGAAACATGATTCAAAACGAGGACTCTAGAAAAATTCACCATGAATTAGTTATTTTCCCTTATTTTCTTTCTATATCCCGTGCATTTAACATAAACATATCAACCCTTGGTTGAAAGGAACCTTCGTGATTAAAATTATGTGATGGTTCGTTTTCATATCATTTTGCTTACTGATAGAAAATTTCTTGATGAAGATTCTGAAACTGACAACTTGAGAGGATATAACACACATATATTTTTTATTTTATTAATTTTAACTTTTTTGTGGTAAACATTTGTAAAATTATTTAAGAACACTCTTTTGTGTAATCTAACCCCTGTCTGTCCGTCGTTCCACAGGTGCAGAGTAGTGGCGTGTTCGAGTTGCGCCTCAAGTCGTTCGTGAACGACCACGGCAAGGACAGCGCTGGCCTGTGTTGCAGCGGAGAACGACCAAGTGCGGGCGCCGCATGCTCGTCGCCGTGTCGTACGCGTTTTCGCGTCTGTCTCAAACATTACCAAGCCAAGATAGACACCAAGACGCCGTGTACGTTCGGCGACGTCATAACGCCCGTGCTTGGCGGAAACAACATTAGTTTGGAGGATACGGCTCAAGACGGATTTACCAACCCCATGCGATTTCACTTCGAATTCACCTGGCCGGTAAGGAGCATGTTTATTTTCTCTTAACCTTTGACGCATGCGCAGCGAAGTGTTGATGAGGTAGGAGTTGTATTTAGTTGAGGTTAGGATTTTAGGAGTGTGGTGGCTATATAGGAGCGTGTGTTCTAAGCATACGACGTAGTGAATGGTGACTTGAGTTGATGTTGACGTTCAAAAAAACCGAAAATGGGATGCTTGTTAGTGATATTGTAGTGTTCGCTTCCGGCATGCCACCGATTGTTGATATTTAAGAAAAAGATCGTGATAGTTTGTGATATTTTTTTAATTTATAAATAAATAAATCAACAACATTGCTGAAATTGGGCAAGATTTTATAGAAAATATTCAGTAGAATTGTCACTGAGGAAAGTAGTCTACCGATTTTGACGAATTGCAACAAAAAAAAGAAATCTATACCAGAACTTAACCTAAAAATACCATCCATAGATTAAAGTATTCTGGAAAGGATGCTCTTCCGCTCCCGTAACTTACGACAAGTACATTCAACCGATCTAGAATGAATGATAAAGATTTAACGAAACTTAGTAATATTAGGTGATGTATACCTTTTACAGTATTGTGATCGCGTTTTAAACTATGTGATTGCGTTTCGAGTAAACAGATACTGACGTCGTTCGGTTTCGTGCGAGTCTCTAAGTCCCATTTCGGTTCCGACTGTGTCACTTTCGTTCCATCTAACTGAATGAAACTAGAACCCTCGGTGAATGACCATAACGCGTCGCCTAGTCCTACGACCGAGTCCAAGGACGGCCTTTGTAGTCTGCAATTGAAATCGGACGCCTGGTGGCGTGCAATCGCCGTTCAAACTTTTCTATTGTGAGACCGGTGTACGAGCTCTGGTGGAGGAGACTGAGGCGGCGCAGATACGTCATGTTATGATAGGAACAACCGACTGTTCCTCACCCTTAACACGTTTTTCTTGTGGGGAAACGGGTTAAAAATAAGAATAAACTGGTTTACTCCGTGGAGTTCTTTTTCGGGGGAACGGGGAGGTTTCCGAGAAGTGCTTGTCGAGTGTGTGCGGTGGATTCATTTTCACCCCGCATGTAGCCGGGAGGCGTGTTTGTCTGAGTGTTAGCACGGGACTGCGGCTCGTGCTAGGCTCATGTGCAGCGCGACTTAACAAAATTTCGTGTGGAGCTTCGTTCGGCAGGGTCTTCGTCTTGTGTTCTTTTCAAGTTTTTCTTCTTTTTATTGCCGCATACTACTAAAAAGCGTTCTTCTTCTAAAAACATTCTCGCATTAAAACTCGCTGTCCTCTTTCTATACGAAAATATTTTTGTACCGCATAATTAGAATTTAATGCACCGCCCCTTCGCATGTTTTAGATCTGGGAAATATTTAGATCTAGTCTAAATTCAGTATTTTCTATAAATTCTGTAAAGCTGCAGGATTTGGTACCCCAAAAATCACGATAAAAACCTGACGTTTCCAAAACTAATATCGCCATTACTACTTCCTGCTCATCTTGAATCTTCAGAAAACAGGTGAGGTGCGATGTGTAGTCAGGTCCATTGACGCTCTATGGAACAGATGTTTCAATTTTCTCTTTCTCCTTACGAGAAGAGCTTCATCGCCAGTCGTCTGTTACATTTCGATGTGGCAGTTCCCTCGACCGCCACTTGGCAGCGCTTCGGTCGTTCCGTACCTAGGCAGATGGCCGGCAGCGCGCCCCTATTGTTGCGCGGGGAAGCGTGTTTTCCAAGCGCATATGGCGCCTTGTCTCCCCTCCCCTCTCTTCTTCCCCTTCCTTTAAGCTGCAGTCACGCCGCGCAAAACGACTTGAGCGAAGCGCTCACTGGCTTTTTAATCGAGATGGCTAATTGCTCGTCCTGAAGAAGACTCTTTCTCCGAGCGCGCAGCATAAGTTTACGCGCGTCGTCACCGCCGCGGATACACACTCGCGCTGCCTTTTCTTTTTTAGGTTGCGGGTTTTCACGACCGTTACGTCGCGTTAGTCAGTTCCCATGGTGTCATCGTTTCATTATCGCCGTGGAATTCCTTCCGTGAGACAGACGGTCGTCGGTGTATGACGGGTGCTGCGCCCGTTTAATTTTCGCAAAGAAACAAAGTAAAGAAAACATCTCTCTCGGCGACCACGAACCGTGTATAACAGGATTTACATAGCTCTGTCAGAGTTGCAGAGTCAGAATCACTAAGCGAATAGAATAATCCCCTTTGCTTCTGATCTGAGAGCCGTGAGCTTTACGTGAAAGGGGTGTATTGTTTTGAGACGGTTTCTTTGGCAGATGAGGGAGGTGAGTAACGTCAGGAGACGTTTCGGCTCATTTGCTACTCCCAGTCCGTTTCTCATCCCCTTCTCTTTCTCGGTCTTCCCTCCAACCCTGCGGCGTCCTTCTCCCCGCACCCTCCGCAGGGTTCCAGTTTCCGGCACTAGGTGGCTACCGGTGGCAGTAGCTTCGGGCGCGCGGACTGTGGCGCCCCACTCGGCAACCACTATAAACGAATAAATTCATTTATTTTACGATGCTATTCTTTACCCGTCGCTTCGACACTGTTTCCTTGTGACTCCGTGAGACTTCGAAATCACCCGACAGAGGTTATTAATCAGCAATATATCGTCAGAATTTTTATCTGTTCATTAAAATCGTCTCGCACGGGTTAAAAAGCATACACCGCGCATCGATAAGTTTATGGTCGATGTATTTTAGTATACCATTCATACATCCATTAATTAATTGATAGATTGCTAGACTTAAAGAACCGAACTTTTTTGTGATAAAAAAACGAATGCAGAAAAAACGAGTCGTCTTTGTTAGGAGACTCATTGGCTATTGTGTGCTTCGGAAAAGATGATGGATTTATCGTGTGATCAGATCTAATGTATCGTTCTCCCTTTTGTCTTTCGTTAAAAGGTTTTTCTTTCTCTCGTTTTATTAACAAAAACGCCTCCTTGTGTTAGGTGGAGTGGTCCGTTCTGTCGTAACCTTTAGTTTTCATCTTCGATCAATGGGCATGAAGCGCACGAGAGAGGTATAGGAGAGGGAGGAGGGGGTGAAGAGAGCGATCGGAGGAAAAGGAAGCAAAAAGGGAGTGTGGGAAAGGTGTCGCTCAGGCGTCTTGCCCCCGCCACGGTCGTGACCGCCTCCCGGCCCCCGCCGCTGCATCGACGGTGGCCCGGGGGCGCAGCATGCAACTCCGAGCTCCTTTGTTTTTATGACCGCTGCGCCGCTTGTTTCTTTCTCTCTCCATCTCTTCGGACGGGGAAGGTGCTTCAATATTAGTTTTGGGAAGAGATAAGCAAGGAGAGGGATAGTCTTCTTTTTTCTTTTTTTTTTTGTTCCTGCGTAGAGTTTCTAATATTTCCCTTACAGATAACATACAAAAAATGCGCTGGAAAAATAATCCATTTCTTTCATATTATATTCGATGAAATTACAATAAATCAATTTCTTGTTTAAAATTCCATCGTGGGATTGTTTCTTTATTTAGTATAGCTACGTCTAAATATGTATTTCCCTTTATATCTCAGATGATTCATTTTTTGTTTTGATTTATTTCTACAGCACTTTATTAAAATAAAAAAATAAATTTATTGTCAAAAAACAGTACAAACTGCGTATGACCACGTGGAGGAAAAAAAACTAATTTACTCTCCGGAAGCAAGCAAGGGACCATCCCATCAATTCCGATCAAGGGCCCTAAGGCATTACGTTCGAATGTTTTATCCGTGGGGGTGAACGCCTTTTAGACAGACGTGTGATTGCGGATTAAATAGGAAGGCGATCGGACGTGAAAGTATTTGGAGTACGTACGTTTGAAGGTCGAAGGATTTTGATTCAGAAGTTGCTGTTGTTTTCAGCTGTCGGCTTTAAATGCCTTTTATTTCTTATGAAGTGGTTTCAACATTTCGAATACTTTTATACAATCTTACTTTCTATTTCGTTCGATATCTTTAATTGAATAGTTGAGCAAAAAAATATATAAAATATTAAATTAGGAGGAAATATTAATATTTTTAACTTTCGAGGATAACGTCCAAAATATTTACGAAAATAGGTGTAATATCACGTGTTTGAGAGACGAGCTGTGGAGTTTTCGCTAAATTCACGAATTGCCACCTCTAAGGAACCGACGGGGCAGAGAACCGTTCATTGGCAGTGAATCAGAGCATCCCGGTCCCCGCGGGCTGAACACGGCTGCCGCCACCGTCGTCGCTACCACCTCCCCGCTTGCTGGCGAGGCCACTTAACAAGCGACATCCCATCGCGTCACGGGAGTACCGGCTTACGCTCGGCGTTGCCAAATGTACTGGCTTGTCGTCCCTTTTTATTCTGCTGGCGGCTCCTTTTTATGTACTGGCGTCCCCCTACCCTAACGTCCTATTGTGAAAGGGGGTAAGTGATCGCGATTGATGTTATTCAATGAGAGGATGTGAAATATTTTTCTTGCTTGGCGTGTTACTTATCCTAAATTGCAACAACAGATGGATCTTTTATGGAAATAATGTTGACAAATTTTCAGCTGTCGAATGCTAACTTGCTTTATGTTCCAAAATTCTTTCCCTCTTTGAATATGCTGTGCCAAGTAGTGAAAACCACCCGTCAGGATTTTCTATTATTAGCTCTGGACAATGGTTTTAAAATACACATCCACGAAATTATTTAATTTAAAATTGAAAGATAAAACTATGGCAATATTTGTTATTTTGTTTTTCAAGTTATTGAGTAGATTATTTCACCCCACTCTTTGAAAACTCCAGTCATGTTACTCATTGCAATGTTGATATAGCTCGATGTGATATTTTCAATTACGATTAATATTGGTAAATAACTTTTCATCTCCTAGTTCTACTAATGTCAGTTGTCAGTCTTTTATTGACCTTGTAAGTATCAACGAACTTTCGTATTTAGTAGTTCCTCCACCTTGAATGACTGCATTTTTGTGTTCCGTCTGCGGTACCTTTGACCTCACTCTTACCTTTGTCAACACCCATCCCTTGGAAGCACTGTCCTCACCCTCACCCCCTGCTGGCACCCACCCTCGTTCTCCTCCGACCTCGTGTCTCTCCGTACGTCCGGTAGCGCCGAAAGTCGTAAACCTGCCAAGTGCGCGTATCTTTTAAACAAAACGGACCTTAACTTCGCGTGTCCGACCAACCACCAACAGGACATTGGCTGTCGCCTTCCGCCCTCACACGAGACTAATCGCTTTATAACGGGCGAAGACGGGGATCACCTCCCCCAGTTGTATTTGTCAGGAACAGGTAGTCGTTACCTAGACAACAACGAGAATACATTCGTGAGATGTCACTGTGCTTTCATAATTATTAACGCTTCGCTCATAAAGTAAGTGATGCTGCCTTAAGTTTTCTTTGCCCATTTTTTTCTTGCCTTCTGTCGGGTTGGTCCGTGCGTGTCTACCGTTCTGCAATTCTTTGAGCAAAGATTCCTGATTCGTTCCAACTCGATGGTGGGCTTACTTACGTCTCTGATGATAATCGGATGTTCACGACCTTACAGATTTACAGTGCATTTCAGCACTAGCATGATACAACATAGATGACCGTACCACTTTTGTATTAAGTTGCATTATTTGTAACGTCATGTTTCAGTGGTGGGAATACCAATAAGGCATTAGTTAACTAATATGAAGCTTTGCTATTTGATAATCGTAATGTAATTCATAAATAATCTGGGTTGATATTCTTGGTATTCCGCTTCTATCATTTCACTTAAACATTTGATTCTCGGTCAACACAAATTTAT
>NNCF01127457.1:301523-318478 GCA_002313205.1 Laupala kohalensis | reverse complement strand
TATATATATATATATATATATATATATATATATAAATTTGACGAGTCGTGTTCCCAAACAATCATGGCCGCGCCAATTAGAGAAGGGCGGTAATTTAGCGTGCGCACGCAATAGCGTGTTCGATGCCTCGGCGGCGTCGGTGAGCGATCGCGGGGATGGCCGCAAGGGGCGCTGTCGGCGGTGGCAGCTCGCGAGCTGATGCGGATCGCGGAGCTCACGGTGGTCGACGCTGTTCCGTGCGTATGCGTGATATAGCGTGAGGAGATGCCACTAGGAGAACGGGAGTCTCGTACGATGTATCTTCCTCCGCCGCTTTCGAAGAATGTGTATTTGAAAGAAACTTTGCGAAGTGTATGATCTTGCATTGGAGAAAGTGAGGTTAGGTCTTGAAAACTGTCGACTCGTGATCCAAAAATATTTTTTAGGCATTAATTCCCTGTACTATACATTCTTATTTAAATGAATTTATGAATAGACATATCTTCCTGAATGTCCATACTGTTAGCAACTATCACAGAACTGGTAAATGGTAAAAGATGTTATGTTAATCTCCTGTCATGACAAGAGCTGTCCGGAGCTCGGATTCTCCGCTTAGCGAAACTGGCCCGCTCACCCACGACAGGTCCCTCACTTGAGTCGTCGACTGATGTCTTCGCCATGAGTGGTCGGGATTGAGAGTCTGATTGTCGTATAATGCGCCCCCTTCTCCTCCCTCGCCCGGGGTAGAGGAGGAGGGGAGGGTGGAGGGCGATGAAAAGCCTCGTGCGGGGGCGGGGCACCGGACGCGCAGGCGCGCGCGGACGCACAAGAGCCTTCGCCACAGAGTGCCTCGTAAGTCTGTCGCAGCTGTTTTAAGTGGCCGCGACGGCGCGGCAGTGTGGTGGCCCCCGGTGCTTGACATACTTCTCCTGCTTTATGCTCTGTTTGTACACTGAGAGGGCGCGCGCGCGCGCGCGCCTAGCCGCGGTTTTTGTGGCGTCTGTGTGGGAGGGCGAGAACAGTATGGGTGTTCTGTTTGTGTGTGGGAAACGAGCAATAAAGGTTTGGATGAGGTGTACGAGTTTGAACTTAATGGACGAAGCGATGTACTTGACTGGCTTTTATGTACTTATTTCGATATTCTGTATACCTTCTATGTTCGTTCATGATTAATGCACATTCCATTTTTTTTTGTTACGTATGGGGAAGTCAACCAAGTACTGATGAAGTCTACTGGTGCAAAATAAAACTTTCTCGAAGTCTTTATAACACGAGTGTCATCCCCCCCCCTCCCGAGGAGACTAGTGGCACATTGCAACAGCGCAGGTTAGGAGCGTGTGACTGTATGCCGGTTCCCGCTCTAGCGACGGCGGCGGCGGTGGCGATGATGGTGTCGTGGACGGGCGTTCTGCCAGCGCGGGTGCGGCGCCGCAGGTCTCGACACAACGGGACGCCACATCCTCCGGGACACCCCGCTTCGACCTCCCCGCTCCGCTGCGACGCATTTCGACTTCCGGGGCTTCCCCTTAACTCTCGACCTCCGAACCACGTGCGCGTTCTATCTCTGTCCTTCGACTCGCACACAATAACTCGACTCGAAACTTTTCGATAAGTAAATACATCTATCCCTTATTCGTCCGTGATATATCACATGAATAAATCGCATATCTTCCAAAATCTAATTTATTATATTTTAATAATAATAATAATCATTAACAATTTGTTATTTTTTTAAAACAAAGAAACTTGGTTATTTCTAAAAACTGCTTGACACATCGATTCGAGTAAACTCGTGCGATTTCGTTTTCGACTCTCGAGTTCACAGGAAATCCGGCGTTGAGTTCTGCCCTCGTCAGCTGTTCTCGTATTTCAAAACACGGAGTCGATTTAAATAATGACTTCCAGTGTCAGCTCATCGTTGTCGCTTCGTATTATCCCATCCACTCGCACCTGTTTGAGAGTATCAGGTTCTTTGTGTTCGCGTCAAGTAGCGGAAGTGGTCTTGATTTCTGCAGATGCTTTAAATCGTATAATAATTTGATTGGTCACATTTTAGTGCTTTTAAATATCGAAGTAGATTGAATTATACAAATATCCTTGTGTTGCTTAGATAGTTCTCTGTATTTTGTCGTGTTGACGTTACGTAAGTAATTGTTTAAGTCCGTTGTCAAGTGTGATGAATATGCTATATTTTCAATTTTATTCATCTTATGTTTGTGGGATGAACGTGGAGTATAACTGTCCTCTTCGTCTTCCACAGACTTCAGTTTAATTCCCAAGAATTAACACTGCAATGACCATCCCATTCTCGCTCCACGAACACTACACTGCAATACCCGCTTATGCCCTACCACCCGCTTTTCATCATCCGATAGAAGCCTGTTTTTCCGGGACGCGGCATCCGGGACTTCTGCTGTGACCGGTTCGCATGCGACTTGCTCGCCGATTGCTACACGTGGTCTCGAAAATTGAGTTCCAACTTGTTCTTGGTTCTTACCGATCCGGTTGGAGATTTGATGATGCATATGATTCTTGGAATTTAGCTTTATGAGGATCAAGTTTTAAATAATTTTTTTTTTTGTTATTTTGTTTTTGCAAATGTTGTGTTAAAATTGTTGGACGTTTAAAAATTCACAAAACTCGCGCCCAGAGAGAGATTTGGATGTTATGACCAAATTCAGAGGAAGGAAAAGATTGCTTTATTATAAAGTAGGGAGAAGTTCTTTCCTTTCTCTATATTTGGACCGTACTCCTATCTGTTTTCTCAGAGTGTAATGGACTTGGGGATGTAAAAGGTATCGCTTATTTTTTTCGTAGAAATGTAAATGCGAGAGTATGTTTATACAATTTTTGAATGTATAAAATTAATCTCAATGCTTGCCGTATTAATAACGTTGAGTTCTCGCGGCGCCCGCTTGTGTATCATTCGTTGTGCCAGCGACGGGACGGCGACGGCTTCCGCCGCTTCGTTCGTCGTCATTCACCTCACGCCCGGCACTCGCCGTGCCGCCCCGTCCCGCCCCTCTCCGCCCACCGCGCCGCGCTACCACCGCTCCGCGTCAACCGTGGGAACGTGAGTCCTTATACAGCAAAGCGCCGAGATTCGTCGCAATTAAATCGTGCGTAGTAGTACTTGGCAGCGGGGAATCTCGTAAAAACTAGTTTCGCTGGTGGCAGCTTGGATTGTGTGGAGGCGGTGGCTGCGAGGAAGTGATCGAGGGTGATGTCTTGAGTGGAGAAAGAATTCGATGAGAAATGGTGTGTGGTGTGATTTTGTGAGCTCTGTTTCATCTAATCCTACGCAGTTTTTCAGTTTTCAGTCGAAATTTGTCGGTATTGATGTAGAATTAAGGTATGGCCTTTACGACAACTCGTTGAACCACAATTTTTTTTACGAAAGTAAAGTGATAGTCTGGTTCTCCGCACCAATATCAACATATTTTAGCTATAAGAAGAGACAAAACTGATATAGTGTTATAGGCCAAGGACAGGGATATGAAAATGCTTGGCTGTTCGGAACTGACAAGCAGATTTGTCGCCTAACTAAGGAACAGCTACACCTGCCACGGTGTCACAAGCATGGATGTCTTGAGGGAAAAAAAATCGCACCTGCTGAACCTCAAAAGGCAGTGCGTTGCATCCAGAAATGCTGGCAACTCGTGTCATGCCCCTTCTGGAAATGTCGGATGCATGCGGCGTCGAGTACTCGGCAATTAGCGCAGGTCACGGTCGGACGGGCAGCGGTGGTGGCGGGGTAGCGTCGGGCAGGTCGCGTGGCCGTTGAGCACACGCGTGACTGACTACGTCGCTGGTGCAAAGGGATGACGTGTCGTCCAGGAATATATCGCTGTCCACACATGTCTATTTCGTGTTTCTATTTTTTTTTCTCTCGCGATTGACAACTGTATCCGAACTTTAAGGTTGGGGGAACAAATTCCAAGGTTTGGAGAAATCATTATCCTTCTCCTGAATTTGGATCTCGTTTTCAGTCCTAGTGCTCTCACATCCAGTGTTCTGCAACAATACCTCCGTAGCATGAATTTTTGAATGTTTTATTTTCACCTATCATAATGAACATAAATATACTAAATACGGATATTAAAAAAGAAAAATGCCTTAGGGTTGGTTAGGGGCGTGATCTGCTGTGTGACTTGTTCCACTTCATCAATGACCCACACGACGTGGGACGCTCCATTCCGAAACCCTTCATAATCACGTTCGAAAGAGCAGACACCGTGTAACCAGCCATCTCTTCGCTATAATTAGTCCAAGCGCCTGGAGAAGGTGCAGTAATCGCGCTCCCGTCTCGTACTCTTCTCCGCCAGGAATAAACGCGACGGCGATGTCGGAGGTGGGCAACCGCGGCGTTCGCACTGCCCCTGGCGGCGGGTCTTGTCGACGACCAGAAGCTGCTCCTCGAGTTCTGGCTGTGAGTGATGCACCGGAGTGCGTGGGACACAATTAATTCGTGATGGACTAGTTCAGGGGAGGGTGGGGGAAGGAGTGGATCAAATTCGTTTGCGTAGGACGTGAACTCGGGTCTCCTCAGTGGAGAAGACTGTAAATTGGTGGAGTGGCGAAGGTGAATAAAGGATACGGAGGATGTTGAGACGAAAAACTGGTTTCGGGACCAGTGGATGTGGACCAGAGTTGTTGTGGTGGGAAATGAGAAAAAGGGACGGAGGGGGGAGGAGACAACGTTCTGGCGTTGGCGCCACGGCCGGATATGACGCACCAGCCTCGGGCAATGGGTAGAAGCAACCGTATTGCTTCTTTCCCTTGCATCTCCCATCTCTTATGGGCTTCTAAACCATTATTCATGTATGTCTTCCGTGTACCTGCACGTAGAGAAGATAATGTAAAAACTTTCAGCCAGGTGAAAATGGCGACCACTCGGGAATCGAACCCAGAGTTCCTTATAACAAGAGTGTTATCCACTACACCACCTCACCCATTCACCATTTCCACCCATACGATACCCATTACAAACACTTATTCTGTAAACCTGGTGGCACCTTAAAGCGAAATAGGTCGTAGTTGAATGGTTTAGCTCGATTCCGAATAGGGGTAATTTTCATCCTGCATCAGTTCACTCCAAGATTTGGATCCAAACATTCAGAACTTCTCCATCAACTTTTGCCATCGAACATGTTATTTATCATAAAATATTTTAATGCATTTTTAAATTGTGTTCAATAATGAATTGCTGTGGTACGTTTAAACATCTATGTTAATTCATCTGTTTGAGTATGTATGAGAAATCTAATTTGTTGTTCCTTTATTCCACAGGGCACCTTCTCACTGATAGTGGAAGCCTTGCACGATAATTCGTCCAGAGGAGGAGGTGAGTAACGTTTTTTGTTTCATCCTCTTTAATAGCTGGTTCACGTAGCGCATAAAGCATGTTTCTGTCTTCTAACTCGTATCGCCCTGCCTCGGACAGCTGGACTTGAGGTATTGTGTAGAGGTGGGGGAAGAGCTCTTTATACATGAAGGGCTGGTCTATGTTAGCATGCCGCTCGCGAACAGAGTCGTCCCGGTCAAACATGAGGCAACTCTCGAGGTAAAGAAACTCAAACCTGATGAACGAAGAAGATGACTATGGTTTTACTTTAAAATAAAGGTCTACGGCCTTTGTGGGGATGGAAACAGTATCCATTGCTTCTAGTAACTTCCACTTCAGTAAAGTAATTGTTCAGTACAATAATATTTATTTATTCTGATCTTCGTTTCTGTAGTCCAAAACAAATATTTTTTTTCTTTTTACCTAAGACGTATCATTGGGGAATTCCTGTCCTGACTTATATCTTCAACGTCCGCCATTTCATTTGTTACGCTTCATTCAGAAAGATTTCTAGTATGGCTCGAAAGTTGATTCCGAATGTAATACTGTATGCGCCTATGATTTATAGCCCATTCTGTCCCTACGACGCAGTAAATAGACATACGCCTTATAAATTGGGCAAACGACCCTCAGCCCTTGTATGGCGACCGAGGGAGTGAGATAAACATTCAATATCAAACAAAAAAGAACACAAATAACAGGTTTCGACTACACAGTACGAATATTCCGCACTGATTGGTGGGCGGTGATTTCGTGGATCGGTGTAATTAATGTTCCCTCATAGTATAGGGATTTTTCATAAATCTGGATGAGGAAATAATTATGGGTAATGTAGGAACTCATCCTTTGTACGTTTTCTTTTATTAATTAAAAATCCAACTTTTTTGATAATTGTTTCCGGAGAACCTCGGATGAAGTTCGAAATTCTCACAAGTGTTTTGCTGGAGTTCCCAAGCACTACAATTAATAATTAGTTCTGTAAAACGTATAACTATATTTCTTACTGAAATATCTAATGACATGTGAGGATGGGGCTTTAGGTATTTGGTATTGTTACAGTCTCAAAGAAGGAAAATGGATTCGCCGTGTCTGGAAGGAACGATATCCACACCAAGAAATTTTCCTGTATATTTCCGTCAGTATTTACTCAAATATTGGACAACACCATTTTACAGAAAAAACCATTCATTCCAAGATCTGTGCAAACATTTAACTTTTTAAGAATGTAATGAATATACAAGTTGGAGACGGGCACATCTCATTATGCAAACAAATCACTTCGTGTTCGCTTCCTGTACGTTGCCGGGTTGGGGGTCACCGGGATGTGGGGCACGGTTGTGTGTGTGTAGGGGGTGGAGTGGGGGGGTTGCCATGTGTGAGACAGCTGCACCCCCGCTGCCTCCGTACAGGCGCAGTGGCTTCTTCCGGTGGAGCACGGAGCGATTGCTCGCTTCCTTCCTGGGCTGGTTGGTCCACGGGGCTTGGGAAGATCCAGCCTCTGAAGCAGGTTCGGTCGACTGGCTTTCGTTTGCTTTCCGGTGTTGCCGCGTCGTTTGTTCCACGTCTCGTTCTGTTGCTTAGGGATTAATCTTTTCATAATGCATACGAATTTTTATAAATTAAACTTTTAGATGATAAAGAAAGATTTTCTAATGTCATTATTATTATTAAAATCAAATTATTGTTCCTGAAATGTTAATACGGACATATGCAAGATTGTAATCAATTAAGAAACATTCGTCAATTTATAGTAAAACCAAATATAATAATACATTTATTTTTAATTCGATTAAGGCGTTTATTCTGTCTTCGTTATATAACTCTTTCGTTTTCCGCCATACTTTTCCTTCGTTTTTTTCGAAACACGTGTTCTACCAACATCGTTTTCCCTCCAGACTACAGGAAACTCTTAAGGTCAAACCAGAAACATGTACAGACGGCAAAAAGAAAAAGGTATACTTCCAGGGAGCAAATCGGAAATTGGTCGTTAAATCATTGGAGCTCGATGCCTTCAATATATCGTGAATTGTCGTTTGTAATAGAGTGATGTACACATTCTCGATGTATAGTGTTGACATCATTCTGGCCGTTTCTTCTTCTTTAGGAAGTACTCTGAAGGAAATAGGCAGGTACGCAGGACCGTTCGTTTTCTTTTTTTCTGTGTGTAGACCAAGGGACTAAAGCTACCTTATGTCAAGCTATTCTTTTTCCTTGCCATCGTACCTTACGCGACCTTTCGAAATGTTTGCATTCCCAACGGCCCTGTCTCCCTTCGGTCCCAAACTCCGGGAGAGGTGGCCTGGAAACTCGCGCATAGGGTGCGAACAAAATTTTCGGTTTGAGTTCCTCCCTCCGCACTCCGGATCATATCCTCCAACGGTGAAGAAGGGAGAATTCTGAGATTTCCCCCCTCCTCTCTCATGCTACCATCCTTCTCCTGCCGTCAATCTCCGAGAACCGAGGAAGAAGAAAAGTAATTTTTTTAACGAACGGGCAGGTTCGAGAGCATAATGGTGGGGCTGAAATAATACGTGGAAGTCAATCCCTGTGTTTCGGTCGTCAGCACACATCCATGGCTCAGCGAACCTAAAAACTCCGAAGCGAATTAGTAGGCCGAAACTGTTACCGACCGTACGGATACATACAGGTAAATAAATAATACGGGATAGTGGGCGGTCAACCCGGGGATCAGGTAGGTGAGTGGGCGTGTTTTTGTGTGGGGAGAGAGGTGACTAGTGGCCATTCATTATACAGCGGCATTTGCTTTATGACTGGTACGTTTCGGAAGGTGTCATCCTGTCCGGTTGAAGAGTCCCTCTGGACCGCAGAACGAAGCATTTTCGCAAGCGTAATCGTCACCTTCGTATATACCCGTGTCAAGAGACATGATGAACATTTCTACCTTTCACCTGTCACTGCCGTGAGACCATCTACTCCGGCTTTCGGCACACTTACGTCTGCCATTTAATTGGAGATAATTGACAATAATTCTTTCTGCGAGGAGTGATTTTCGTATCAGGAGCGACAAGTGTAATTGTGAAGAAGCGGTTTTCTTGTAGCGGTTCTCGAGGTCTCCCATCTCTTGCGCTCCGTGATGTATGGTCTGTCTCACAAACTGACATTTGCTGCTAACGCGATTACCCCACAGAAAGTGTGGTCATATATTTAATGTTAATTTGGAGTGGAATTTTTTGGAAGCTGTAGACACCCTTATTTTCACTGCAAGTTTGCGTAATTAATACTCTTAAAAAAATTATATATCTGCCACCGCAGATTCTTAGAGATTTTTCTTTGTTTACGGCGTACGAAAAATTCTTTTGCTGTTGGCAGCCCTGCACGATCATGTAATGAATGTTCACGATTTCAGTTGTTTCTTCTGCGACGCGTCCCGAACTCTCAGGAAGTTGTAAGAAGATTTCTCCGTTCGTTTGACTTCTTTTAAGTACAGAGAGTAATAAACGACTGCAATGGAACAATAGAGTGAAACAGGTTTTAAATATGTCGGGGTAGGCATCACGCGGTCCGTGAGGCGAGAGCGTGGGGACAGATTTATCAAATTCCAACGTTCGTACTCGTCCCCATTATCAAGCTTTTCTACTCACACGGTTCTACATGCCCAGGGAATATTCTGCTTTACTACTGTTCAAGATTTTTATTGGTATATTTCGTGCTAAAAATAAGACTTTTATAAAGAATAATTCGTTTTTTAAAATCTTATGAACGTAAGGGGGAATATAAAAAAGGAAGACGTTGGTCCCAAACTGGTCCTGGTCGATGGTTTATGTTGTAGCGCGCACCTGCGTTCAAGCAGAAGGTCGCGAGACTGACTCCCAGCCTGTCGCCTCCCCACTCTTCCCCCATCCCCTCCTATTCCTTCTCCTCATTCCATACACCCCCGCCTCCTCTACAAGATTTCCTTCCCCACCTTCTCGCTCGCTTTTTTCGCCCCATTGCTTGATAAATGAACCCTGATACGACCGCTGGACGACCAACATCTCCGTGTGTTTCTAGAAAAAAATCCGAAATCGTAAAACTGGTTCCTCACCCGGATTTTTATTTTTATTTTTTTCTTTGCTGAAGAAAGTTTGCCTCATCTGTGTTTGAGAGAAATGCATTGTGCCAGATTTAATTTATATGTAGACACAGTGCGACGTCTTTGACATATTAGAACCTCGAGTAGTTTTTGCTTAACACACGGTTTTTAGTTGTTGATTGAAGCGTTGGACGAGGTACTGGTTTTCATTAAATCCGGTGGTAATGGACAAACCAGTTACATTGGACGTTGCAAAAGTACCCTAATTTTTCGGCTAGTCCCACACAGATGAAAGTGTCCCTTGAGGGTAACCTAGTTAAAGCAGTATGAATACACGAATTTTCGGGTGTTGGTAGTGAATCACGAGAACAATTTTTTTTCTTGGATGTTTTGGACGACACTTGTTGATGTGGCGCGGAGTCTTATGAATGGCGAAACGTTTCATTGCGAGTCGACTGCTCCGTACTAGCTATGCCCCTACCCCCTCTAGTCACCATCACGGCCACTCCTCCCGTGGATTCCAACTGGGTGTCAAATTTCTCTTCAGGGCCCCAACAGAAGCTGGCTCTCAAAAAGTAAAGTGTCCGTTTGTTGGCCTCTTCACTCCGCCTCTTTTCGTTCTCTATCTTCCGTCCTTTACTCCTACATTTTCTCTCTCTCCGGTTGAAAGTCGTGCGACTAACGTTTGTCAGTACGCGTGTGCGTGGCATACTGTGGGAAAAAAGCTCCCGTGCTGTACGGTTTGCCCGGTGGCAATTCGTATTTTCCTGTCTTAGCGACGTCGTCTTTTATTTTTCACCTTCCACTGTCTTTCCAAAGCTCCCACTCCTCTCGTCCTTTATTTTTTTACGTTTTCACCTTCCTTCGTTTCGTTCTTCACGAAAAATAAATGGGCAAAAACGTCAGTCACTCAGACGCAACCAGATAATAGAGTTTTGAGCGGAGACTAGTGTTTAGGCCTCGGGTCTTCACGATCCTTCGGGCGGTCAGTAATTGTTCCCATCATGCAATAATATATATGAAGTAAAAGCAAACCATCGACGTTTCAGCGAACGCTGTGTGTTGTTAATGCGAGTTCTGGAGTAAGAAGTAGCCCCCAGAGTCTCTCCGTCGCTTTTAACCACTCTGATCCAGGGCCTGGCAAAAAACAATGGGGTTGAGCTATTGTCTCAATAATTATATCGCTTAATTATACCCACAACTCTGGATCTAGAAACAGAGTTAACTAGCGTGTTGGCTACACCAAATCCTATGTGGCAACAATACCGAAAAGAAATTGTTGATTGTCCGAGAGAACAAGATGGATTTCTTTCATTTCTCTGCACGTGGGGTTTCGTCGGTCTATAATTTTACGACCCCGTAATTCGTACGAGGTGTTCATTTGTTACATGTTTATTGCCCGGCGAGGGCCATATCATGATCTGGATTAGCTACGAAGCAACGTAGAGAAGCGGGGAAAGAAAGGTTGAGATTTAATTATCTACGTTTCGAATTGGCTTCGATTTCAGAACGTAGATTTATTTTTGCGTCGATTCGATTCGAAAGAATCATGAGGGTGGAGGAGGGGGATATTTATTTCTACCCAATGTAGGAATCGTCGAGAACGAATTCTTAATGAAGATGGTGGCATCCGCTTGATAATGGCGGAGGTCAGGTTTGCGGCTTGTGAATCGGGACGTGCGTGTGGGAGCTTTGCCATGGGATTGTTCCTTCTTTTAGAGCCTGACATTGTTGCTTTCGAGTGAGGGACGGCTCTTAATATTTTGACGGCTTATCAAGTCTCTTAACAAAAGATTTTAATTAGTGTGCGTTCTTTCATGGTATCGCTTCTATCTGCTCGTTAGTCTACATACTATAATAGTGGAAGTCATATACTCGAGAAGTTGTTTCCTTGTTCGATGGAAAATTGGTTTGATATCTTTCAATTCAACTCGTAAACATTAAATTTTTTAATAGTTTTATCTCAATTTCTTAATATATTTTCAATAATGTCTTTCGTTTTACAAAGCTTTCCCTTAGGAGAAAACAGGATGGGTATGTAGAGTGAGAAATGGATCAAGGGACCAGTCTGACATTTGTCTGTGTACTCAAAAACGTCACATTGATTACATTACATGCATTCAGGGGTGTTTTAGGGGGCAGGCTTCCGTGCTCAAGACACCCCCCCCCCCACACACACACTCATATGAATGATTTTTTTCTTGTATTTTGTAATGAACAAAACCAATGTCAGTTGCTTGGGTTTTTTATTTGGATTTTGTAGTGATATGTATTATTGTGGAATCGTCAATTCTCATAATATTACTTCACTTAACACCGAACTTTCTATAACCTTAGACCTCCAAAGATCAACCCTCCTCCAAATTTTATTTTTAACTGCCAATGTTGCACGAGATGAAACTTCTACTGGTTCACCATCCCCCACCTCCCACAATGGAATGTTCAGCGCTCATACAAATACGTTCTCTTTCCTCGTCCATAGGTGAGGCGCTCATCTCCCGTCTGACGATGCAGCACTGCGTGGAGGTGGATCGCAACTGGACGCTGCACGAGCACCGGACGCCGCACACGAGCATGACGTTGGAATTCCGCGTCACTTGCGACGAGCACTACTATGGCTCCGGCTGCGCTAGTCTGTGCCGACCGAGAGACGATCGTTTCGGGCATTACAAGTGTTCCTCCGAAGGAGAGCGGGTCTGCCTTTCTGGATGGAAAGGAGACTACTGCACCGAACGTAAGTACTTTAAATCTGATANGTTAATTGGTAAACAATTTTTTTTTTTTTTTTTGGGGGGGGGCGGCTTTAGGGCTCGTCAACATCGAAGGTCATTAGAGCCCATAACAAAAATTTATCTGAGGTTTGGATGTGAGATCCAAAACACGGAAAGGATTTTCCAAACTTTTGGTTGTGACACTCCAACCTTTGTGAAGTGACATCCCAACTTATAGAATTCATTCGTTAAGGTTGGGAATAGTCGGATTTGGATTTCACATTTAAACGTAGGGTACACTCAACCACAGTGTATTCTCAGAGTAGATATGATTTTGGTTTCAAAATTAAAGATTTGGGTATCAAGTTTGTTCATGGTTCAAAACCGATAAGTCATGAGTCCAAGGGCGTATCATTATCTTCATAAAACGTCGTTTTTATCTTGTCTCTTTTGAATTATCTCATTGTCGGTCAATCTTACATTCCTTACCGCTACAACCCATACGAAGTTGTGTTAGTCAGAGACCATCTCCATCATCTGTGTACCATGTCCCATTCACGTGTCGTCATTGTATTGGGAGAGTCGTAGATTAAGTGCTGTACTAGTATTGTGTTAACAAGGAACAACCGATGTACCTTTCATAATGTAGAAATAATAAATTTACGCGCTCAAGCTGATTTTTCGTGAACGAATCTCTCGGACGTGAAAGAGACTCTTGGTTTTTCGGATCCTTCCTTGCGGAGTGGTGGAACGGGTCACACAAAAATCCGAAACGAATGGTCGTATTCTGGTTGCTTGACAAGCTCTCCATTGTACAGGTGGGACAGGGTCTGAATTTATTTTAATGCCATTGCTTTATATCCAGAAGCGACCACAGTGCCATCTTTATATAAATCTTTTATGGCTTAAGGGTGGCCGTGGTATCTTGAGATGTTCTATGAATACAAATGGATTAACTTGCTTGCATGCTTGTGCAGTTACTCCAGAAGCATTAACATGTGAATCCCATCCATATTGAAAAGGTTGCAGTTCAGACTACACGTGCTGGGAACAGGAGTGTTAGTCACTACATGCAATGGCATGGACATGCGTTATGTTTTGAAATTGAGATTATTTACTCATTAAATAACTTCAATGTTGTGTCTCGGGGACTTCATATTAGATTCATTTTTTAATAATAGATTAGAGTTGTCTTACATATCTACAAGTTTCTGTACACGTTTTTATTCGTCTAACATTTCCTTATGTTCTGCACTCCATACAGACGTTCAAGGTTAGCAGCTAATTTTTCGGTGCAGCTCACAAAGATAATCGTTATTTATACTCTGGAAACAAAAGAATGGTTAACGCTTCTCGGTCCTGTAACCGTAGAGCCTCCTAAGACCCTGAGTACGTCCGGTGCAGATGAAACTCACCGTATGGAAGTTCATCGGATATGAAATCCGCAGAAGACAGTGGCGGATCTATGGGGGTGGGGGCTAATAATGCTATGAACCCCTCAATGGACCTGAACTCTCAACAGTCATACTTTGCTTCTTTAAAAAATTAATAAATTTAGTCACTATTTAATAATGTTAATTGTTGATTATTTGATGTGTTCACGTATTTTATTTAGAATATATTTATAAAATCATGATTTTCAAAAAAGAAATGCTGCCCAGCCCCCACCCCGACTACGGTCTAGATCCGCCACTGACAGAAGACATATCCCGTAATGAATAAAAAAGTTGTCTGGGTTCGCTTTTCGACCACCAGTAGCACTCGTGTCGTGCGGCGATCCGAAGGGATTTTGTGCAGTGCTAATTGAAATGCTGCCGACGCGTAACAATGGCGAGTTCTTTTTCGGCGTGGGTTCACTTGTTAATTACGGAGTGACGCGTTCGTTAGTCGTGCGCCGGGTGCTACTTTCGGGGCGAAAAACAACTACTGGCGTGAACGGGTTGTGGAAAACGTAAGACTTCGACGTGCAGGCTGATCATTTAATTGTCAAAAGAATTTCGTATTCATCCAAATCCGAACTTAACATTTAACTGGAACATGTAATAACTATTTCTGTGAAACTGCACAAGAACCTATTCAATATTTTAACTAGTTTCCATTGCATAAAAAAACGACCCCGAGGAACAAGAAAAGAAAAAGAAGCTTACGACTTTTTAAATAAGACCTAGGTGAATCGAACAGGATCTGAAGACTCCTATTGCTTACTCTTGGTGGTACCTGCCCCTCACTGTGGTGTCTCGTCTCTTAGCGGCGGCTGCGCCGTTATCTGATGCGATGCGGGAGACGAAGCGCACGCGCGCGCGCTCTGCGGTCGTGGCCGAACCCGAACATTCTTCCCTGGGCGACCGGTTGCCGCTGCCACCAGCTAGCCGCCTAACCGACGGACACAGCTCTGGCAAGATCCCATCGCCGATGCTTCGTTAGACGAATACACTGTTGATGGGGGTGGTGGGGGGGGCGTGCGAAATGTGTCCCAGTGGAAAGAACCATCCTAAATCTTTTTTGCGTGTAATTTCAGATGGGAATTACGAGATATGAAGTTTAATTGTGAGTGGTGATAATAGAATGCTGTAATTGTATTCTTGGTAACGCTTGTCTTTTACCTAGAAAATAAAAAGATTGGAGAACTTGGGTGTCCATCGTTAGTTTCTGACAATTGTTATTCTGAATGACGCGGAGTACGAGATAAACTTGACATTTGAAGCCAGTCAGTTTCTTCAGGACAGCGCTCATCAATGAAAAACACGTGGTCAGTGGTACAGGGAAGGCATCAAATTAAATGCAGTCTCTTCAAATGGTTTACAACTGTAGAAGTAGAAAAGGACAAATAAGAACTACACGTTTTCTGGAATTGAAACGATTTCAATGTTTCTTAACGAAAATTTGAAATAAAATTGTTTACTATAATGGATCCTTATTGACGTTCATGATAGCATTCATAAATGTATTACTTTCGCCTCCGACCATAAATTGTATTTTCGGCATTCATAAATTTATCGTTCAATCACTGCGAAGTGAGCACCGCCGCCGCACGTAACTCCTTTGTTCTGCGACAATGCGCCCCTACTGGCCGCGCAGTGAATTTGCACGCGACGGGCTGCAGTACGGCGTGTGTACCTGCCCGAGGGCCCGAAGATCGCCTCTCGGTTGCAGCAGCCGGCCTTCTTCTTCTTCTTCTTCTCCTCTCTTCTCTCTCCCTCCTCTCCCAGCCTCTCTCTCTCTTTCATCTCCGGTGTTCCCAGGGTCCGGCCCCTTCCCACGCTCGTCGCCATGATGCCGGTGCGCGCCCATCCCCACCGCGGGGCCGCGGCTGTCGACTACGCGGCCCCGGCGCGAGCGTTCCAGCCTTTCTTTTTTAACTGCGCTTCCAGGTATGCCCCGAGGAGCCTTGGAAGGTGCCGTAGTGGATGCTGTGGGCATCTTCGAGTCCCCTCTCTCCGCTCACTTTCATCCCCCTCCTCCCACGCCCCGACATTTCATTTTTTTTCCTAATAAACTGCGGTTGTTACCTATCTATCGTGATTTCGAGTGTTAAGAACCCGGCTGCTGACCCCAACGTGGTGGTGGCAGCGGAGGCGGCGACAGACGATTCGCGTCCTGCAGCTACGCGGCGGCGGCGGCGGCGGCGACGGCGGCGGCTGTTTTGCCGTGATGCGAGGTTTGCATCTCTCGGCAACTTCAATATATTCCAATCTGTGGGAACCGAGTGTGGCGGGGCGCTGTTGCCGCCTCTGCGGACGAGGGCATCTTCAAGTCGAGCGGAGCGCGTGCAGTGGCGGTCTTGTGTGCACGATACTGTCCCGCGTTCGACCTTCGCGTCTCCCTGGTCCACGGATAGACGGACACGACAAAAAATCGGGACATTAACATATCCAACTCGGCATGTTGCGTTCGGGATGATTAAACTGCGAACCCTTCTCTTTTTCAAGATCTTAACCCCTTCCTCTAGTGTTCGGAAATAACAAAAAAGTAGTTTTCACACGCAATTAAACACACGGAAGGTTTCCCCGCGAGGAAACAGAAGATTATTGTTACCATTACCGATATTATGTTCGGAGCAAAAGTAGGATGTTCGTTTTCATTCACGACTCTTGAAAGAGCGCAGCGCTGGTAGTTTTAATGTAAATGGCGCCATCCTTCTACGCCCAAGGCGCTGCTCCCAGCCAGGTGCAAACTAGGTGGAGGCAGCTCGTACCTGGAAGTTCGATTCAGTCCCTCGGGAAAGTCGACTACGCCACAGATTTTTCATTCACAAGCGGAAACTCCGTCGCGATCTAAGCTACGGTCGGGAACAAAAGGTTTAAATGTCCGGTGTTGGTTGCGGTGGCGGCGGTACGAGGTTACAATTCCGATTCACAACATCGACCCTGTTACGACTCGAAACTTGTTTTGTTTTGTAGCTTCGCTAAAAATAAACATATGTAATGAAGTAATCGGTACTCCGAAATAATCTCTATATTATATGTATTGCATCTTGCATATTAATGTATCTTGAGTTTTGTGTTAGATTTGCTCTTGTAGCAATACAAATCTGTGTATCTCAAAAGTATACCATCGCCTGAATTAAATTTGTTTCTTTTGGTGAGATATGTTTTGGTATCAATATTTGATATGATTTAATTTGGTTTGGTTTGTTTTAGTATCAATATTTACTGGAGACAATAAATAAAAACTCAAAACTATTCTAAGATTAGGAATCCGTGTTTTGATTTTCATAACAACTCGAAATCTTCTATGCATTTCATTCATTCATTCATTCACTCACCATATCGTACCTCGTACCACTTTGCCATCCTATTTTCCACCTCACACTTTCGATTTCTTGAACGCCACTTCCCGACCTCGTGTCCACCTTCTCTTCTCTCCATACCCGCGTCGGTCACTTTCC
>NNCF01127457.1:263877-301364 GCA_002313205.1 Laupala kohalensis | reverse complement strand
CCCTTCCCCACCTCCTTCTGCCGCGTCACCGATGGAAGGTGCAGCTGGCCCAAGCGACGCCGCCAGCTGTCCCTTGCCTTCCCCACCCCCCTCCTTTTGCGACTTCTTTTTAAGGGTAGTGCTAACACTTCGATTTACTACAAAGAGTATCGCGATAGTCAAACATCGGAAGGGATGGGGGTTGCTGGTTTCACGATGCTTCGCAACATAGTAAAAATTATTTGAATGGGAGGGTTAAATTTTTCTAGGGCTGTTCCCTTGTACCGAGTCAGAGGTGTGGGATCATAACTATTGCGCACCCATCATTTTCTTTTATTACGGAACATGAAACAAAGTTTTCATAGTATGTTCAGGGAGTCAAGTCTTAGCTTCCAAACCATGCCCACGATCGTAAAGAAAGCGTGTGTCGATGAGACTTCATACCTCGATGCGCCAGGCAGCTGTGGGGGTCATTAAAATATTAACCTCTCGCCGACGGATACTGTATTACCGACGTGAGACTAACGAAAACAAGCGTTTTATGTTTGAGCTCAATAATAACTGCTACGAACATATCTCCGGTAATAGCATTCCCTGTTCTTTGAGTATGTGGGGGGTTGTGTGGTGAGATGAGAAGAACGAAAAGAGAGACCGTGGAGGAGGATAATGAGGAAGGTGGAGGGAGAAGAGAGAGGAAGAGGAGTAGAAGAAGGGGGAAGGGGAGAAATAGAAAAAGAATAATATAATGAAGATGAAGCAAGAAATTCCAATGCAAACTCATTGTGGGTTTTTCTAAAAGAGGCGCTCGGTGCTCGCGTGCTGTGAGAACAAGCCACTCCCTTTTCCTGTTCACTCCGCTGTCTAGCTGATCGTCGTCTTCGGCGGCCGCGAAGGTGTGTGTCTGGACGGCGAGTCGCGACTCGGCGCTGCAATCACTGCGTGAATCGCGGGATAGCATGGAGACGGTAGAGGATGGAGTCTCCCCTTATGCAGCTGGGGTGTGTCGAGACATACGTGTTCCTTGGCACGAGGATACACGCGGGTAGAAGATGAAGTGCGATCGATGCGCCATTGTGGGCGTGAGGTAACGGGGTGTTGGGTTGGGTTCGGGTAGGTCAGATTTTTTGCGATTTATTCGGGAGCAGTGTCCTGTTTGTGTGAGATGAATTCGTTATCGTATTTGATAAGGTTCGTCGAATTCATTCGGTTTATTATATTATTTCATTATGTTATTTTATTTCATTTTCTAGAAGTTAATGAGAGTACATCCCAAACATCAGAATATATAACTTATTTTTCATACGAGATTTTAATAATTGAATAATTGTGCGAGAAAATTCGGAGACGAAGTGAAAAAAATGCAGCGTTTGTCTAACGAAATACAATAGGAATTTCCAAAATCGTCCCAGTGGGTCGAGGTATTCGGTCATGCGCTCCTTATGTATTCTGCACGGGTGTCTCCGCGAAGCGCGAGCTTCGAAGTTCTCACAGTGTCGTCTTGGCTCGAGAGTGACGATGACGTCATACGTGGCGGATGCCTCCTATCCGTTGTTCTGTGGGAGTATTGTTCCTCCGTCTTCGCTATTCTGGTTTCGTGGTATCGAAAAATTTAAGTTGTGGTGTACGAACTTAATTTTTTTGTATTATTAGGTAATTTTTGTATTTTGAAATTAATCCTATTACAATTATTCTTTTCATTTGTAGACTGTAGAAAATTTTTGTATAATATTATATTTTTCCTTATCCAATAGTAGATATCGAAATTTTTTTTCCTTGTAATGAACACTGTTAATTCGTTTCATGACAATAAAATTCAGAAAGAATTTTCCTAGATTATTCTTGTTTGAGATTTTGTATGCATTCCTCGCCGTGTGGTGTACATTCCAATTTAATTTGCCGAGTTTTCACTAACTAGCGAGTTCACTTTCCTTCTACCAGAGGTCAAGCTCCTCCTCTTCTCAGTTCTGGTTTGCAACATGTCTGCTGCGATTAGCATTGAACTGTTATGCGACCGTTGAACGAGCTGTATGTAAATGCAATGACCCTTCCCTTCGTTATTCCTTCTGTAAAAGGTTACGTAAAATTTTCCTTTCTAACTATAAACTTCTTGTAACTGTCATTCAAAACATACGGCAATGAGTAATTTGTAAACCAAATTTGACTTATCTATAAATAAGATGCATTTATTATTTACTTGGTTATTTTTTTGTGATTTATTGTAAAATGAAATCTACTCCTTTTTTTTTACTTTACAGTGCAGTATTCTTAAAATTTGATTTATGGATGTATCAAATTTAACAATTATTTTTCTTTTCTTTACAGCACAATGTTTGCCAGGCTGTGACGAACAACATGGCCACTGTACAAAACCCAACGAGTGTGTGTAAGTACGATATTTTTTTGTAATTTTATGTTGTTTCTTTTTTTCTGATTTCCTTTCTTGCAAACTTGGCTTTTGATATCTCAATCTGAGAAATAACTCGTGCTCTTATGTATTACTTAATTTCAAATGACTAATTTATTACTCTTCGAAACACCTATGAACTTTGCACAATAAAATTGTACTTTTGATAGTCGAATGTTTGCCTATTCACCTACTTATAGACGTTTTAAAACTCTTTTACTCCCTAGTATTCTGGAAGCTTTATAGTACTGCCATAACAGTCCATTAATTAACTGTGAATCTAAAGTGGCATGTTGGCCGGAGTTGTCAGCACTGAGTTAAAATCCCAGCTTTGTTTATTATCATTATCATTATTTCCTTTCATTATTTCTGCCAATTCTTATTTCATTGTTGTTGTGGCATAAATCGTAACTGAACAAACGAAATATAATCGGAACTCAACTGTCATGATACAAACGACGAATTTTAAAAAAACACGAGAACATCGAAATTGCGTGTCAGTGTTAAAACAAGAAACAAAAACGAAAAAAAAACAAACGAAAACATGAGATATAGAAGGGTACTGCCAAGAATTCGCCACCTTGTGAGGAATTGGGGATGGGCGCATAATGTGGAGGGAGGGATGCGCGCAGTGGAGGCGATGACGAGCGGCGATGGAGGTGGCGGTGGTAGCAGGAGCAGCATTGCACTTCGGTATGGAAGTGCGGGCGCAGGAATGACCTGCATACTGAGCGCCGCCGCAGCAACCGTGGGAACGCTGTGCGCGCGGGGCGTGGCTTGCCAGCGCCTGGCTGTTCTCCCCTCCCGTGCACCACCTCTTTTCCCCACCACTGCAAGTCTGTCTCGCTCGCTCACTCGTTCGTTGTCGGGGTCGGCCGGCGTTCTCTCCCGATGTCAGTACTGTCCGTCACTCGCCCTCTCTCTCTCGTTCGTCTTCTTCCCTTTCGCCGTTCCGCCGCCGCCGCCGCCGCCGCCAGTCTCCCTCTCCCTCTCCCTCTCCCTCTCTCGCGGATACGAGCATTGCAACTCAATGACTCGTCTCGGCATGTACCGCGGCGGCAGAAGAATCTCTTCGCGGGAAAGAAAGCCGTGGCGGAGACTCAACGGGCGACGACTACCGAAATTTTAACCCTCCTTGGCGCCCCGGATGTGATTGCGACCGTAGGAGGGGAAGAACCGAAGCGGGGGTGGATGGAGTCTGGAAGGAGAAGTCTGCGCAGTGCAACGACCGTCTCGGCTAATGAACGAGTGACTGCCCGCGCCGTCTCGCGGACGCGTGCTACGTTGGCGGCGGCTGCTACCCCGCTATGTTTAGCGCTCCGCTGGAAGCGGGAGAGAAGAAAAAAATAATAAATGAGACGAGATGGGAGCAGTTGATGATTGTGGGAACGGCCTTCCCGAGGCTCGAACCCAGACGAATCGAGGGCGTCCCGACGACACGGCCGGGCTGCATGCCGCAGTTTTATTTTTCTTCTTCTCCCCTCGTCGAAAAATATTCTCTCAAACATTGCTCTTCTGTAAGATACCACGCCGGTGTGCTTTGCCCAGAAAGTCATCAACCTTGGTTACATACGAGGCGAGTTTTCAGCTTTTGCTTGCTTGTCGTAGAGAACGACGTGGCATCTCGTCTTCAACCGGAGAATGGTTGACAATCGTGAGCCAGCACAACACACACACCGATGGGAGTAGATGTTCTTTGAGGATCGTCTGTCTGCCCGTCTGTTCGCGAAGGTTGTTGGGGATCGGAGACGGCGCGCGAGAGAAAGAGAAAAGAGTTGATGGGAGGAGGGGTGGGAGGGGGTAACCGTCCAACTCACGAAGCGCACATTCCAAAACAAAAGGCAAGTAACGGAGAAGGGGAAAAGCAACCGTGAATACATTATTCGTCTTCATTCTCCGGGTGGCCATTTTCCCATAGAGTCTGGACGGGCGGCATGCGTCCACCCGCCGACACGTACTTCTTGCGCGACCCGACACAAAAGGCGACGCGCGCTTAATTGGTGATGTAATTGACGAGTAATGCTTCGAAATAAAGGCTATGGAGGCTGTTAATAATCCTTATCAATGGTTACGTTCACTACGGTCCCATTCACAAGAATTCTTTTAAGAACTGTTCTTCAGATATAGACGCCCGAATAAATAAATTTAGTGACTGATTTTATATGTCTCTGCCTTAGGGCCCTCGATAGGAATTGATGGGATGGTCCCTTGCTTGGTTCCGGAGGGTAAATTAATTTATTGTCCTCCACGTGGTCATACCCAGTTTGTATCGGCTGTTTTGACAATAAATTTATTTATCATATTACGTGATAATTTTTTACTTCTTTCCGGACACCAACTAAGGACTGAAAAAGAATATAAATATTTGGAATTTTTCTCGAAATTGTTAGAGGAATTTTGTTCCTACATTTGTTGTGAGATTGAGACTTAAAACGAGTCAATAAGAGAATTGTTTCACTCGTCTGTCTCCTAGAAAGGTATTCTGAGTAACAGTATTACAAGAAATAGTCCGATCAGAGCCGCCCTTATATAGCAGACCGTAGGGTCGTTAACATTCACCTGCGTTTACGTTGCTCGTATGGGAAATCCGCCTGCCCCCCCCCCACCCCCGTCCGCAATGTAAGTGACGCTACATTCCTGATCGTCACAAACCGAAGGTGTGTGCGTCACATCGACCGAGACGACAAGATTCCCGCGTCGTCGTCCTCGTCGCTGGCGGCCACTTGAACGCTTGTAATCTCTCACGTGACCATTCGCGTAATAAATGTCTTTGTAAGGGATGGTAGTATATGTTGAGTGCCTACATGATACCTGTAATAATATACGACGTGTTTCAATGCCACGGAGGGAACATTGATGTACTTTATAGTTTGAGTATCTTCACGTATCAAACCAATGAAGAATATTAATAATTGTTTCAATGTGATAATATTTGGATTGTTTCACCAGTGTAGTGAGAGAAATAAAACATCGGTGGATACTTATGTAGAAACGAGATGCGGTCACAGGGCGTATCTCAATGGCGTGGCCCCACGTCCACGAGGTCATAGGCCGACTCCTTCCCCACCCTTCTACCGTGACACTTTCACCGTATCGCGGACGTCTTTTGTCTCGGCGGGTGATGGGCACGACTTGTCTTGTTTCTCTCTTCCTCCTCCTTTCTTCTTCCGTCCTTCATCTCTCCTCGTCTTTGTCGAGCATTGGATGCGGATCAGAATTTTTCGAGATCTCCATTCCACCTGGCGATGTTGCTGAGGACGAGGGTTCTATGACGTAGTCGCATTCTTAACGAGTGGTACCCGGCACGGGGGCGTCAGCGTGTGGACGATGCGTGCGATTCCTCCTCCCCCCTCCTTTCATCTCCCCTTCTCCATCTCGTCATCACATCTTCCCCTCCAATCGGGCCCCCGTCCGTTGTGTCGTTCACGCACCTTGCACGTTTCGCGGCCCGGCGGCACAGGTGAAATATTCATCACGGTCAATGGAAGTAGATGACCCCTCCGTCGGTGTTGGCACGTGCGTGTGGATATCTTTCTATTGCGGTGTTTTAAATACGAAGACAAAATTTTGCGACGAGTAAAAATAACGAAACATTTTTTGAAATTCTAAAAGAAATATTTTTCAAAAATATGTGCCCCCAGGGTAGATCTAAAATGGTATCAAACAGAAAGATGATTGTATCACGACGTGAAATGACAAAAGTCTCGTACGAACATCCCTCTACCCCAACCCGGATTCTCGATCCCGGTACAGCTCCACGTAACCAACTAGAAAGCTGGAACGCCGCCGTCTCCACAGGAAACGTCGGTCGGTCGTGGGTGGGAAGTGTTCTTCTCCTCGTCTCACTGCTGCAACGTCTCGCGTGATAATGAATGAGGAATTTCCAAGTCATTCGGGGATGCGCTCTCTTGCGTCCGTCCTGTGCCGTACTGCTTCGAGTTCTCTGTCTCCCTCCGCCTCCATCGTCTCCTCTTCAGCCATGTTGCCAAACGCGTTTTTCTCGCGTGTCGCGATGTGATGGCGAGACACCTCTCAGGGTATTCCAATGCGTGGACGGAAAGTTCAGGTTTTATTAAAGCTTCATTTCTTTCCGTTTTAGGGTCACCGTATGGAATAAGATAAAGTTTGGAATACCTCACCTCTCAGTGTTACGCTCCCAGTCTATTTACGTGCTAGTTCCGAGCAGCAATGAAATGCTACCTTTATCTAGTTTGGTACCCTGACTATTTTAGTTGGAACATTATTGATTTTCGTCGTATCGTTACCTCAATCGTAAAGGTGTTAAATATACTTCTCTATCTCTACACTCGTCATTGAGAACGAGGTATGTAAAGAGGGAAAAAATAATGAAAAGTTGTGTTTCGTGTATGTTAAAATTATAAATTAATGATACAAAATCCTTTGTTGCAATATGGGAACTGATGTTGCAAACGTGTACGACGCCATCCCATTACATGTGTGACGTTGGAATACCCTGACGCCACCTACGCACCTTTGTATGTTGTCTCCGCTGCGGGGGCTGAGACTGGCCTCTCTGCCTTGCCACTTGACTCGCACGCGCATTTCCATTCTGGTCGAGACGAGCCTTAATGGCTTCTATACGCGAAGGATGGTGCTGCTTCTCACTGTCACGCCGTTTTTTGTACACTGGAGTGTCGCTTTTATCTTTTAATCCGAATTAAGCGGGGAGATACATTCACGGATGATGAATAGAGAATGAAACATTTCTTCGAGAATCAGTTTATGAGGGAGCAATTTATATCTTCGGTCGTTTATAACGTGTTTCACAATTCGGATTAGAACGTGAGTCATTCCTACACCTGTTAGACAACTCTTGGTGCATTACGTTTAACCAACGTGTTCAATTATAATGTATCGTATGGTGGGGAAGGTTCATACATTGGAGATGGTTGAAGACACAAATAATAGGTCTATATAATGAAACTACTACTTTTGTTCCTGCAATTTTCATATTTTTTTTCTTTCTTCTGTACGAAAGTATATAAAGTAATACTGACCCATCGTTCTTCTTCCATAGGTGCCACAACGGCTGGATCGGCCGACTTTGCGACGAATGCCAGCAATACCCCGGGTGCGTGCACGGCACTTGCCAAAAGCCTTGGGACTGCTTGTGCGACGAAGGTTGGGGCGGTCTGTTCTGCAACCAAGACCTCAACTACTGCACCAACCACAAACCGTGTCAGCATGGCGGAACGTGCTTCAATACTGGCCAGGGCTCTTACACCTGCACGTGTCCTCCGGGGTACACGGGCACGGATTGTGAGAAGCAACTGGATGACTGCGCGCATCACCCTTGCCTCAACGGAGGGATCTGTAAGGTGAGTGGAGTCCCTCAACTGTCTGTTTTTGGCTCGGATTGTAGGGAAATTTAGATATATCAGAGACATGAGGGCACTACTATACTGAGAGAAGTGTGAATGTGAGATCCAAATTGAAAGGAAAGGAAGGATTTATCCAAACCTTTAAATGTCATACCCAAATATTTGATGAAACGTTTTCCTTCATTATGCATTTGGATCTCTCATCCAATCCATAAGTACTCCATACTATAGTGATTTTTCGGAGTAGGTTCCAAACAATTAAGCATTTAAATATAGTTTTCTCGTTCAAGAATCTAGATGTTTAAGAAACGTCTTGGATCATATAAACCCATTTTAATGGACGAGTATAGTCCTTTTTTTTTGAACAGCATCTAAATTGCTGTATGTTGTGTTATTGCAGGCGGACAACGGCACTGGTAGTTCCCGCTGCGAGTGCCCCAAGGGGTTCATCGGCCCTCACTGCCAGACGGAGTCCCAGACGTGTGACGACCGGCCCTGTAAGAACGGCGCCTCCTGCCAGGACACTGCCAAGGGCTACTCGTGCACCTGCCCTCCAGGGTACGCTGGTCGCGACTGTGAGACGGATGTGAACGAGTGCGCCTCGTCGCCTTGCTTTAACAACGCCACCTGCATCGACCGACCCGGCTCCTTCGAGTGCGTGTGTCCATCCGGCTTCGCTGGCCCACGCTGCCAAACGAACGTGGACGATTGCCATGGCAACCCCTGCAAGAACGGCGGCTCCTGCATCGACATGGTGAACGCCTACCGCTGCCAATGCGTCCCCGGCTACGTCGGCGAGTTCTGCGAGAGCAAGGTTGACTACTGCCAAACGAAACCTTGCGCCAACGGAGGGACCTGTACCGACCTCGTCAACGACTACAAGTGCACCTGCAGACCCGGCTTCATCGGCAAGGACTGCAGCACAGATGTGGACGAGTGCGCTCCGGCGCCGTGTCGCAACGGCGGAACCTGCAAGGATCATGTGAATCGCTTCTCTTGCCGCTGCCCTCCGGGGTACAGAGGCCTCACGTGCAACGAAGAAGCGACCCAAGAGGCCAACGAGGTGGCGACCGGAGACGCCAACGGCACCGCCGGGAACATGTCTCGCCGCCAGTCCGGAGACCCCGACGCGGGACTGTCCACGGAACACGTGGTGGTGATCGCGACCCTGTCGACTGCAGTACCCGTCGCTGTCCTGGTGGCAGCGGTGGCCGTGATGTGCATGAAGCAACGGCGTAAGCGCGAACAGCAGCGCGCGGACGCCGAAGCACGCATGCAGAACGAACAGAACGCCGTCCACAGCCACATGGCGAAGCGGGCGGGAGTCAATAGCAACGGCACCGGAGGCGACGCGCACATGATCAAGAACACGTGGGACAAATGCAACATCAACAACGTGTTGGCAGCTGGCGCCGCGCCCGATGACGGTGGAGGCGGCGGGGGCGGCGTGGTCAGCGGCGGTGGGGGCGTCGTCGGAGGCGGTGGGTTAGGAGTGAGTCTGGTAGGCGGGGACAGTGACTTGTGCTACCCTAAGCAAGTGGACAGCAGTGGGCCAGTGTACACGCTGCAGAGAACGCGCTCGCATAAACAGTTGAACACGGACGCGGCGGCGCACCGGCAGCAGGCGAACCGGGCGTCCGCAGCGCTCCTCAACGGCAGCGGCGGCGCCGCGAAGCTTGAGAAAGACTTCGACAACCTGTGCCCCAGCGCGCGGGCGTCCGCGACGGGCGACAAGCGGATATCCGTCTTGTCGGTGGACTCGTCGCTTTGCAACTCCAGGTGGGTAAGGCTCCCAAGCTTTTTCTTTATTAATTTGTTGTGTTAATCAACTTAATATTAACTTTGTTATTAACAAAGTTAATATTAAATACAAATGTGGTCATGAAGTTTGCAAAAGAATCGTTATTTATTTTAATTTTAAAAAAAAATTCGATCTTTTCGAAAGAATTTCGATCCTTCTTTTCGATCTTTCTATATATTTTGCGATCGTAAATCAGTGTGATCTAACCATAGTTCGTCCTTTTGTTTACAGTGAACCAACGCTGGGCAAGCGACCGCACGACAAGGAGAGTGGCGGTGTAGGGGGTGGATCTCTCCTCGCGCCGAGTCCCGGGAGCGGCGCGGGACCCGCCAGCTCCGTCTACGTCATCGACGAGCATTTCCACCACCCCGACGGACTCTTGGCGACGGAAGTGTAGCCTCAACTCCCCTGCTCCCCGCCCCCTACCATTCTCTTACCCTTCATCGTCGCCCTGTTCACCCTCCGCCACGCCCACATACACACTCTCTCCACTCACACACCCTTGCCGACGCCAGAGTAACCGCCGAGGATGCTGGGCTCGATGCGGAAGCAACGTCGCTAAAGCAGCCAAGACTTGAACTCTACAGACAGCTTCGTATGTGTGTGATATGAGCAAAGCGTTTTTCTTCGACAAGTGTGAATGGTTATAACTGTTATTTTGTGAATACATCCGTGTGACTGGTGATCTATCGCAACAAAAATTTAAAAACTCTCTCCCCCTCAAAAATATGCTGCGGTATTATTTTTCCCTGCCTGGAGACGTGGCTACATCAATGACTGATTTGAAGATGACCCTGATGATGCCAAACGTACCATTTTTTTGGGTCCCACGACTGAAAGGCAGGTCTTGAAAGACATTTCGTGTGTAAAGTGGAAGCATAGGATCATCGCAAACCAATTGTATAACGGAACAAAGAATGAAAGGCACCTGTACAGTTTATTTATTTTTTGAGAACTCCTTGAATGGAAGATGTGCTTCTTTCGTCCTTTTTCCATTGCAAAACAAACGAATATCGACGCAAGGTTCATCACGTTATATAGTGTACTACTAAGTAGTATTAATATTATTATTGGTGTATGCAACCATAAGCCGAAGATTTCCACTCGAGACTTCCAGTCTCTTCAGGTAGATGTGAATCCTGCATTGCGGGAACTTGTTATTACTCCAGGTAGAATTTTAATGAAGCAATAGTGTCCGAGCACAAAGGAACTGTCTCGATATGAATCATGTTCTCTCCAATGGTGAATCTAAGTTATGTAATGTGGATGTTTGTGTGCGTGGGGGTACGTACGTAATTTTGTGATCGATTTGAAATGAAACTAAGTCAGAATTATGATGGACTTTATATATTTTTTTTATGAAGGGCTTGTTAAAATGTATTCCAGTTTCGATTTTTGCCTGATGACTGAAAAAAATTAAATTAATGAAATTTTTTGATGTGAGCAATTTTTGTGCATGAGGGGATATGTCTTTTTATAGATTTACTTATGAAGTATTTGCCATCATTGTTAGTAAGAAAGTGAATTTAAAACACTTTTTTTGAACAAAGATACCATGTTCCTGTTATATATTATGAAAACTAAGTCATTTTTCCATGGTTTTTTGGGTGGCAGCAAGGGGTTTTTGTTTTGTGAAATTAAATGGGTTGTATCATCAGCCCCCTTAGTCACTTTAGATAAATTTGAAGAAACCTCGCGCAGCCCTCAATACTACCACTTGTTGTAATTTGTACTTACTGTTTTTTTCTTCGGACGAGTTAAAAATGTAAAGACTTTAAATGAGGTGAAGAAAATGTCGAAAAGACCTTTTTGTAATATACTGTATATTTATAGTAACCAGTGTAATATTGTGTAAATAGTTAAAACAAATTGTCAATATAACTATTCACTTTTCCTTCAAATAAAAATTGTCATTATTTGGCTATTTTTCCAAGTATTGAGGTTGTTCCTGAAAAAAAAATAAAATGTGGATTGTGTTGTGTTTACGCCAGCACGTGTTAGTAAAATTTTGTTCAATCAAGTTAAAACAGTCGTCTTATTTTACGTAGAACAGAAACCATAACCTCAAAGAACCTACCTGTTCGTCCATTTCCTCGCTCCTTTCGTCCGCCATTTCCTGAACTTTTCAAGAATAGCCACCACCCCTTAGAGCGCATGTGCGCTTCGTCGCGTGACGAGAGGAGTCCAAGCTGAGCCTTCCTGACGGTGAGAGCGATCAGGAAGGCCGTGGCGAGCCTCGGGCGAGAGGAAGCTCCGTCGCGATTGTTTCTCTGAGATAGCGAAAGAGAAATCGCTATAGCAGCGGCGGCCAGCTTCCTCCGCAGCTGGTTTCGATCCAAAAACTGCCGGTGGTCGCTACCTCCTCTCGACAAGCACGCATTCCTTAGGAAACAGTCAGCTTAGGGAAACAACGTATCACGCAGAAAAAGCTAGTAACTTCTCTTTGAAAGGAAACAAGCATAGAGGATAATGTTATCAAAATGATAGAAAATAGAGAAGATTAATCGTCTCATTTTAGTATAGAAGCTTGGCAAGTCTCACAACTTGATTGATGTAGAAATTTTCTGGTATGACGAATTCACTCTAAGAATAATGTGCGGTGTCAATTATAACTACAGCAGCATAAATTCATAAGATAAAAATCACGGCTGGCACGGCACATAGTGCCGATTAAATTACATAATTTGAATATACTACGAAGTAGGTTAATTACTTCAGATTCAAATCATATTATTCATTAGATGAAAGTTATTCTCAAAGTATTGCTTTGATAGGAACTTCCGAAGATAGAGTAACTCCTACACAGCTAATAAGTACCGCCACATTAAGAGTACTCCAAAATAAGTGGAGATTTCTGAACGCCCACTGGAGCAGTTTCGACGTTGTTATGGTCATGCAGAAGCTCATGGCCCAGATCGAAGGCTGCTGGTGTATGGTAAGTATTACTCGATGGTAAGTAAAAGTTATTATCGAGTGACTTGAGATGAACATTCATCAAGTTCAAGTCATTGTAACTTCATCAATAACTACATGTATTGTAGACTTTCATAACTATCTGAAGGAGAGAATTCTCCGACAATGTTTCTTCGAGAATGAAGTTCATAGCTATTTGGGAATTGTTGAAGCAATTATGCTGCATTTAAGAATTTGCATGAATAGAATTTATTAACCTAATGTACCGAAGACAAATACTATTAAGAAGCGTTGAGTAAATAATTTGCGTTGGAAGACAATAAATAGAACCACGGAATATAATTAAATCGTGAATTTGTACGTTTTTAAATTGGTCGTATAAATGTACAACTTTTTCATATTACTCGAAGGGAAATAAACAAATTATGTTGTAATATTTCATGTTTTATTATTAATAAATAAAAAATAAATATTCTTTGGAAATGAAAAGTAACTATCGAGACTATTTCGCCTAAAAATGATTTCAAATTTCTATCTTCAATAGAGAACTTGAATGGTATGAGTACTTCAAATTTTCAAACTAAAATAGTTGTGAACGAAAATTGATCATGTCATTCGTAAAATACCTTCCTCGTGTTCTTTTAAGTTAGAAGACTGTGTTTATCTTTTGATTCCTTAAATCTTTCCCGTTTAAAATTGTATTGTTTTGATTTCAACTTTTTATTTTTTTTAAATTCACCATTATGTTTATAATGCGTTATTCTCCCCCCCACCACCATATCTGAGGTTTGTTTTGACAATAAATTCATTTTGGGTTTCATTTGTTTTTATGTTGCTCACGACTTTTGGTTCTTCCATTCGGGAACGATTCCCAACCTGTGGTTCCCCGCAGCGACACACCAAGCGAGTGTCCCCGTCCTTGAGCCAGCCCCTCGTTGTAGCGGAAACCGTCACGTAATCCAGCATGTCCCCGCTGCGGGCGCCGCCGCCTCTGCCTCCGCCTCCGCCTCCTGCGAACTCGCGAACCGGGGCCTCCTGAAGCTTCCGCAAGTACCTATGTCGTACGTCGCTGCGGATGGCAAAGGTTACGTGTGTAGATGAGTACGTAAAACATCTTCAGTCTGTCGTACCATATTCCGGCATCATCAGCGAAGACCGTTAATAAAAAAAATCATTTTCATGTCACATTTTTGACGTTTGATGCAACTNAAAAAAATCATTTTCATGTCACATTTTTGACGTTTGATGCAACTCGTGACAATTATTCCATTGTTTGTTTTTAATTGGTCTATAGCTTACTTTTGTTTTTAATGTAAGTGATTATACATCATAACTATCTCAATAACTCTCGTTAATTAATTGTGAAACACCGTTTCAGAAGAAACCTCTATAGACCGGGAAAATCCCTAATCAGGTTCCTAGCGTGCCAGATTCAAGTGGTACGTCTCAAATAGGCTACAGTCAAATATGTACATTTTAGATCAAGATCTTTGCAACATTTCATACTACACGCAATGTATACACGAATCCTAGAAAAATCTCGTTAATGCACATAATTTAAGTTCAACGCAGCTATCGGGCTATAAACACAAAAGGTCGAGAGTAAAGAACCCTCAGAAACAATATATGAGATAATGACAATAGACTTTTCGTACCAGAATTCTAATTAATTTGTACGTTTAAGAAAAAATTTAAAAACTTATATGTACTGAAAGTAACCAATTATGAAGATGAAATGTGTCAGGCAGATAAGAAATGTCAAACAAAATGAAAATATTTTTGATGTTTAACGTATTTTTTACCAAGTGACCGAATGTATCATCATGATGCACAGGAGTAAAAAATTTAATGTCATTCTATTTGAATCTTCATCACTTTGTTCTTTAGTATTTCGCCCACACATTTTTAGAAAGAAGATAGTGGCGGGGAGAGGAGAGTGGGGGAATACGCTCCATAATAGAAAAAAATATGCATCACGAATTGCTTCAAATTATCTGAATAATATTAGACACTGCCAAAACGAAAGCACTGTCCTCTTTATCTAGGTATAAGATTTTTAAGGGTTTTTTTCTTGTTGTCAATTTTAAATATCTTGTTGTACTGACAGCGTGCATCATTGACGCTTATCTAAGAACATAAAAGAAATATTCATATAGAACATAGTAATGTTTTACTAATTTCTTCAGAAATTGTTACAATACTTTGTTGTACCTATTGTACTTTTATTTAATTTTGTTCATAAAGGTTCTTCTTAAATTTGAGACATCATCAAGTGTTTACTTGTATGTTAATTACCTCATATTTTGAGTAGCTAATTGAATATAAACTTCGTCCTCTCTCCGTCCAGAAGGAGCCGAGTCTGCCCTGTAAAGAGACATTCCAATCCGTAGTAATTAAAACTCAAATACATTTGTAACTCGTCCCTGTAAACCATACCAAGAAGTACGTTTTTGCTTTACCCGTCATACTCTCTCAAGCAATATGTAGTGTTCGGGAACTTCCCATAACAAGACTCCTCCAACACCTGCCGGTCTGCTTAAAGACGCCACCAACCAGTAATAACTTCTCTCTTCCCGGACTGAAAAGAATCACAAGCATTTGAGCTTCATAACATTAGGCAGAAACAGATAAAACCTTCCATGCATTGCAGCGAGTGCGCCGCGTTACTGCAGCTTTACAAAGTGATAAACTGGCGGCAGCGCTCCTAGAAAAACGTGTTTGAACGTCGGTTGATAAAGGAGGGGTGCGCGAGCGGGATACCATTTCGCAATAGTGGGGGAGAAGAAGGCTTAACGCAAGGCATGGATGCATGGAGCATGCGGAGCAGCGTGTATGAGAAAACGATGAGTGTGGGAGACGACGAGCATACGTAACGAAGAAGGGAGGAAGCCGAGAGCATAAGGAATGATGCGGATAAGAAACTGCAGATATAGAGAACAATGAGCATAATGATCGGTGAAGATGAAAAGCGTGGCGTATGAGATGAGGACAAGAAGCAAGGGGCGTGTAAATAATGAGACAAGAATATATGAGAATTAATCATGAATTTGATCTGTATTGGGGACGACGAGAAGAAATAGTTTAAATGTATAAAGTAGGAAAATAATTGTTTTGCGAAATAATTAAAATTACTCATTTTCGAGTTTTTTTTTCTCTGGTTTTCCATTACATACTGAGATCAGAATTGATGTGATGGTCCCTTGCTTGCTTCAGAAGAGTAATCAATAAGAGTAGCGTATTGTCCTTCAAGACGTTTAAAGAGCGTCATCCATAAAAATATTTTAAACATTAACAAAAAGAATTCTGGATATATTTAAATATGAGATCTAAAATATTTCAGTCTTCCGATTTGACTATTTCTCTTACGTGTTTTTCTTGATAATTGGTGTTCTATTTTCCGCTTTTAGCAATGTGTTGAGTATTACCCGATCTCTTCGCATAATGTTTGACGATCGTGTATTGAAATGAGTTAATAGCTAAAGGTGAATAATCTGCGCTATTCTCTTTTGCTCAATGAAGTCTGAATTGTTTACTTTTTTCTTATTCAGATATCCGCGTTCCGTGACATTTCAGAACTTGACTAATCTCTACCATCTTATCAATTCAAAGTACACAAAGCAATCGGGACTGACTCCCAGGCCTACTCGGTCTGCTGTAAAATGAAGTGAAGGGACCATCCCATCAATTCCGATCAAGGCAGAAGCGGATTGAAAATATTCAGCAAACATTCCTAGATAAGATAAAAAGTTAGCTACGAGTTANCTGTCTCTTATACACATCTAGATGTGTATAAGAGACAGGTGTGGGGTCAAAACTAAACCACCCTTCCACACCACGTGACATCAACATGTTTGTAGTTTAACACAAAAAATTATTTTATATGTACGAATTACTATCGAACTATAGATTATTTTGAGTATAGTGTTTACAAATCATAAGAATTGAAATAACATTAAATTCACGATTTCTTCTTTCAATAAACGCGTCCCTAGACAAAAGCCTAGAGAACCTGTGCAAGAAATCCGCCTCAAGTAAATTTATTATGAATGAATGCGTATTTGTGACGTTTACAATAGGAACTCGCAATCTAGTCTTGAGAAGAGTCATCTTCCCAACCTTGACTTACCTTGGCGTAAAAAGTCCCCTCTGCCTCCTCTACTTGTGAGACCTTATCGCCAACTCCGCGTAGGTGACACGTGAACAAGAACTAGTCGTCGGACGCGCGTCTTTGCTCATTCATTACGTATCCCCTTTGTCGTCCTTTTGTTTTGGGGGGGTTCGCACCGTGCGAAGCGCTGTTGCGAAGGTGTTGATGACAAAGACAGGAATTCTTAGGAAGAAGCGTGATCTCATAATATACCAGCGGGAGAAACATTTTTGAAAGGGGAGTGCGTAAAGTATGAATTTGTTGTTGATTAAATAATACAATGTAATTAAACTAGCAGGACTACTGGACGTTGGCCGGGATTTGAAAAGAAAATTTAAACTATCATTACTGGACATTCTGATAGAATTAAATATTTAAATTATTAAATACAAATTAAAAAAATATTAAATACAAAAGAAATTAAATACAAATTTGTTGGTATTCTGTTAATATTACAATACGTACCGAACTACTTTTACTCTTACCTTAGGAGTGTAAAGCTGAAAGTTTAAATCCAACTCTGCCTTCGCACCCTTGATCGGAATTGATGGGATGGTTCCTTGTTTGCTTCCGGAGAGTAATTTAGTCCTCCACGTGGTCTTTCGCAGATTGTACTACTTTCTGGCAGTAAATTTATTTGTTTATTGAAACACTTGTCACAGGTAGGTGTGGATTTTTTTAATTATTTTGCCCGGCGTTACCCGAGGTTCTTATATAATATTCTAATTTCATGTATCATTTTCCAAAATTCTCTAGTTTCATGAAATAAAATTTTCACTCTTCTTAATTTTAAAAATTAAATACCACCAAGAAATCCTAGAAAAAATACAGTTTTTCTGCTCTTGTAATTCATCAATATTAACTATAGTTAGCATTTTAGTTGTAATAATACTTAAGAAGAATTTTTTGGAATTTCAAATAATTTCCACTGTTACTTTTTCCGATTTCCGTGCCACAGACATTCCAAAGAATAAAAAAATAAAATGTAATTAAACTATCAGGTATTTTTAATAGTATACATGTATACTGAAAATAATGTACGTGTGAATGTTTCTGAAGTGACATTCACTCAACAATGACCGTATTTTATCCTGGTCGACTCGAGTCAAGTTATCAATTAACCACGAAACTAGAAAATACTCACTACGGGAGTTTTAATTAAATAAAAATTCGCACGATCGATTTTTACTGTGGATCAAGAATACTATTTTGCGAATTTAAAACGTGATAATAAATATAGATTTTCCTTTGTCTTTGTTTGACGAGAATCACATTATCTTCAGACATGTAATGCGACTGATGTTTCTGGTAGAAAATACTTCTTGCTGTTTTTATTGAAATATTCTTTTAAATGCCGTGTAAGATATAAAAAGCTAAACACAATTACGTATGCTATGTTTTGGTTGATTTTATAACAAAGCTACGCCTTTACTTATGTCAGAATATAAAAAAAAACAATCTCGCGCAAGCTTCTTCATATGAACCCGTACAAATTTAAAGTTAAATAATTAACAGTTTTTGGCGTAAATGATTAAAAACGCGTCAGCACTGGATAAAGATATCAGTGAAAAAGAGTGAGGAGTACTTTAACCCAACCACTCTGATGGATATTATTCCTTAAAAATTGCGTTCGTCCACATGGAGGACAACAGGCCAATTACTCTCCAGAAGAAAGCAAGGGACTATCCCATCAATTCCGATCAAAGATCGCAAAACCAGTGAACAGCCCGGACAGGGATTATGGAACCTGTTTTGTTACGACTACAAAATAATAAAAATTAAAGATATTAATAATCAACTTATACTCCTTCGTCCTCCATACGTTTTGGTTTAGAAACCATCGATATTGTTGGTCCAGTGTTCTTGATATTCTATCAAATTCGATTTGCCTCCCCAATCGAAACGTTTCTGTCTGGAAATTCTCCCTCAAACATTCCTGACCTCAGCCCCTGACCAACTTTACTCTCGCCACCTTCCCCTACAAACTCTGCAACCGAATTAAATTAGTGCTCAACCTCGAACTGAGGTTGATTAATTCTTAGGACAAACCTCTCGATAAATTCATAGCGCTTATCTCAACTGAACGAAGACAAAGACTTGGGAGTTAACCGAAGGAATAGGACCCATGATTAGTGTTGGAGGCTGTCCGTGGGGTTATCGCAACCCATCCTTTGCGTGGGTCAGTCGGAGGCTGGAAACGACACATTCCGTAGGAGCGGGTAGGGTTGAATTTCACAGAGCGGCAAGCCGACCAATTGGGGTATTTAGCTTCAATAAGTTGTCCTCTCTGGTGTGCCTTACACCTGACTTACACTGAAGGGTGGTCGATGTTTGCGTGGGACCCAGCGAGAACGAGGGGGAGGGGCGGTGTTGTTATATTGTTAGAAACGTCCCAATTGAAGCGACAAAAAGGTTTCATAGAATCAGAAACATAAATATTTGTCTTAACTGTAAGTCTCTTTCGTTTAAAAACATGTGATCGTTAAGACTGGAAAGTCATAATTGAATAATAATGTGTATTTTTTCTCATATTTACACGAAAATTATTCTGTTTAATATTTAATTATTTTGTCATATTACAAGAGAATGTAAATGATCGAGAAAACTTTTCAGCAATTAGCAATTTACAAAATTGCTACTTAATTACTTAATAGGTTATCCCAAGTGTAGGGAATAAACTATTATTATCAAACATTTTATTTATTGATTTTGTTATTTTTTTAAATTGCGACTTCAGGACACGAACATCTGGGTTCATTTTGTTTTTAATGATCTTAGTGAAATTTTTTACAATTTTACTTTAATTACAAATCATTTTTGCACCACAATAATACCCTGTGCAGTATACAAACCACGAAATATTCCAGCAACTCCCTTTGCTTTTGGTGGTCCTCAGTCTCTGTTTATGACTTTCTGAATCATCTCAACTCAAAATTCTAGCCACGATTACTCTTGGTGCGTGGTTCTTATCGCTGAGTCATATATTATAATCCTTTCGCGACCTGCCCTTGGCCGCGAAGAACGACTCGCCTCTCCTGGAACTGAAGTCGTTTGCTGCGCGAAGACGAATTTAAATTTCAACTTTTTTCTCTATAGCCGTGCTTGAGTTTTTAATCCTGCGACATGATTTAAGAGCAAGCTGTAAATACTGATTTGTACTTACAAGTATTTTTATTCGGAAGAACTCCAAACTATACGGAGTGTTCGTGAGACAATCCTGTACTCAGGAGTCTAGTTCCAAACTATCAATTTAATATGATTATATTATTTATCCNAAGCTATTTTGGGTACGGACGCGTTAAGTCTCTGCAAGGCTGTAACTGTCTCTTATACACATCTAGATGTGTATAAGAGACAGTATATATATATTGTTCGTCATTTAAGGTCGTAAGTCTTGAATTATTTATTTATATTTGTTTATTGTCGAATATTCTCCTTGTGGATATGGAAAGTTACTTTGAATTTATTTTGTGGTTGGTATCACTTCAAAAAATCAATATATTAAGGAACTATTTTTATAGACTATACTTTTGGAGAAAAATATTAAACAATTTGAACATTTTCTATGTAGTTTAAAAATACATATATATTTAATATTTCCTTATCACTTTAAGGGACGTCGATTTATTAAGTAATGTAAAAATTACAGATTTTTATCATTACCCTCACCTCCATAACGTACATGTAAATGTAATTCTCACCCCATCCCCCAATAGCCCAACCACCCCCTACCCGTTAAGACAAAAACGTTTTGTTGCTTTTCTGAAAATTTAGTGACAAATTTCGATACACTGCCTTACGTGCTCGTTCCTCATTGCCCTCATTGAGCAGAATAGAGTTCATGGATTGTAATGACAACATTTAAAATTTATAAGTGTCCTATAAAATATTACCTATAAATCTTCGCATCATGAACCACCAAGGCCAACGCCATTCTACCCAGCTGTAATGCAGTGTAACGATATCACAGTCTCCCCTCAGGGTGCCTTATTTATGAACGGCCTCTTACGCAGAGCTTCCAAAGGGTTCAATATGTTTGATAATTCTTGAGAGTATCTTCATCTTTAATCAACGATATATCGTTACAATGCTCCACAGAATATTATAACTCAGCGCTGTTCAACTTATTTTAGCCCGCTGGCCATTTTCTCTGTACACTTTCGATTGACCGGGTCGGCACGAGATGGGGTGAGGCAAAATGTTCCCCGACGAATAAAACTGATGAGTCATTTTCATTTGTACCGAAATATTTCGATTTTTATAGAAAAAAAATTATTTCAAGCTGGAAAAATTTAATAGTGAATTTATTTATTACAAAATATTGTATTACAATAAAATGTTTTCATACTGTAATGTATGACGGGGTAAATCCGAATACAATTTTCTATTTGCTCTCGCCCCACATGCCACGTCAAATATTAATTCACACAGCGTGGAATAATAATAAAAAGTTGTACCGTCAAACGTATGACGTAAAATGTACAATAACTCGCGGGCTGTAAGAAAAAGTGATCGAAAAATTATCCCATGGAAAAAAAAACTTCTCCAACAGAGAATGTGTTTGGACCTGAATTCGTTCGAATCCTGAATCACTCGCGCAGTTCGTGGTCTACGAGTGATAGAGGGGAGTGGAAACCACAAGGGCAGCGGCAATGGGTTCGGTTGGTCGCAACAAATTCCTCCAGAGCGGGATTCTTTTAACGAACTTATCTACAAGTTCCATCCCGGAATTCTTTATAATTGGCTCTCCGGTTTTTCTTTTCATGCTTTCACTTATTGTGAATCGTGGCTGTTGTATCGTGTTGGACCCATAGACGTAAATATAAATAGACTCCGCGGTCTCTGCTGTAGGTTGTCCGTGATAACACGAAACATGAGATACAGTGAGGTGCTCCCCTATCTCTCGCGCACCCGCTTCGAGAAGGGAAGGTATGGAATGGCTTGTGCGCAGCAGTCAGCAGCCAGAGAAGGGAATCGAGTTCCCACACCCAAATCAATGTGCGAGAAAGACAGAGACACCAAACTTCGTTTTGCCCTTCGGAAAACCGGTACATAAGACCGCTGAGTCTATTTATATTTATGTCTATAGTTGGACCAGGGATTGGAGAATACGTAAGTGGAAATTAAGAGGACGTCACAAGAGGAATAAGATCAACGAATTGTTAGTCGTTGATTTCATAGACTGGATTTCTCCAGGTACAGTTCGACCATTTCAAGATAAAAAGAATTGGCCGGAATAGAAAATGGTCAGACCAACTGGAGTATGTTATAATAATATTAATAAAATAATATCATTTCATTGGAAATACCCAATAACATAATGAATCGAAAAAAAATGAACTTTTCAGAAATAAAACACGTTTATACATGCGTGAGTTATTCCTGTTATTGCTTTTCGTTGTTGTGAAACAATAATTTTATTTAATTATGATGCGATTAATTATTCCAATTCACTTTGTATGCCCAGTGTTGACTCATAGTACACCTCATTGGAGGAAAAATACGAAAGAGATTTTTGCATAAGAAACGAATTTTCCTTTCTTGTTCTAGCTCCTGAGAAATCAATAGACTTATTTGAAAAATCCATTGCTCTAATTTTGAATAAGTTTTATATAATAACGTAACACCTTTGTTTCATGTGTTTTATGTTAAATATTTATTTCTTAATCTAATACAACAGGATGCTGTGTAGAGGGTTTCGAATCATGATCTTGTTCATCGGAAGCAATATAATCCGAAGTCCCTTTTTTTCAACAAGTGTGCAGAAACTACCCTCTGGAGAGCTTGAACCAGTCCATATACTAGCTTATTCTTCCAAAACTTGCGGTAAAAATATATTATTTACATCAATTAATGGATAAAATATGGACTCTATCTTTTCCTTACGTTTCAAATTTTTATTTGTGAGAAATGTATCATCCGTGATTGAGATTTGAGAGAGTGGGGTTGTTACCTGCATGAACCAGTGATTAGCTCTATTGGTCTCCCTATGTGATCATAGATTATTTATTTATTTAGTTAGTTTGTTTTATTTCCACTTTTTAACAAAGTCATTATTTGGAATTTACATTACGACGTATCGCCTCTCTTTTTTTTGGAGATCTCTTTTAGTACTGGAGGCGCCCATCTCCAATACACCACATTATTCAATGCATTCCGCAGCGTACATGTCTTCAAAGTATATTATCATAGATAAATAAGTAAACAAACACAATTTAGTAATTTTGTATCATATTAAGATGATATATCTCGTGATGAAAGACCTCACAAATTATGTTGTATCTGGCCTTCAACTCCTAAGGGACAACCCTGCTCCCAAACGAATAAATCACCTCCGAGATAAAAGAAGTAGTCATTCCTTCATTATCCAGATCCAACCAAACTGTCGAAAATTCGATAAACGTGTTCAGAAGATGGAGGCAGGTGGAAGGGGGTGGCGGAGGCGTCGACGGAGGGTAGGAGGGGCTTAGCAGGGGCGGGGGCGGGGACAGCAGCCTGCATTCCGTGCTCTTACATCCAAGGCCTTCGTCATCCGGTCGAGAGCTGCCGTGACTGCCGCCAGTATCCACGGACGAACACTTCTCGCTTTTCTTCAGTTTCCTTGACAGTGTACAGCGCATTTCCATGGCTTCGTAACTCGTTTCATTACAATGAAGCTGAACCAAGGGATTGATAAGACAATAGATAAGCATATGGGAGAGGAGTTTAAGAAAAAAATACGAAAAAAAAGTAGTAAACGGATTTATACACAATTCATTGAAAAATATAATTGTAATAGTCATATACATTAACACGAAATCATACGAAAAATTTTGCGTTCCTTTTCTCCGTAATCGGACGGAGAATATCTCACAAATGAAGTATTGTACTTACGAGCATTAAAATATGTGTTGGGAATAATTTCATTTGTCAACTTTCACTTTACGAGATAATAGCATTTAAAAAGAAGCTTTCTTGATCATTTAATTGAAAAGGATGTACTTGACTACAAAATTACGAACGCTGAGGCGTCTGACGATGCTGGCACAAACAATAATCCTAGGGAATTGTGCGTATTACGCGATGCTCCATTTAGATTATCATAACAGTTCTGATGTCCTATTTACATTGTTTAATGCTAAATGGGAAACCGAATGAAACTTGTCTAACCTACATCTAGCAGATCGGGGAAGGTAGTATCTGCTATATTATCAGACAGGTAAATAAAATAGCCTCTCGCTAAATGCAAGTAAACGTTCGCATTAGCGTTCATAATTTTAGTTTCATTCAATTTCCAGTAGGATTAAATCGGCTGGGTATATCTAGTTGACGTAGAATTATAAGTACCATTCCAGAGAAATATTCGGGAACATTGTGCTATAATTTCCTTTTTCTCCTCTAAGAAAATGTTTAGTGATGAAAATGATGATGGTTTATTTCGTTCATAGTAAATATTGTGAAAAAACATATAAACCAATCCAACAAGCCGGAAACTTGGACTAACGAAAAAAAAACGTGGAAACTGAATAAATTTCGGGGTACTTTGACGTATTTACGACGAATTAATTTATGCGTAATGTATAGAAGGCATTAGTATTGAATGTGACTGTACTTGCACCAAGGTTCTATGAACCGTTAATGAAGGTCATATTTACACTACGATTTGGGAATGTAATTCAAACAGTATCAATATATTGTTCACCGACTTCTTCCCCTCACTCTACCCATTTCTGCACCCGCTCGGCGACCCTTGGAGTGACCTTGGATTTACAGAGTCAATGTCTACTGCACTACACCGACATCTTGATTCTAAAAGAATCGCGGTGACCGTTAATCTCTAGATTCGAAACAGTTGAATTGGAGAAAGAAAATTGAAGACTTGGTAGGAGACAAGTGAGCACGGAGAAAAAGAGATGGATTTTACCAAAATACAGTGAGAAGACAATGCTCATGAACGATTTTATTTTATTGACTTTTATTTTAAACTATTCCTATTGAAATATTAGGTGGTCATACTTTTTGAAATATTTTATTAAAACGCAAGTCTTTGTAAAACGGAAACCTGTGAAAACGAACAAAAAAATTAAAAATAAAAAAAAATTAAAAAACGATCGCAGTCCCTTACAAACTAGTTTTCATATACATTCAAACATCCAATTAATTTTTGAAACTACAAAGTGACTGACTCGTCTACCTGAGATAGTCTACTGGATTAAAATAAGAATTTTAGAAGAGTCAAAAATAAATAGAACGATTCAGGATAGGGGTCCGTTAACATGCTCATTGATTATTTTTTATATAATCCTGATAGATGACAGAATTGTTTGCTTTGCACACATTTTCAAAATTCTTACTTTCCTTGGTTCCTGATATTTTTATTTGTGTTCAATGATTACAAATTTGACGCAAAAAGTAATATTTTGGTTATATCTAAGCTTCTTCGAATTTATTTTACGTTCTCTGTAAAGTACACACGAATATCTTCATATGTTCGGTGTTTTGTGGGATAATTTTAATTAAACCTATAAAATCCGCTTGGAAACCCCGAGTTTTACTGTTTTATAGAACGTAGTACCTTTTTTTGTATTATTTAAACACATAATTATCTGTAGCAATACAAAACACATGTTGAGAATAGGATATCCTGTACCCAGACTCAGCCTATACCAGGAATACCTAACATAATATATCTTAATTTCATCTGAATAAATAATTTTCATTATAATCAAAAATTATTTTTGCCTCATTTTAATATTAATACAAAAACAAACATTTAAAACATAATCTTTAATAACTTCCGTAGTGACGTCGTTCTTTAATAATTTTTTTTCATCAGTGGCGTATTGAACCGGAAACGGTGAACGCTTACAATATCACCACGCCCTTCTTTTCCGCCATGCGTCATGTCGTCGTTCAGATTTAAATACACTCTCTTCGATCCCTTCACGATACAACCGTGAAAAATAGTATCCGGTGTTGTATTGCATCCCTCTACTAACGTTTTGTTCTGTGTACTAGTTTTCATGTTCTTATCGAAAACTTGGATCCTGCAACCGCATGGTGCGGTTCGCCGAAACTGGATTTATTTTCTGTCGCGGATTTATGCGTGAGCGGTACTAGGTTCAGTCATGGAGAAGTGATGCTATCGAACGGTTGTGTCTTGTGACTGAATGACAAAGCAGGAGGAAGTCATGGAAAAAGTGTGTGATAGTATTGCTTGTTGTGATAATGTGTAAGTGATATACGTGATGAAGATAGTGTGAAGACACTGTGACGGAGGAAGGTGATGGCGATAACAATCTTGTGACGGCTGATGTTTCTGGTGGTAAATGAAACGTTGTTACGCGTAATGACGGCGACGTTGGCTATGATGTTGGCGTCTTTCACTTGACGTGGGGAGAGAGCAGATGAGAAATATGGTAAGGGTGGCATTGCACAGAACACTGGGACGAGGTAAGTAACATGAATTGTGTACTTAAGGGAACACCGATTACTCGCGACTTTGGGTAACGGTCACAGTTACATTTGGGTGGAAACTACGACGACTTTGAAATATTCATTCGATATCTTCTGGCAAACGTTTGAGAGTTTGGCTATGATATACAGGAATCGAAATGCGTGTTTACTGATGAACACAATTACTGATTTCAATCAACTTTTAATATTATTCCAAATATAATGAGATTTTAGTGTTTAGGTAACGTACGGGCGCTATAGACCATACATATAATTACTGTAGTTATGAGACATATTTTTGAACGTTTATAGATGCATTGAATGGTGTTTAACATTGAAAACCTTGTATGAGTTTTGTATTATTTACGTTTGAAATACTGACTTCCAACAACGTTGAAACTAACGAGTTTTTATGGCTACGCCATGGTCAATGTATATTCACAACAAAACAACGATATTTTATGATGGTTGAGAGGAAAAAACTGTTTAATGAAGATTAGTGCAAATCTCTTTGCAAGTGTTGATAATTGTACATCTTGAATATTTCTTTATAACTTCCTAGTCATGGCATTATTGGTACTGTATTAACATTGCGGAAAATTCACTGTGACTATTTCTCACAGATCGCCTCGTGCAAGTACTGCCAACTTGGGCGATTAGAAGAGCGATAAAATTTCGTTCTGCCGTAATCAATCACGAGCTATACCCTCTCTTCGCGACAAAGTTAAGAAGTGGTTCGATCGTTTCCCTAAAGTGAGAACTACATCTCTGACTCCTTTGTCGGAAGACAAGAGGCGTTCAAGAATTTCATATCATCAATATGTACCAGTGTTCATACCTTACTATTTGGTTTGATAAAAATGTTATTTTTTTAGATCATATTTTCTCAATGCTGATTGAAATGATCAAATTTTGCCAATAAAACCGAACAAAAATTAATTTTTTTAAAATTTTGAAATAAGTTTTTTTTTAATTTTTATTGACAAGAGTGACTAAATTTTAGTTGGAAGAAGTGAAAGAAATACAAATTACCACTAACTTTGTTAAACTCTTATAATATTTTTAGTTATTAGAATATTAGTTTTCATAATGTGAGGGGTAAAATTACCAGTGCTTGACGCTTCGAGATTTAGAACCAAATAATAAGGCTTCAGAGTGCTTTTTCTTGCCGGTTTTATTTTTGACAAAATATTCATTTCCTTCTTAGTCATAAAAGAGGAGAGTTCTTTTGTTTATATTTTTTTCTTTTTTCTCCGTTGTTATTGCTTTATATTTACGACATTTTTAGTCCTTTCATAATACGGGATAATACTATTTTTTCTCTAATAATATGGGATAATAATATTTTACACTCTCCTATTATTTCATACAATGTGATGAAATTTGCAACGTCAACAGTCAGGTGAAGATTGCGACGGATCGGGACTCGAACCCAGGACTTCCTGCTCTGGCCGCAGGTGTGCTATCCATTGCACCACCTACCTCGACTCCCAAGTCCCTACGCAACCTCCACCTGGCCTGATCAGGTGAACCTGGGTCACACCCCTCTTCAGGGAATAAGTGACCACAGGGCGGCTCCATTGCTGGAAGCTTTTAAGCCCCGTTTTCGCGTACCTACGCGTCGGATGCAATTTTTAACTCACAACTTCCGAGTACCTACTCGTGGAGGAGTGTTTGCAACGTCAACACGATAAAATTTGAAGTCTCCGAGGATGGAGTTACTCACTTTTCATGAGTTGTGCATAATATTTTTAATTCAAGTGTTTTTTATTTCAGCTATCGAACGGCGCTCCTTTGATGTAACATAACTTATTTGTTATCTTCGGTTGCTCGAAGAGACAAGATTCAGAAACATTTTTAGGGTGTGAAATATTATCTAAAGTATCTTACTGACTCAATATAAAGCTGTTGAATAGTATAAAATTATAAATTATGTTTGTTAATGTCTTAAAATTTGTTAGTATGTATATACTTTTCAGCGGAAAGCTGCATGGTTTGACCCAACACTAATAGCTTCCTGCCCTATGCAGAATTTACAGTATTTAACACAGCTCACGATTAGTTTTATAAAATAAAATAGTTTTCTGTAAAACATTTAATGGACAACATGCATTGCTTTTTTCTCACATTTAAACAAACGTCAGATAAGATAATGTTGACACATTGAGCTAGCTATGAAAGTCATTAAAAGGTATCATATTTTCGTATCTAGCAAATAATTTAAATGTCATGGATTATATTTTATGTATTTTTACGAAACAACGATATGCGGTACCGAATAAATTAGTTGTTACGTAAGAGAACAATTTAACAAAAGCGCACCTGTTGCACAACACTACCGTTAATTGGACCTTCCTTCCAAAAGAGTAGTTAGTTATCCGGCTGGCGAACCGTACCATGCACGGAATTTCCCTGTTGTGTGCGAGACCCGCTGTTAACGATGGCAGACGGAAAGATGAGAACGCGTTGAGCAGCTACGACACGAAAATGTTCGGGTTCACGTTATAATTGTCTAAATTATATTATAATATCGTTTGTTAACACATCATTTCAAGTTCGACTGTTGAGTGGGTCGTTCACTTCTCTTATTGAACATTTTTGAACTATTAAAGTCTCTGTCTTAGGGCACTTGATCGCAATTGATCGGATGGTCCCCTGCTTGCTTCCGGAGTGTAAATTAGTTTATTGTCCTCCTCGTTTTTTTGACAATAAATTTATTATTTTTAATACTTCGTATCTGAATTGACTCCTTTTTTCATTTACTACAATACATTGTATCTGTCTTAACACTTATCTTAATGCATACATCTCAGTATATAAAACTTAGTCCTACATTCCGGATCTTCAGGTTTTGGAATTTTCCCGTAAATAATCGTTTTCAACCCCCATTGATATCTATTGATATTTTGTTTCCAGTAATTGAATCATGAAAAGAAAATCAGATGTCTGAAAGATAAAGTTATATGTGGTCAAACAATGCTGAATAGAATCACGTATGATAAACAACACAAAGAACATGGACATGAGAAGAAGCTAGTCAACATTAAACCGCAACGTGGGCTTCAAAGAAATGGAAAATGATAGTTGGCAATATGTTTGTTCAGAATCTACTAATTGAATGCAATTTTTAGAATACTTTTTAAAAAATAATCTAGCTAATAATTCGGGAGAGAAAATACATTATAATTCTTTTTCAGTGTTTTCTCCAATCATACATATTGTTTGTTTGTTTGTTTGTTTGCGCTCCCTGATGGATCTGTAACAAAAACCGAAAGCGACATAACCTCAAACGACCAGATGTGTGACAAATCCCAAAATCCCTTTACCCGTATGGAGGAAAATACCTACCGAAGGGGTGCCACTTTTCTTTATCTGTTGTGGTCATTCTGTTTCTTTATTCCCAAGTTCTAAGTCCTAGTACATATTGCTATGAAACGAACCATTAATCTTACATTATTAAGTGACGACTCGTTTTTCTCGTTTGCGATAGACGAATAAAACATAATCTGAATCACACTTCTATTTTTGAGAAGAAAACAAACATTTGTTAATTTCATGTCTGGTTGAATTAATGAAATCTGAGGAGAAATGTAACATCGTTTACTAGATTGAGCATAAGTTTACTGAGATGATAACTACATGCGTCGTTCTTTATTGGATAAGGTGCTGGGATACATTCCTTTTTTTAGTGACACTATGAGGGCCCAGCACTTGGAATTCGAGAGCTATATGTTTAGTTATTTTTTTATATTTTAAATCTAGTTAAATCAAAATAATTTTTCGAAAATTAAAATGTGAAGCATTATTATATTTGGTTATACAATTTACCCAAAACCAATTTTTTTTATTAGTTCTTGGTGAAATTACATATTATATTTTATTGTTTGTTTTTGTTTTCTGTCTTGTTTTATTTAATTAACTTTTATCGTTCACTGGAGATAATACATCGAGACACTCATATGACGCATCACCTTATTTAGGTTCACTGCTTGGATATCTCGCGGGCATCGCCTAGTGTGTCATAGTTATTGGATATCCAACGTTTTCTTCTGGGGAAACTCGGTCTGATTTCCAATTTTTACCCCATACATTGAGTAGGGAATAGGGAATGAAAGAGGATAAGTTGCCGGGGATGTAGGGTACGGAACCATTGATGTGGAATAGATGAAGGAAACTCCATCACATCCTATTCGGCTGCACTCTAATCTACACTCTCTCGGTCCACAGTGGGAGAGAAATTACTATCACTGATGTCATTTAAAGGACATTGACAAACATATTGACATTCTATTAGTATTATAACTCGCAGCTAACTTTTTATCTTATCTACGAATTTTTGCTGAAATTTTTGAATCCACCTCTGCCTTAGGGCCCTTGATCGGAATTGATGGGATGGTCCCTTGCTTGCTTCCGGAGAATAAATTAGTTTGTTGTCCTCCACGTGGCCATACGCAGTTTGTACTGTTTTTTGACAATACATTTATTACATTATTACATTAAATTTGCGGTTAATTTTATTCTAGTAGGTGAATCACTCTTGATTGTATAGAATTGAAAATAACTAATACAAATTACGTTGAATTATTGATGAATACTGAAAAATATTACGGATGTGAGTGCCCTAGGTTTGGATGCAAGATCCAAAGAGGAAGGTAAGGATTTCTTCTAACCATTGAAAAACGGAACGTGGAACAGAAATGTCACATCCCAACATTAAAGTTGTCACACCATACGATTTGGATTTCAAATTCAAATCTTGGCGTGTCGCATGGTAAGGTTTGGAGAAATCCTTCCCGTCCTCTGAATTTGGATCTCACGTCTAAATCTGTTCTCCCAGTGTGGACGGAAAAATAATTAACATCTCATGATATCGGAAATCCTCTCGTTCCTCCACAAACCGCAAATGAACTGAAAACCATGTAACTCTGTCACAAAAAAGCTCGAGAGACCTGACTCCCCTGACGTATAATCCCGTCTCTTCTTGAGGTACGTTTAAGCGTTTCCTCGAATGAGAGTCTCCGCCACCGAAAACTGTTGAGCAGCTAGGTCCTTCGCGGCGCGTGTATATGTGTGAGTGTGCGGCGCGTAATGAAGACATCAAACGCACGCGCATGGAACAAAGCTCGACTTGTCCTGAGAGGATTTCGCTCCGCCGGTTCGGAGACACGTTCGCACGTGGACCAAACTAAGGGCACGTGTCTATTTACTCGTCCGCGGAGCACTGCTAACAAGGAAAGGGGTTTCTATGGCGATGTTGATTTGGGATGAGGTGGTCATGAAGGGAATCTCATCAAAAATTATTTCAATTTACTAGAATACAGTCTTCTCTCTCTATAACGATATCCAAGGTACTGGGCATCCTTATAGAGATTGTTGAGAAACCAAATTTTGATAATACGTTTAAAAATAAAGTAATCCCGTAATCTCACAACAAATATTTACAAAATAATTATTACTGTAATTTATTTACATCAAATTTGAAAAAAACAAACAACGTATTTTAGTATATTATACTGTGTCAATTTTCCCTTATTACACACTAATATTTTATGCTCTATTTACATCAATCAAAGAAGTCCACCATCATAGTTAGCTTCCTTTTCCCTTTCCAAAGCACTGACCTGATTTTGTCCTGAACCCGCAAAGAAATGAAGTGACCTAAGCTTGAACTGCAACTGAAATACTCTCGTTATAAAGAGAGAGCAACATCGGTATAGGGAAATAATATATACACTACGATGATGGCAGGCCAAACAATGATTATTTCGTCGTTATAGAGAAATTATCGGGAGAGTCGTTATAACGAGAGACTAGTGGACTTTGCAGTCGTACTAACATGAGACCACCACTGAGCTGACTGAATCGCGAAAGCATAAATCGGCCAGTATTTTTTTGGAGATGACTTGACAGGACACCTGGACACGAAACCATGAGCATGAGAGACCCGAACTGGGAGAGGATTTCAACCTTGGGTTTCCTCACCCATTCCAGATCTATCAGTTCGATACACATAGTTTCTCGACAATTCCATATCTCTCCTTACTAATTCCACCACCTCCAATGATTGAGAGAAGAACAGGACTAATGGCCCAAACCTTGCCATTTAATACATTATGAGTAAAAAACCCTGACAAAGTCCTTTTATCTTGATTGAAATTTTAAACTTATTAGTATCTTTCATAAGTTTTTAGTTCCATAGCACTTAATTATTTGAAATTATATTGATTAAGAATGACCAGCAATACTCAATACATGTTATTATTTCTTATCTATGTCTTCATAACTGAAAAAATAAATCCTATTGCTACTATCTTGTTACGATTTTGCATCTTTGTAGGTGGGTCGTCAGATTGGTTTTGCTGTGGGTTTCAGCGTTTTCTTTCATGGAATTAATGGGACGGTTCATTACTTGCTTCAGGAGATTGAAGGTACTATTTTTTTAACACGGCATTATATTTTTAGTAATTTAGGATATCTGTGTTGGGTATAATTGCATTTCTAACTCATTTATTCAGAATCATAAAATTATCAAATATGATTAAGATGTTCAGATTTCTCACAATTTATGTGCAATTTCACAATCAAATTTATAGTAGTAGTTCTTGTAAATCATTTAATATAATCGTTGGATGTTTATTGTATTTTAATTTAAAAATACAAACATTGTTTGCGATATGATCTCTTCATAAACAAAATCCCATCGTCATACATATCCTCATAAATATAGGAAACTATTTCACAAATTAGCTAACATTACAGAACAATTCATTCAAATACCTCATCAAAACACGTTAATGACGCAAAAAAAGAAAACTGAAACAAATATTTTGGGAATCGTTAGTGACATTAACGGTTACTTTTGGCACCATCCTCGCCCCCAGCAACAGTACAAGCGAGATAGAATTTGCGGAGGAACCCAGAGAATGCTCAGGGTCACTTTACAGGACGAACATTCGCGACCGAACAACGGTTTTTTCGTGTCCCTATAAAATTTTGGCGACGTTTGTCCACGAATTTTTCTCTCGTTTCTGACGTTTCTTTTTTTTCAGCACTGTAAAGAATGCGTAGCATGTTTAGCATAGTATTGTATGAAAATGCTGATGTATGCTTGGATGTTAGTTTAATGGACGAAGAATGTGACGTGGACGATTTGTGTCCACTGAAATGAAAGGTAACGAAACTAAAAAGGGAAAAAAAGGTCGTTTTCATTCACTTAACCAATTAAGTGCCAGATTTTTAAAAAGTGAAATTTATAGGTAAGATTTGTTGCTTCGTGCCTTTGTGTAATTTTAATATCTTGAAACTCACATTTTTTTGAAGGAGTCTCATTAGGACTGCAGTTCAAAAATTCTGTTTTTAGAATAATAGCGCATAGGAACGAAACTACTACATTAAAAATATTCCTTAACAAGAGAAAATGTTTTATACTGAGATCTAACTTAATCATTCCACTACAGGTTAACTATATACTCATTTATTACAATTCATGTTGTATTATTAATGCCATTACTTTTTAAATCAAGAATTTCTTTCCAGTAATATTATTTATACGGGATTAAAGAATAATGTCATATGTAGGACTATAGTGGAATAAGACAAGATGTGCCCGTCCCGAGTGCAAGCCAAAACATTTTTCGGAGCGGGCGTATTGGAATATCGCTTCACGCCTACAACTCAGTCTAACATAATACATAAATCTGTACAGCACCTTTAACTTCCCTCTCGAAAAATGTCTTGCGTTTCATTGGCTGGTTAATGTTCCCTCCACCTCGATGCCCAATGGCACACCTTGTGTTATTCCACTAGGATGTAGGACCGATCCCAGAACTCCGATATGCAGGGGAATATTTACTTCGATCACTAAACATCCTCCTCTTCTTTCCTATTGTCAGGCGGAGCAATGATCGGTGATACGATGGGATTTAGTTCTTATCATGTGTGTGTGTGTTTTTCTTTTTACGGCAGAATGACTTTGTTGGTGCCTATCGTCCATAAATTACGTATACCCTAGGGGGGGTTTGTGATATTGTTACACTGGGTTACGATTGGGTGGCATCGGGTTACGTAATGCTAACTTTTGTAGGGTGATTTTTAACCTCTAAGTTTGACACTGATTCATGTGCTCAACCGCTCAGTGACAGCACAGAACAAACAATCAAGTGTATCAAAATTTGTCGCAACATCTTCCGAAAAGCAACAAAATCTTTTCTAAATGGAAGGGGGAAATTAGATCTTGCGTTTCGTAATTATGGGGTGGAGGAGGTATCGTTACAAGTACATTATGGAGGGGGGTTGTTAAATTGGATAATTTTTACTTAACGTAATTTATTGACGGATCCTTTATCATCAGGATAAGTATGAATACAAGAGAGGATCACTTCGCTTCTCTAAATTACTTGTAATCAACATATTTTAGTGAATTAATTTATAACCCTCCACGTGGTTATACGTAATGNTATATATATATATATATATATATATATATATATATATATATATATATATATCTTTTCCGAACTAGTGAAAATGGAAGAGCACCTTCAGTTTCCTATTCTCTCGTGCCATGTTACATTTCATCAAAATGCCAGAAGAACCCACCAACTCAACTTCAGGACGTATGATGTGAACGCATTCAATAGCTTTTTGAAATTTTTTGTTTGTCTGTGCTAGTATAGTGACCCTTCTCTGGATGGCTTTGGTAACAAGATTCAGGTTTTTCAATTACCTACACACATTTTGGATGCAATTTTCATTTTATTAGCATAAAGAATGATTTACATGGTACGTGGCAATAGCTGGGTTAAATGGGAACGTCAATCATGTTCCAAATAAGGTTATGACCGTTCGTTTGTAAATTACACCGAAATAACTTCCGCAAACCAGAAATATTTGTCAAGAATTTAGTTTTATATTTTCTCAGAAAACATAACTGGCGTCTCCACGATTTTCATCCTTACGTTCCAATGCGGCTTCTTCTGTTTCCCAATTATTTGTTCATTTGAAAAAATTAATTTTAATGTTCTATCAATGTTACAAAAACTACCATCACACCTAGTAAATTAAGCCAATCATGTTAATTCTATCACAATTTGAAAATTATTTTTTCCACAATCCCAAACATTTCTGCTATACACGTATAAATTCTTATTACTTCTACTGATACATCGATTTTGTCTATAAAACAGTTAAAGTTTTTTTTTCTACTTTTTGTGGAATGGAAGGTATCTATTAAACAAATTGAATTCCAGGTGATATTTTGAAATAAAATGTTGAGAAACCTCTCTACTAACAGGTTCGTGGTGAATCTGAATAATCACGTGTATTATCAACAAAAGTTTGAATTCTCCTGTTTGGATGTTTGTTCCGAATTAATTATAGAAAATATGTTCATTAATTTCCATACAAAACTTCAAATTAGATCTTTGTTCAAAACGGATAATCACCAATGAAGGTAAAACTAAGGAGTTAAACATTGCTCAGACTGGCTCAAAAATGGGAATGGGGAATTCTGAAACTAAAACGACGGTGGTATATGACATGACTAGGTTTTCGAGAAATACAACGAAACCACAAACAAAGGAATAAAATTTCCCGCAAAGAGTCAAACCTCAAGATTCGCAAATTTCGAATATTTAGAAAACCTTTTGTGATAACGGAGGAAATCATACTTTAAAGAGTGAAGTTCGGTCATAGATTTCCTATTTGACATTGGAGATAATAAGTAAATTCATAATAAAATAAAACACCAATGTTAAATAATAATTTCTGGGCGTAAGGTTCTTGACGTTTCAATGTTGGTCATCAATTTTGGTATTATTTCTAGAAGAACCGTCCCATTTCCATGTGTCTCAACATGTGCAATTAACCCACAAATGCCCCGAGTATTAGCAATTGTCACTCGTTCCCTGAAACCACCTCCGACCGTTCTCTGCATCGCGAGGAAACCGTAATCAAACAAAGAAGAAAGCGTATCACCGGTCTCCTTCCTCTCCTCGCATTGATGTGCATCTTCATTAGGCGCGGCGCGGGCAAGAAGCATGGGAATCCCCGAGGGCGCGTCGGCGAGTAGCGTGGTCGCACAGACATCGATTGGGGAAAGCGTGCAGCGACAGCAGACGCAATGCTCTGTCGCCTGGGAACTAGATTCGGCGGATTCATCCAGAGGAGAAATTTAATTTTCCGTTCATTTAGGACGCTAAAGGCAGAAAAGAATAGCGAGATGTAGAAAAGAAAAAGAGTGTCCTAGTTCCGTGGTGGCCTATCAGAGGTATGCGGAAAACTTTCGTGGTCCGCAGGCAAATTTTAGAGATCCGCGGAACAATTCGGTCATTACCTGATTGCAATTCTCGATATTCTGTTGAAGAAACTAGTACGATACTAGATTGCTAAATTTGTTCGAATGACAATTGAGAAACAGGAAAGGAATAGAAATATTAAGGGGAAACATTTGTCTGACATCTTGCCTAATCAGGTAATGAACATGATCCACATATTAGATATGGTATACATAACAACCTTTCAAGATTTTATTGTATCAATCAAATAAACATATTTAATTAAATAATTGTGTTCAAATTTGTCATGATGAAAAACCAATTAGCTTTATCATTCGAAATTATTTTTTTGAAGTTCACATTTCTGTGGTAGTTTTTTAAACTAATTATTCGTCTAATTCAAAAAGTGCTTAGTGGTCCGTAGAATTAAAATGGTCAGTGAGATCGAAATGGTTGGCGACCGCTGCCCTAGTTGACTTTCAAGTTTCACTTAGTAAATTTTGTTTATACATTATCCGTTTTTGCTTTATCTTCTACAAGCTTCTAATAATTTGATTAGTTATTATTTCACTTGAAGGTTGGTGTGTCAAACTGTTAGTAGTGATTTCGTTGAATATAGAGGTGTATGCTTAACATGTTTATGTCACTAGTATCTGTTGGGAACGATTAAAAATTAAATTATAGAAATACAAAAAAATGTGTACCTTTTTTTCAATAACACATGATGTACACCTTTTTTTGTACAAGGCAAAGAAACTGGACATCTATAGCTTCCGTGAATATAGCTCCTCTAGTCAACGTCCGGAGAGGATCTATTGCATGAACATTTTACTTTATTTTAAAAAATATTTACTTCTAATTGTGCATCGAATTGCGTTTGAAATGTATACAAAACTTAAAATCTCTGTGGCTGTGAGATGCGTATATTGTTTGGTACGTATTACTTTGAAAAAAAAAAGACAATTTGGCAAAAATTTAAGTAGCGAAATGTCTAATATATAAATATTTAGTGTGCAAAATGTTGCTTAGTATATTTTCATGACGCTACAAATTTCCACGGTACACAAAAATTTGAGAAGAAAAAGATCTTCAGAAAGTGAGTCTAATTCCCCTTTATTAATTCATTAATCCTCTTTTATATGATTATGAAAGCTTTTGATCAATCTTAATAACCACCAAACATTTATTTCTT
>NNCF01127457.1:217462-263454 GCA_002313205.1 Laupala kohalensis | reverse complement strand
TTTAATTTCATTATATATGTGATAGCACATTACCCAACTACCTGCTGCTACGCCCACATAAATTGTGGAATCCAAACATTTTGCGTTCTATTCGTGTTGTGACGGCGGAAATGTTAAAAAAATCAGATTACTTTCCTCGTCAATTGCGCAAAATTCCTGCTACACCTTCTACCATGTAAATGTATTCACGGGTGGACAATATGGTAGGAGGTAGTTTAACAAAATCTCATGTACTCTAGCTTTGAATTTCATCATGTTCATGAAAAAACTAGATTTGTGTAAAAACTAGACACTTGCTTGTATAGAGATATTATTCGCCTTTGTCTTTACGTCACACCCCATTGAGACACACCTCTGAGGAATGATGTAAATTAAGGAATTACTAAACAAACGTTGGGAGACTTGTTGATCTCGAAGGATTAATAAAAATATTGGTATCGGTCCATAGAAGGGTATGATTAACCTCGCGAACCGTTTATTTCATCCCGCTGCTTATGTAAATCACTCGGATAAGAGAAAGAGAACTTAATTGGGTCATTTACTCGTTCAATGTTCCATTTCAGCAATCGCCGATTCGAGGTTGAATCAATGGAGAATTCAATAAGACGTACCTTGTTCAACGCACTCAAAAAAGGATAGGTTGATATGTACTACAAACATTCGAGTTGATGAACTGCATGCACACAATTATTCTGCAGCCTCTTGTAGTTTTTATTCTATAGATATTTATTGTAAAAACATATTTTCCAATGATTAAATTGGCACTATCAGTGTAGACTAAAATAATCCATCAGCAGACTTTCGTTAATGTAGAGAGTGACAGCGGTGGTCCAGTGGCAGCGTCTTCGCTACCTTGACACTGTTGAGCGGTAGAGCGTGGGTTCAAATCCTGCTCGGCCGAACCAGGTGAGGTTTTCAGATAGGGTTTCCCTCGTCTATTCCAGACAAATGTCGGTTCGGTACAATAAGTTCCCTGACAACCCAACATCTCTCCATCCCAATTCCCTTACCCAAGTCACCGTTAGGTGGAGGAGCGAGCAACCTCGCCATAAGATATTCAACAAAAAGAAAATGAATCAAATGCAACATCTAAATGAATGCATATCACAATTGGATTTTTATGGTAAGGATAGTTTACCGTATTATTGGAATACATTGATGGAACCTTGAAACAATTAATTAAAATAAATAAAGAATGTAAATAGGATTTAGTTCTAGAAAATACACAGAACTATTCAATATTCGTTTTTTAATCGATTATCGTATCTATAAAACGTGAATTTATTTGCGGATATTTTCGTTTTATTTCATTATATGTAATAAAATATTTAATTACTAAAATATATGCAAATCCATTAGTATTTATCTCATCCACTTACGATCTCAAGATTTTACTATTTTAACAGATGAATTAATAGCACTCAAACAAATGATAAACTTAATGCCCTTCACAATTGATAGAAATCCTTCCTCAGTGACTCTTTTGTTCGGTATGATACGAGAGTAACATGTCATTATTGCGAAGGTATTTGTTAGCGTTTACACCGGGTCGTGCTCGTCGCTAACGCGGCATCACTAACCTTCTCCCTCTAGCTATTATCTTACTTTCCCCCAAGTCATGAAATCCTCATAGTCCCTCCCGACGACACAACGCCCGCGAAGAATTGAAACACTGAGAACAGCGGTTGCAGGAAGCACGAGATGTCCTAACAACAAGCAGGAATACCTCGGACTTAGCTTCCTTCCCTCCACTTTGTGGTCTCTCTATTCCTTACGAATCAAGAAACCATTTGAACCAACCATTTTATTCTCGTACTTGTTTTAACATTTCGACAATGTACGTGAGATGTCATTTGTTTCATGGCTTCCCTCACCTTTGACTTTGTTATGTCTCTATTCCTTTCACTTCGTATCAAGTTCGCTTCTGAACCCTTTCATCTGTTTTATTCCTTCTCGTGTTTCTCAATTTCGACAATGCACGTGAGCAGTGGTTTGTTTCTCGTCGTGCGCATAACTTTCTCCTATCACTCTCGAACGTCCTCCGTATTTCCTCGTCTCGCATTCCTCCTGTTCCGTCTCGCCTCCACCCGCATTCCCCGGCTTTGTCCTCCGCCATTGCCGCCTCTACCGTTCGTCCGAGCGCTCCTCGCCGCGTTTCCCTTTTTAATTTTCTCAATCTCTTTGCTCCCTGGGTCACCCGCCGACTGCCTGCTCGGCCGGGGAATGAGTCACGACCTCCTCGTTCCCGGTGCGGACCCGCCTCCCCCACCCCGCCTTCTTCTGCCTCCGCCCGCTTACCCGCCCCCGCGCTCCGCCACCACCGCCGCAGTAATTGCCGCCGGCCCCAGCGAGTGCGCTGTAGCCGCCGCCGTCGACGGGCAGTTGGGCCCTCCCAGAGACGGAACGCAGCCCAGCGCTTCGACCCCGCGAGGGAGGGCGGGAGGGGTGGGTCTGTCCCGCCCCCGCCCTCGGCCCGTTTGATCGGTATGCCGCCGCCGGTAAAGTCGATGCCTCGAAGCGTGGTAACTGCTCGCATCGCCAGCCCTTGTAAACACTGGTATGCCCCGACGGAGGGGTCAGGAGACGAATCGAGATGTTTTGTGGTTTCATCCTCTCTTTTTTTTTCTGTTTTTGTTTTGTTTTCCTTGTGCTTGAGCTTTCTTAAAATAACACGGAGGCTGGTTGGGATGCTGATAAGGATTTTGCGAGGGATTAAGCTGCCGTACATCTCGAAACACCCACGCGCACACAAAAGTATTCATTTGGTGAGATAAGGATATTACGATGACCGGAATTGTTGTGACCCATATATACAGAAACATATATGAATGAATATTTGATGACATTCTAAACATTAATCAAATACGATCATATTGGCTCAGGGTCTCAACTCGAGTTCATGTAAATGAGTTTGACTTAGAAATCTTTCCGCTGCATCCAATTCATCTTCATAGGTAAGCTACTCGGATGGACGATTGCTCCAAGGTGGATGCGGTAATACTTCACTGTATAAAGTTTCAGTTTTCCTATATTTCTTTTTCTTTCATGTTAACCTAACCATATTCACTAGTGTGGTTCTTTGTAGTAAACCCAAAAAATCTTTTACTTGACCTCAAACAGACGTTTAGACATCCTTTTATCGAAACGAGATCAACTCAGATTTTTTTAAATTTTCAGCAAAATAATTCGTAGAAATATTAGAGAAGCAAAATCTATTCGTTGATAATATTATATTTTTTGTCTTTGCCTTTCCAAATTTTCATCTGGGTTTAGCTTTAACGAAGGATGAAATGCCGTGGAATTTGATTGTTATGTAGTCACGCGCCATTGTTTTCATCTTCCTTTTGAACATAAGGATACTGTTGATGGAGTGGATGATAGGGTAGGGTGGTTCTTAAAAATCAACTTTTGAATATTGAACGAGACACCACTCTCGTCCATTTGGTTTCATGTCTTAACATAAAATTTATATAAAAATATCAGAATAAAATGATATATTTTAGAATCTGAAACTTTATGGAACACTTATTTAATTTAATGGACTAGGGTGGTGATCCGTTCAATTTTTAAAAGTTTTCTTTCTAAGAACCACTCTCTAAAGGATAATAGATAAATGAAGCGGCGATATAGGATTAACTTCTGTTCCCTAAAATCCTTTCCTGAATGAGAATGGCGCCTTTACTAATAACGTCACCAGCAAGGTGATAGAAATCAAATAATTTTGTTACTGAAATGTTTGAATAATAATATACGGGTATTCACAGAAACACTTTTTTTGTGGAGGGGAGAGGATTGTACATAAATGCATATATATATATATATATATATATATATATATATATATATATATATATATAGAGAGAGAGAGAGAGAGAGAGACATGCATACAAAAATGCGAACAAGTTTTACTCGCTTATTAGTACATGATTTACAAGCGTGTAAGTTCGTAGTGACTAAAGTAAACCTGTTAATACAATTGGAGATAGGTTCGAGTGGTTTGAAACAATTGTGGCGCCCACACGACCCTCATTGTGCATTTCAAGCACTGAGTGACTGAACACTTGACCTTAACCTTGGCTGTCGTGTACCCGAGTCAAGCAGCCACTCTCAGAAGTGGAAGAATCGAACATTCTTCAACGAACAACGTCTTTATTGAAATCTCCTAACACTGTTCACTATGAAAATAATTGAGATCACACTGATTGTGTTTGAATTCGAAGCGGTCAAGAACACAGGAAGTTTCTTTTCCCAATAATAAACTTATCATTTCCTATATGACATCCCAGAGTTAAAGTATTAAGTATTATTAACAGATGTTTTAAACAAATTAGGGAGTGTTACATTTATAATGCGCATAAAATGAAAATGCCTTACTTTAAACTAAATTCTGCAATTTGAAATAAAACTGCAAACGTTATTTTATAAATTTTCTACGTCGATTGTTGTGGATTTTAATGCTCTTATTAAGAAGAACACTACATTGTTTTAATGCATTCATTTAGAGTTCTTCATTCTTTTAGTTCGTAGGAATTTGTCACCTGTATAATTTCAACATGAAAAAAATTCCAAACAACATTCTAATTACTTTAAAACCGTGAACACACGAAATTATAGGAAAGCGTTCCTTTAATTCCGAAGTATTCTGATAAATTGAAGCTAATCTGACAGGAAATAATTTAGCCACAAAATCGATAAAGGAACGTTAAGCTTTTTGGCTAGATACATGGTTTTAAACAGTTCCTGATTTTGAAAGTTTCTAATTTTTTATTACTAGCCAATAAAAATCATAATGAGTAATAAAAATCACCATAAAGTTTTTATTATATGAATCATATTAATTATTTGGTATTTGATATTTCCTCTTCGAATTCTAATTTCTCAATTTTTACTTATTATTGCATAATCATTGTACTACTTTTCTAAAAATCTTATATTCTGTTTCACATTTTTACTGTGTTAATATTATAAGTATTTCGTTGTATTTTTTACTTAAAAATATTATTTATATAGTAAATAATAATAATGTCTGGACTATAATTGCATTTGAAATCTGAAATTTGTATGGCAACATTGGATACATCCCTGTAGATGAACGTGTCTGAAAAAAATAGTCGTCGTAGTCAATAATACGACACAACCGTGCCAAGATTGCCGTATAGATTATGAATAATACTTTATTAACAATAAGAAGGAACAAAATATGTAAGAAAAAACTAATTTCATCAATGGCGTTAAAGTATGGGAGGGATTAACATCACTTTACCTTAACTTGAATCATAAAAAAATATTTATTGAGGAATTGTCTGTTATAAAAATCTGTGAATTTTCAACATTTTTGAAACTGATATATTAGGGACCATTGAACCGTGGATTTGAAGGGATTCAATTTAATAATATATTTTATACTATCGTTAATAATTGAATACAAGTGTGTTTTCGAGTGGTCTCTAAAATATACCAGCCATATTTTTTATCCTTGTCAGTGGATCTTCCTGACGGGAAAGAATGTTAAGAAAGGATTGTGTGTATCCTCTCTCGGATCTCCCCACACATGTTGAGGCCGCTGACTGATAGCAGGGAACAAATAAAGCGGAGGAATTCATCAAACAAGATACATAGAAAGAGACATTGAGATGACATCACTGGCGTGTAGTGATGGGTTTAGAAAAGAGAAACAGTAGCACAGCGTGGAATCTCACGTTAAAGATAAGACTCCGTCGTCTCAATTTTCTAGCGAGTGAAAATAAAAATTAAACATTGAAATCTTGGAAACAATGATAAATCTTTCAAGGAAAGGTTATAAAAAAAGATAAAATCTTCACCAATATCTTCATATATAATATTACGCATTTCTTAAAATTAGCTACGGAAAAAAAATTCAAAACTATTTGTTTATATTTACTGTTTTTTTCTAAGCATAATACATTTATTGTCAAAAAAACAGTACAAACTACGTATGACCACGCGGAGGACAATAAACTAATTTACTCTCCGGAAGCAAGCAAGGGACCATCCCATCAATTCCGATCAAGTATCCTAAGGCAGAGGCGGATTCAAAAATTTCAGCAAAAGTTCCTAGATAAGATAAAAAGTTAGCTGCGAGTTATAATACTAATAGAATGTCAATACGTTTGTAATTTAACGCAAATATGTGTGTAAATTTACATGTACAAGTTGTTATCGAACTATAGATAATTCTGAGTATAGTGTTTAAAAATCATAAGAGTTGAAAACCACTAAATTCACGATTTATTGTTACAATAAACACGCCCCTAGACAAAGCCTAGAGGACCTGTATGATAAATCCGCCTCTACCAGAAGGAAAAACGGAGAAAAACCCGGGCCAAAACGAAAAAAAACTGTAAAACGTGATCTCATAACTTAACGAATGCTACTATGATTTTTTCTTATATTGTGTAGTATAATTTGCAGATTTTTTTCTGTGACTTGCCTATAATTCGTTGTAACATTTTCTTGTAATTAAATAATTATAAAATTATTATTATTAGTCTAGTTGAAATCTAGTGAGTAATGTTCCGCTGATGACGGGGCATCAAGCTAGGGTGTCAAAGTCGATATCAAATTTGAGTTTCAAGTTTGAGGCTAACCGTTAAATTTATTGATGAAATAATGTCCTCGAAGCAGCGAGTACATTTGTAGGGAAATTCTTGAAATACTCAAAAATCTTTTAGTTAACATCTCGTAAGAAAGTGAAACAACTCCTAGTATTGTGACCATTTATGGAAATGATGCGTGTAAGATTTCTGAAAATTGTAAGACGTCCAATTTCTTTTCAGTGTTATTATTAAAAATATTAATAATGTTTATGTATGAAGTAAACTTTATTACCGAACTATGATAATCAAGAAATAAAAGTAGTTTAAGTTGTGATAAAATACTTAACTGGAATATTTTTGGAATACTAGCTTTAGGTGAAGAACTGAAAAGCAAAAATCAACAAGTATTTGATTCCGGTGATATAAATTTTTATTATTCAACAGTTTTATTCAGAGTATTACTACTTTGGAGTATAGGAATTTGTTCTCGTGGAAAGAGATGATACAGGTAGTCCCTTCACTCCTAGTATGTTTACCACCTGACAGTATGAGAGAACATTACGACTTTGAAATTTAAATTACAAGCAAACGAGCAGGGGAATGAGAATTATAAGAATCTTCGTATCTAATATGTGATTGGCACATTTATTGTTTTGGATACATACGAACTATTGTTGAATTCATGTCTCGATAAGAGCTTTCATTCGGTTAATACCACGAACATAATTGTCGTTCTATTTCGTAAAGAATACCACATTATTCTCCTTGGTACAATGATTTCCGCATTCCTCTTTGAAATTTCACATTGAAAACGTCACAGAGAAAACAGTGATCACACGACAAGACATCGTGAAACATTACAAAAGTGATCTTGAGATTCCAATTCGTGGATATCAAGTGAAATCTGGAAAGTTTCTACATCATTATAGAGTCCTTCCAATATGATCGGAAAGTGATAACGAACAGAAATGTTCCCAGCTCTCTAATCTTCTGTCAACGAAAGAAACATTTTTCTGACTTTCGATATTCGTTTTCTCATGGAGTTTACATGCTTTGAGGCTCGTCCATGGCATTACCTGCGAGCCGCATGCGGCCCAACCTTTGAGTTCAGCCCGCCAACTCATGGCCAATAAAATATTTTGGAGTAATTAATTTATTTTACTTTTTTGTAGGCATTCCATTACAATTTTTTCAATTCACATTTTATGAACACAACGTTTCGACCTTAGCTGATAAAAAATACTGATTGAAAAAATTGTAATACAAGGTACACAAAGGAAGTCGAATGATAAATTAATTTTAAATATAATGGTAGACGTTAATATTATAATATTGATGAGATTTACAATAACCAATAACGATACGAAAAGAATTTTTAGCATTCTATTAATTTATATGCATAAAATATTAATCTATCACGTTCTTTAGTTGTTGTTTTTTTCAATTTTCTTGCTGTCATTGCCCCGATTCTTTAACACCCGGGATGTATAACTCATTTCTACATGTTTTCTCATTGAGATCTAGTCTTTGGAGATGTTTCATGAGTCTATTCTTGTTCGATATTCTCCTTCCCTCTTCTTCTATTGTTTCTCGTGTACTAAAAAATCTCACTCATTTTTAGCAATGAGAGATTTTTTAAATCATTCTGGAATAATTTATAAATACGAAATCTCCATCTGTTCAAATAGATACTTAGATTCAATTCAACAATTAGACGCCATTTTATTCACTTTTAATCAACTAGTCGAGTCATTACTGACGAGTTGCTTGATCGAAGTACATATAATCAGTATTTTGAGAAAAAAAACTCGGTATTTCGATAATTGTAACTACTTCCATCGTTTCTATATCCAATCTCTAATCTATAAACATTACTGGTAACATGTTATTAATTTCATGTTACCATCATTTCTTTCGCATTTGTAGGAAAAATAAATTAGTTAAAAATTGAAATCTTAACATTCTTCGACATCGCTCATCAACTATGTTTAGTATTGATGTATTCAGAAAATATATTTGAAAGTCAGATCAAATCCAGAAGAAGGAAAGGATGTGACATCCCAACCTTTGGTTGTAACATCCCGATCTTATAATATTTTTATAGTTTCCGAATCGTATGTTGGGTTATCATATTCAAGGTTTGGAGGAATCCCTTTCTTCTTCTGAATTTGGATCTCATAGCCAATCGTAGGGTACTCGTGTCTATAGTATTTTCTTATTGCTTTATGTGTGACCCAAAACAACTCCTAGAATAAATAGAACCAATGTTCCTAAAAGTTCAATAAACTAACTTTCTTTCCTATGAATGCCAAAGTTTATTTCCTCCATACAAAACACACATTGTGCGTGTTGCTTTTGCGTGTATTCCTTTCTACGGTGTTTTCGTCACACAAAACGAGTTATATTCTCGTAACAGAAGCGTGTTAAGCGACAGAACAAAGTGGAAATGTCACAGTGAGTTTTAGCATAGCTGTCACGTGGTTTCGCACCCTGTCATGGCTCCACGCTGATGTTCGACTCATACGAACGTATTAGCTGCTTCATTCGCTTACGCATAACACGCCGAATCAGCAGCAGTGTCTCACAAAGTCAGACATTGTCTTTACGGCGAGACAAAGATGTTTATGTTCAGTGGATTTCTCTGTTAAATTAACCTCACTGGGAAAGGAAGTGTCAAGGTGGTGATTCAGTTTGCTTCTGCGTTTTGCGGTTTCATGCGGTTATTTAAGAAGTTATTCATTTTTATCACAATTTTGAAACAAAACCATTAAAAATGCGTATAATTGTTTTTACATGCTACTATATTAATTTTTTTTCCTATCACTACTTTGTACTCAATATCTTGACAATCTTAATACCTAAAACCTCATTGAGACTTAATTTTTTCTCCAGTTTACAAAGAGAACTTTGAAGAGAATTCAAAAATTCTCCAATGACGTCACAAATACCATGAGAAATTATTTCAGAAAGGGAATTTCAATCATTAATTACAAACTCTTTAAGATGTTTTTGATGTTGATAATATATGTAGAAATTTTTGAGATATTTTTGGTTTATTAATATAAATCATTTTCTCAGGTTTTGTCAAATGCTCCTTGATATTTTAAAAATATTAATTATTTTGCAAGATAAATAATCACTAGAATAAATGATATAGAGAAACCGGTATTGATAAAGTTAGTATGGTGTTGGGTGAATTTCTTTTTTATTTTTATGTGGGGTTTTAGGGCTCTTCAACGTCAAGGTTATTAGAGCCCTGGGGTTGGGTGAAGCGAGTGAATGTATATATAGAGGAAATACTCTAAAAATGATGAAAACGACGAAACTAAGTTCTGCATCAGATTTCTAGCTGTTTAAAAACTAACTTTATTTATTTTTGTACAACATATTTTGTTGTAACTGAACCGTGAACTTTACTTAAAAAGTATCGTTAGGAAATGTGAATGAAAAATAATTTTTTTTTCTTTCGTACTTACAGTATTTAGACTTTATTGTTCGGTTCGTAAGAACGCGATGGATCGTAACCTGTTCCCGAGAGACGTCCCAGAACAAAGAGTCGATTGATTTCCCACGTTCGTTCGTTAAATGCCAGAAGCGGAAACAGCTCTTTCCTGGACCGCTTCACTCATTGCGATGAAACGGCACTTTGTTCTCAAAATTTCTTAATGACTCCACTCGTAATAGACCTGTCTTCAGAGTTTAATTGTGATGTACAAGTTCAGAGACCTCCGAACATTTGAACCGATTCCAGTTGTAGGGGATCTGTAACCAAAGTAATTTAGAACATATTGGAGCAGAATCTCGTTCATACAGCTCATTTCTTTATTAAATTATAAACCCTTTATTTACAAATTTCCTCTGTAGTTTAAGTATTAAACGATGTAGATTGTGTGTGACCTAAAACAAGAAAATTAGGTTATAAACTTAATTAAGTTCTCCGTATTATATACTACTTTTGGTAGCATAAAATTACACATCTGTCCCGAGTTGGTTTGAAAATGATGTGAGCTGTAGGTCTTGTACATCTTAAGTAGTCACCGGCGTTTTTAATGTTATCTTTTTATTCAATTTTCTTGGCAAGATTTCTATCCATATTACATTTTTCTCCACACCAGAAAATCACGATTTTTTATCACCGAGATCACTACCAGTCCCAGTTCATCAGGTTTTACTGTAATTTTAATCGCAGTCAGACTTATAATTCGTTTAGGATGAAGAATGAGTCGTTATTGAAATACTTACTTGAAATATAGTTTTTAAAGAATTTTATTCTTTGAAATAACCACTCGATTAAAACAAAATATCCTATCGTTCAGGAACGAGGTTTGAATGTTTTTCGATATCACCCCCATTAGTTTCATATAAAGATTATGTATTATGAGCATATCTGAATCTGAAGGAGACAATAGGCGTAAGCTGTTGCTACCAACGATGGCGGCGTCTCTTCAGGAAGGTAGTGTTGTAGGAGGAAGAAGAAGAGATGGGGATGGGGGAGGTTTAGACAGCAGCTCACGATAACGTGACGCTCCACCCCATCCTCCTTGCCTCTCGTCTTCACGTAAAAATAGCAAACCTGCTAATAACCCAACAACACTCCTTTAATTATACGGTCTTCTTTTTCCGACGCGTGTTATTTAACGGGGGAACGTGCTCAGATCTCTAACGTATCGTGTCATTTTCCCTCTTCAGAGCTAATTATCACCCGGAGATGAGCCACGTTCTCTAGAGATGAACCTCGCTATCTTCCCAGAGATTTAGAATTGGGAAAGATTAGATTTCCGCAGTCAGATATTAAGATCTGCAAAAAAGTTATGCGAGATTTGTACACTGAGAGAACGGATTGCGGCGACAGATTCAAATTCGGAGGGAGGAGAGGATTTCTCCAAACCCTTGGATGTGACATCCTTATCTTTGGTGGTGTCATTCCAACCTTATAATATCCGAATTAGAAAATTGAGATGTCATATCCCAAGGTTCCTAATAACCTAATAATTTCTTCCCTCTGAATATGGATGCCACATCCAATCCAAGGGTACTCACATCCATAGTGTTTTCTCAGTGTATCAGTCCTCAAGTGACATTAAATGTGAAAAAAAAAAAATTACAATTTTGTGTGAGATTTTTTGCATTCATATGTATCTAGAGTTTCCTCTCACCGATGTGTCTTTATAATTTTTAATTTTACATTGAATAAAGTCAAAACAATCCTTCATCTTGTATACACGTATTTTCATGTCATGTTCTGCCTTTTAGCTGACACTGATTCCAATAACTCCACAAATAATACTGAATGGCTACCATCATGAAATTTTCTGTCGCATTGACACAAGTTTCATGAGCAATGACAGAATCAATCAACAGTTTTATTTGTCATGCACGCATTGTCTCTCGGTAAATATCGAATTTAGTCTTAAAGTCTGTGACAGTAGGGCATAGGTGTTATGAGAAGTCATGACATCCGGAAGTTAAAGTGAGGGTGATCCTTCTACTTTGCATTGGCCTCAGGCTAAATGTACGATCAGTCGTTGTCCGTCATTTGAGACTAGTCCAGATGCTCCATGGAACCTCGTGCCTCCTGAAATTCATGATAAAAGAAAAGTTACGTTCATTTCAACCCTCTCTTCAAATAATCAAATTTCCAAAAAAAGTTGTCAAACTTTAATAGTCGTTCCATTTGTTAGTCTTTCAGCAAAGCGACCGTATTTCATTTGGTATAATAAATCATTGTAAATCCTTTATTTTTCTTCTATGTGCTCCGCCTCTTTCTCCTCATTAAAGGGCATTTAATTGTAAATTTTATCAACCAGATTATTTTTAAAAAATCGTAATTTTCCGATTCGCCTTGACATATAATTAAAATCATTTTCTCAAAACATGAACGACTGGGACGGGAAAAACATTTATTGAGAATCCTAATGTGTAGACTGTCAAAACATCTATTGATAAAAGGAACTTGAATAAAAAAACACGTTCTATATAAGACTTTTCCATATCATAAATGTGTGTTGCATCTATGTAAGATTTTGCTGGTTGTTACTCGGTATTTTACGTTCCCCGGTATCTCAACATCTCTCCTAACCCAACTATTCATCCATAACATGTGGTTAAGTAGAAAAACTGATCACAAGTAGTCAAAACATCCCCCTTGATAAAGTAAAAGCTTTCAGTAAGTAATTTAAAAAAAACTAAATTCAAGTAAATAGGGAAAACTGAAATAAAATCTACAATTTGTGAATAACTCCGGCAATAACAGCATATTTCGTGTTTTTCGAAGAAGTCAATGCATTTACTTTGTTAAAAATGGCGAAATGTCTCCGCAAGAAAATTATAAAATATATATATATTGCGTGTTTAAGAAGTGCACTTCACACTCTGTAGGAAGTGTTGTGCAATGTTAACTTTCTCTGCCGTACACATACCATCCACGCAGCCGCACTGAGAAATGCGGAACGCTCCACACAGCAGACGAGCACCGTGCTAAACGAATTTTTCTCCATAAAATAAGTGTGGACAGATAGGACTCCACAAAGAACAATGAAAATTATGGGTGTGCATATTCATCTTTCACAAGGTTATTTACGAGGCTAACTTTATGATCGGAAACTTCATCTCCCGATCTATTATTCCAAGAATATTTGTAACCTTGATGAGTTTTACGTAACACCATTATTATATGTAGGTACTTCTCGTTTCGGCCAATAAGGACCACCACGACGAGTGATAGTAAGACCCAACTCTATGTGAAACACGCACTAGACACAACTTGCAACGTTTTTCTCTCTCTCTCTTTTTTTTTTTTTGGTGGGGGACGGGGACGGCGATGATGTGGAATCTAGATTGCCGTATCCGAGTATTAGAACTGGTAAGCCGCAAAGGAAAATCATCATTATCATCAACGAAGAAGTGAATAGCGACAATTTTTAGGGATAGGACTTGTCGTGGCGAGCAAGCGCGCTATTATTATTATTATTATTATTATTATTATTTTAAGAATCGTGAATGAGTTAAATTTATTAGTTCTGATTTATTTAAGTGATTCTAATACATTTTTTTTTGGAAAGTATAGCTAAATAAATTAATTTCTTAGTAGATCTCTTTAAGAGCCCTGCATTAAATACTTTTTTGAAAAACCTATCTATACAAGAGTTATTCTCCGTTTATTTACAAATAATGAGACAGATCGTTTGTATCATATTTACAATCATGTAATGTTCCAGAAGTTTGCATCTGAGCGCATCTCGCTTAGCATAGACAACGATTTTAGTTGATATTGTGGAATATGAAAATGTTTGATTGGCTAGTGGCTATTACTTCGAATATTTGATTGAAACAACATTATTTGGACCCTAAGACATTTTTTCACCGAATATCAACAGACCGCATTAGAAGTCATTTGACTTCACGTCGTCCTTTTTCTCTACGAGGATTTGTCTTCAATTGTTACACAAGTATCTTTGGTATTCTTATACAGTGGCATGTTTCTTTGTAGATGTATATTTTGAAAGTCTGCTATAATAATCTTAAAAAGTCCTCGTCAGCTTCAAAGACTGGTAGTATTGATTGTGTCTGAAATTGTCAAAAGAAAGGTAATAAGGAAATGACTTTCAAATGCTTCTTCTCTAACTTCTTGTTCCAGTTTTAGTTCGCCTTACGAAGAGAGTTGCTACGAAAACTGGGTGTTGTAATGAGGAAAGAGAAGCTGTTGGTCAATTAATGATTAGTTTCTACGGAACAATTTCTGACCATCTTAATTACCAACATTTGCGCTCCAAATGTGATGAACTTACAAAACTAACATTTGATCCAGGAATCAGACAAATTAGGACAAAATATATATGGACCTTAGCCTGAACTCTTCCTAGTATACTGATTAGGACCAATTAAATTTTTTGAGGAATACGAGCTTGCATTAATCAATCGTTTATGGGCACTTCAGATCTACTACACAGGTAGTTTTGAATTGATTTTAAACTCTTTTTCGTACTTCGGTATTAGAAAATGGGTTTTCTCGTTNCAGATCTACTACACAGGTAGTTTTGAATTGATTTTAAACTCTTTTTCGTACTTCGGTATTAGAAAATGGGTTTTCTCGTTTGTGACTTTCTTATACAAGGTTAAATTCTTTGTCGCTTCCCAGACTTTGAGGAGCTACGCCCGCTCATCACATGGGAACTTATCATCACTATGCGAACTTTTCATAATCCAGAAGTTCAAAGATATAAGCTTGGTGACAGAAGTCGCGTTCTCGCCCCAAATAAGAATTGGAAGAAGAACATATGAACTATAAAGTTGAACTTATCAGTGAGCGACCGTCCATAAATTACATAATGCTAAAGTTACCTTTCTTAACACCCCATCCATAACGCACCAGTAACGATGCCTCTCACTTCCCTTCAATAATCACTTACGTAAAACTAGCCCCACCACCCCTTCCCCGTTGAGAAATATTTTGTTGCATTTTCGAAAATGTAGGGAAGAATATTGATACAATAATTTAATTGTTTGTTCCTCATTGCCCTCTGTCCTCAGTGTACTGTTGAGTTCATAGATTACAGAGACAAACTTTTAAGTTAAAAGCTCCCTAGAAAATAAACCTTATAAAACCTATCGTCATGTAACTCCAATTCAATTTCAACTCAATTTATTCTCAACAATAAAAATAATGCAGATTATAACTTCTTGCATTCTTAACAACCTTTAATGGCATCGTGCTATCGAATGTTGCGCGCTATTGAAGCTTATCTACGTGGAGCCACAGGAGGTAGCAGTTGGGTGGCAAACTATTGGTAGAAGGTGGGCCGGTTAGCTGGGTTTACGAACAACTTTACCCACGTTGAGTAATAGTAAGTTAGTGATACTAGGAGTAGTAGAAGGTAGATAGAATGAGGAGGGTTCGCATTTTAGTATGAACTGGGAAATTAATATGAAAAGTTACAATTTTTTCTAGCCCCTCCGTAAATTGAACCAGGAGTGACTTCGCGGTGAGCAAACATGCAAACCCCGTAGCCACCGGAGGGGCATCCCCTTACGCTACACAATCACAATCTCAATCACAACCGGGGTTTCGATCTCTCTCCTCTTGAATCTTTATTACTTTTTCCTTCCCTTTAGGCGTGCCTATCCGTCGCTACTTCCAGAGTTACTCATGTTAACCAGGCATCACGTAACACTATGGCTAACACTCCCAACTCTGTCGTAACGTTGTCTAACGATATCACGAAGCCCCCACGCGAGTAGGCGTCTAAAAGACACCCTGACTGGCGGAGAGGGAACACAACGGCTCTTACAAGGATTGCGAGAAGAGATCTTCTCGTAATTCCTCGTAAGAGACATTCATCTTCTATGCTGCTGCCAGTAAACAATTAATAAACTGCATCCCAATCTCTGATTCGGGATTTCCCCATCTAGTTTTGGTCCATCTGTAAAATTAAGTGATAAATGGTTTATTCCGCGTAGTAAGGTAACTTCATTCATTCACGAGGTCAAATTGCGGTGAAGCTGTAACAGATAAGGCATGTTTATGTCATGAAATCGATATAGTAACTTGAAAGGACATAACAATCAAGAATACACTTTTTTACATTAAGGTAGTTTCATAGAATCATGGCCTTGTTATCAGTGCAATATTTTATTGTTCTACTAAATAAAGACAGTTAAACTCCGTTTGATAAACACCTCTCATTAGCGGATATTGCTATGTAACGGACACTTTTTGTATTCTCCGTTATTTTAGTTTACTTATACTTCGCAAAAACGGACACTTCTCAATTTTAAGGTTATGAGTGTCCGTTGTAGAGAAGTTCGACAATATCTAAAAATTCATTATTATTTTTCTCAACCCTTACCATGTCCCGTATTCACACCACTCCTACCCATGAATGACTAATCGTCTGAGAATATGAGAAAGTATTAGTGATGACTCTCGGTCTTTACAGAACATTACTTAGTTTTTGTCTCAACGTTCGCACACAAAACTTAAGAGTCACCTCTTCTGTCGAACTCTCACCGCTCGGAAAAACAAATCAGGAAACCCGGGAGCACCTCATTTCAAAAATAACCCCCCGCGGCCTTTTAGGATCGCTTTTGCTTCTTCTTCTTCTCGTGAAAGCTTCGTCGTCGTCGTCGTGGCCGTCGTACGGCGCTCTGCCTTTATGGCTTCCGGTCACAATGTGGCGGTGGTGTTTGCGTAGCTCGCCTGCAGTGTCTAGTCCCGTTCACACATCGACTCACAGTCGTAACCTGCCCGCTGGCTCCGACGATGTTGAGGCCTCCGCTTGCCAAATGCTCGTTCATTGGAAAGAAACTTTGTACCTCTTTGAGGTTCGGTGTTATTCTTATGTAGCGTGTAGTTCACTTCTGATGTTTCGTAACATCTTTTTTATTCGTATTATTAACCATGTTTTTTTTTTCACGTGGGAGATGAGTCACGTGTTCTTAGACAATTCCAGACTCTAGATGGCCAGCCAATTTTACTTGCGCATAAATGTGTACTATTGGTTGTTATTCTTATTTAATGTCTCGTTCACTTGTGATATACAGGAAAAAAGTTCCATAACATTCGTATTATTCACCTTTTTTTCCACATGGGGATATTACTTGTTGTTTGACAGTTCCAGATACTTCGTCTCTTGCTGATCAGCCACTTTTGGTTAACAGTTTCTTGCGCATAAATGTGGTTTAGTGATGTTTCTTTAGCGGTTTTTGTTTTCCGTTTATGAAACCGGTCAAAACCATGCACCATTTATTCCTTCATTCATACAAATTAGTCTAGTTCACACTTTTTAATTTGTTTTAAAATGTAAGATATTATTATTATTATTATCATTTTTAATATTTTAATTATTTTATTTTTATTGTATCTTTATTTCTTTGCCCCCGTGTCGTTATCTTAGACTCGGTGTACACATAGCGTTTCCGACGACTGGTACGTCGCATCAGCAACGAAGCCTTGAAAATTTTAAACTGTACCCACACAACCGTTGCTACCGCACCGATCTGTCAGCAGAGCCGAGACCGCTGCGTAGTAGCGGCTCCATGGAGTGCGCTTCATTTCAATCAACGATTTAGTTCCCTGAAGGAAGTAGAAAAACATTTACATTTCTCGCAAGTAAAGAACATTTATATCGCAGAGCAACGGTGTTCATCAAAATAATATTGTAATTAAATTTTCAAACCATTATATATTATTTCATTTAGATGAACGTAAATGTTCGAACCTATTGACATTAAAAAGTTTTCCCATAAGGATAAATTTTAAATGAAAATACTGTATTTAAAGTTTTACATGGAACCTTTTTCTCTCAAATGAATTGTTTGATTGGACCAAAGTAATGAAATGAAAAAATGTCGCAGTGGGTTTTATTTTTATACCTTCAAATCAACTAAATTTGATTACTAATATTTTTCATTGTAGATGTACAGTTAACTTACATCAGTTTTCTCAACGTTTTACAACAGTGAATTCTTATTTTAATAAATTGCAACAATGTAATTAATTGGATGATATTTTTAAGTTTTTTGTAATTTTATTTGGAATACAAACTTCTGTAATAAAAAGAACCGGTTTCAAGGGTAACAAATTATTTCAAAGAGTGTATTCGAAATAAGTAAAATTATTTTAATAATATCATTATTTACGTTTTCTTTTTTCAATATTTATTTGCATAATACACAGTGATCGATGCCTTCTGTGAAACCATATTTTCTTTCAAAATATATTTTTAGGAATTATAGCAACAACGTCTCACAGAGGTATTGTCAACATAACGATTAAAAAATGTAATTAACTCGTTCACGCATATAACAACTCAGAATTTGGTAAATGAAATACGTATAATCTGGTCAAATTTACGATAAATTTAGTCCAACGATGTAACTCTCGGATCTGAATTATTTATTTTTTTGAAGAAATATATTTTTCAAATTTGGGACATCTTTCTCCCAGTGCGAAAAAGATAAAAATTGTCTTTTTAAGACAAAAATAAATAGCAAAGGTAAATCAATAAATTTGTTTTTTTAAGAAAAATAATTAAACATTTAAATAGTGTTAAGAGGCAGTGTGTTTCTCATTCATTCTTAATTAATTCACTATAGAATGTTAAGGGTCATAAAGGTAAAGTCTTCAAAGCCAGAAAATTATCTCCATCTAATTTGACAAAATTACGAAATTGTTTATTAAATAAAAATGAAATCAAACATTCAATTACGTCCCAGATGAATCAAAAAGCATTTGAATAGGCGGACTTCTCACTTCACTCCTGTTCTTTCATTCTGATTGATTTAAATATCTAGGCAGCTACTCAAGGCACAGCCCTCGTGAAAGGAAGTCCCGATGGCCACGCTCAAGGTCGCGTGGCACCACGTGGCACGTCTGCAAATGTGGGGATTATGACATAAGATACAATGTGTTAAACCCTCATTTCTTCACGACGTGCAGCAGTTTGTAAAAAAAAAGCAGCAGGACGACGGTGGAAATAACCAACGAGCGGGGAAAATACGCAACGCTGAATGTGCAGATGGTCGCATTTAAATGTACATGCTGCGTTGCCTTCGATCCGAAGTAACGGACGTTCGCAACGCGATATGGAGACCGCCAACGCTATGTGTAGGAGTTTACTATTACAAGTGTCCAGTTGATAATGGGATTTAACAAAATAAAATTAGAAAATAAATTACTGACTGTAATATTAATCCTAAGTCTACTTATGATATGGTTAGCTAGAATGATTTTAGTTACAAAATATAACCATGTTGGTTAAACATCTCATATTATTTTATACATTTTCGGGATACGACCATATTCCAGCAGGCAGAAATTGTTATTAAATATGAAAATTAAAAGTCAAAACACGTCAACAGTAACAACACGTTAGTAGTTATCGCTGGTACACCTCATATAATGGTATATTCTAGTATCCATTTTATAATACAATGATGATTTTTAATGACCGCGTCAACTTAACCATTATTCAGAGTAATAATAATAAATTTTTTGTCAAAAAACAGTACAAACTGCGTGTGACCACGTGGAGGACAATAAACTAATTTACTCTCCGGAAGCAAGCAAGGGACCATCCCATCAATTCGGATCAAGGGCCCTAAGGCAGAGGCGGATTCACAAATTTCAGCAAAAGTTCCTAGATAAGATAAAAAGTTAGCTGCGAGTTATAATAATAATAATAATAATAATATAAAGTTAACTAAGCCGAGCATAATTTAGTTAATAAATATATAAAGAGTAAATAGATACTGAAAAGTAAATATTTATCTACTTATATATAAATATTTAAATAGTTACTAAAATATTTAAATCTATAATTTGATAAAGTTGTCTGATGTCAATATTTTAAAACTTACAAATCAATTTATCACCCAAAATCAGTTCGGGAAAAAGTTTGCTGCATATAATAATCCTCATTTTATTCAATTTTTTATCAATAATTTATAATACTTCTGAAAATATATCTGTCGTTTTTTAAGTTACGTGAGGTCGACATTTCGTGATATTAAGTCTACAGGTTCCTGCACGAAGTATGTTGCAAACAATGCCACATACTTTCATCTCTCCATGAATCCACATTGAGTGAAAGAGATTCTTTCTATTTCTCTTTCCCAAACAAAGCAGACGAATCTTATCACTTTACAATTGTCAAATGTCAACGACCTCTTAATGAGTATTCCGTATGCAAAGAATATTGCATTGTTGTATTTGTAAATGGGAAATGTGGCGTGCTATTGAAGCTTATCTACATGGAGCGATAGGAGTTTGGAGTTGGGTGGTAGGTCAATTTTAGTAGGGTCTGTTAGCTGGGTTTACCAACAACTTGGCCCACGTGGAGGGGTTTATTAGAAGTGGTTAGAAATTAGTTATTGATACTAGGAGGAGCTGGATAGAGGAAAGAAGGTTGGTTTTTCAGTAGTCAAGGTGGGGCTCAAAGAATATTCCAATTCTATCAAATGAGGGTCATTCCACGTGAAATCAAATTGAATTGGACCTTGATGAGTGAGAATTAGATAATTTTTCGTACATTCGTAATACTCTTAATTTGTAGGAAAAATACAAAATTTTAGATTTTTCTGACAGCCCGTTTCTCAGTTATTAATTAAAATTTGGATATTTGCGCCATTCCGACGCGTATTGAAATCTTGATACATCTCTTCAAAATTATTTAATGCAGAGTTGAAAATGTGAGACATTTTCGTCTGATTTTTATGTTTTAATGTGATCAGCAACTTGGTTAAGTAAAAACATAAAAATAATTTTCAAAGGTATTTCCAATTTATTTCATATTCAAAATTATTCGTGTAATGACCCACGAGTGCTGAGTACATGGAATGGAGAATTTAAATGAATTTTTGTGAAGAGAGGGAACTTTGGGAACGTATATTTTTCTTAAAAAAAATTTTGAGAAATTTGGTCATTTGAAAATTACACACCCTCCCTTATTAAAACTATTTATTACTATGCGTATGTTTAACATATAGAATCATCTGATTTCGATTTTTATGGTTATCCATTCATAAGGTAATCTTACCCTTTTTATTCTATTGATTCCAAGAAGCCTGAGTGTCCCTTCTAAAGGAACGTGCTTGCACGAATAAGTAGCAAAGAAAAATTGAAATTTTCTAAGATCATTTTTGGAAAACTTACCTGCGAGTGGAATGGACGGTTTTGGTCATAATGAGTCACAAAAGCTCAGAAATAGTCATACACATCGTACGGTTTAATTGATTTTCATGAAGGATTCTTTCAATAAAGATTCTGACAGTTCACAGTTTTTTATTATCACAAAATTATATTAACAAAGAATAAGATAAAGGAAGATCGAATAGAAGGAAAATTAAAAGCTAATCCTAATTTTACAAAAGATTTATTTCTGTAAGTTCTTGATAAACTTCGTTACTAATACGAGTATTATACAATTTTATAATAGAATTCCTATGTTCTTTCATGAACAAATTTATCTAAATAATGAATAAATATTATTGTAAAAAAAGCAGTTGCAAATTGCGAACGACCACGTGGGGAGCAATAAATTAAGATATTCTCCGGAAACAAGCAGGAGACCATCCTATCAATATTGATCAAGGGTCTAAGGTCAGTGGCGGATTTCATACTTAGGCCGTAAAAAAAAGTATTGAAAAAATTATAAGTAATATAATATTTATAACAAAAACGTAATTTATAAAATACATAAAAATTACATTTATAAAAACGATGCATATAGTATTATAATTATACAATAGTGGGCATTCTTCTCACTAATCTGTTTACTCAGGAACTGTGTATAAAATCTGTTAAATATATAAGACTAACAAAAATGAACATGAATTCGAACCCTTTCGCAATCACTATGTTTCGTTGCCGCCGAAATTGACCTTGAAGATTCACTGCACTGCGGATCTGAAATCGCCAACTGTTCTCGTATTTACCTTAAATTCATTCGCATTGGAATGGTGGAAGTTCATTGACCTTGACCCAGTTCTTGATTACAAGACTCGGGGTTCTGTCCCTATCATAACTTTGCATTTAAGTATTTTACAAAAATTATGAAAATAAAATCGCCTGTCAAGTGGCTTCGACCAAGTTAATTCGAATTGACATAAAATAAAACATACATAAGTACATTTTATTATTATTATTATTATACCTTTTTTGTTTATTATCTCATCCCATGTTGTCCAATTATTGCGATTTGATCATTAATATGAAAAATAATTCCATTGAATAAATAATTAAATACTCCACTAGTTTAAACACTTTTCAGCACAAATTTATACTCTTTAAGCTGAATATTTTTGCATCACTGAATCTTACACATCATATGATACCGAAGATGAAATGAGACACATTTTGGGCAGATATAATGAACTTAAACACATGTCTCCTATAAAACAATTTACTATTCTGCTCGTTTTAACTCAGCTCAATGCAGTAAATACGAACTCATTCATGGCCGAGTTCCGTGCACCACTTGCTAGTAATATTGAAATCTCTTCTTAACAATATCTTTTTATGAAATGAATCTCTCTAAAGCAAATTTCAATAATTGAATAATTACAAAAAAAATCAATTGTAGTCATCGATTAACGAATGAAAATAGAATGAATTGTTCATTAGTCAATCAAAACACGTAATTAATTTGAATATTTGCCGTAAATTTAAATATTGCTCTGCTTTTTAAAGGCAACGTCAGGTACACAGCTCGTCATTCTACTATTCAAAAGCGAAATTTGAATCTTTATGCTTAGTTGACGTAAAACCGAGGACACCTGGAAGCAAATGAACTAAACATATATTTGGGGCATATGTTTTGATATGAATGCAACGAGAGGAATTATAAAGTAAATATGCCTCTACGTAATGTCTGGACGTAATTGCTTCATCCCAACCCTGGCAGTTCAGTAAATTCCGCGCAAACAGCAATAAAAATAGCATTTAATTAGCTCTGAGTAGATGCACGATGAATATATTGGTAACTGTGTTGCATCATTTACTGGTTTTAACAAAGTATTAATGAGAATGTATCGCGATTTCTTATTATGTAGTCTCTCTATTTGTTCAAATTCTTTATTTTGTTTATCATGCATTGCTTAATACACAATGGATTTTATTCCTTGTTTGACAAGTACTCTATTATCTGTTACTGTATAGGATTTTTTATAGTTGACGTTTAAAAGAATAAATGTTTGAAATTTCTTGGTCATAGATTTGTGACTACAGCGGGTTGTGAAGTAAATTGTTCGAAAGATTTTAGTAAATTATGTGTATTTTTCCAATAGTATACACATCCGTTCTGCTTCATTATTAGAAATCCATTGTTTATTTTTGGATACAAACAAACATTTAAAATATTTTAAATATGGTGAGGAGAAAATATTACGTAATGAGTTCATCAAAGAACATTGTTGACGTTGGAGTATTTGGTATCTTTTAGACATTGAGAATTCCTTTATGATTCGTCTACTGAATTCGACCAATATTTTTAAGTGGTACCAATGGCAATTCATGAACGATTACGGAAAAATTATTTCTTAACTCCGTTTATAACAAAGTCATTACTTTATATTGTCTTACATTACACTTGTAAAACTTTTAACACCTCCTTATTCATGTCCAGGGTTTTGACATTTTTATGGTTCTTGATATATCCCTTTTGTTATGTCTCGTTTTTTTACTATCTGTGAATCATATGATTGAAAAATTTGGAATTTTTTTCGGTGTCTATACATTTGTATATTGATTTGTCTTCAACACACCCAACGTTATCATGCATTCTCTCCTCTCGCTTGAATACCTCGCAACACGACATAACACATACGTTTCACTTCCTTCTTCTCAATTGGAATAATCAGTCTCAGTCCTTCCAATTCGTTACATGTAATCTTTGAATTGTTTAAGATGAAATCATTATCGATTTTTTCTCTGGAAATTCACATTTGGTGTGTATTTGTAAGTATATCTCTCTTCTTCAATCCTGTCTCACCAGGTCTCGTTAATAATTGCATTATCTTTTTTCTGGAATTCTTATCTTTTTTTAAAATCTCATTCCCAAATCGTTTAAAAATTTATTTCTCATTTCACGACTCCATCGGATGGCATTACGTGTCCATACATATTAAACATATCAAATATATATGAACTTTCAAAAAGTGTTCTTAATATTCACTTCTGATGATTCCCATTTTTCTTTGATTCTCTAATGTAATTTTGATTTTATGTAATTCTAATTATTTTTGTAGTTTTATTTATTATTTTAAATTTCAATTTGTCTTGTTATTTTAATTATTATTGTAAATTCGCCTTTTTTTTGTATGTGTTAGATCTGTGTGTGGTTTGGGGGGAAGAACAGACCAGATAATCTGAGCCAAACACAATAAATAGTCTGTTCCATTTTATTCCCATTTTTCTTGGTCATGTTTTATGATCACGAATCTTTTATTTCACTCCCGTATCTTTGCGACTTACGCCAAATATTCTCCGACCACTCGCTCATGTCGGTCAGCTCCGACACTGAAACCAGGAAAAGAGCATACATACGCGCCGTAAACAGTAGAAGCCCGCACCACGCACTCACTCCGCCGCTTGGGGAGTGGAAGTGTCACATAGTGTATGCTCCACAGAGACGCTCTTTATTAGAACGTATCTTGTGCATACATTACCGTAGCGATGCGAGGGGAGATATATACCGTGGAAGTTGCTCTTCAGGGCTCTATATTAAGCGCTTGCTCCCGTCCCGTGTGGGCTGCTGCAAAGAGGGTACTCACAAGGTTCTGTAATGGGCTGGCCCAAGTGGCTCACACGATGAGTGGTGGACGAGGTTGTGATGAGAGAAAAAGTTATCTGGGAAGAAGAAAAACGATTTGTATCTTTTGAGGCGAGGAATGTGAGGGGGAAATATATTTCTTGACAACTTATATTAAATCTCAGTTCTTAAGGATTGGTCAGACGAGGTTCAATGAAAAAATAACACGGCAACGTTTTGGATGTACTTAAATCGTTCATTAGTGCTTGTTAGGAAACGCTACACTCATCTCTTTCACCATCTCCTGGAATATGCAGGACTCCTACTCCTATAACACAATATCTCCATCTTCTGATACGTGTGCATCACATGTGGTTGGTCATGTTGCGTTGTGGAAGCAGGATATTTATATCAAACATGGATAAAGCATGTCACCACATTAGAAACGTTGGCGAGTCTATAATTCTTTGTTTCATCTCCATTGATCAATTCTCAAGAAATAATAGTATGAAGGAAAGATTGAAGTATAAAATTAATTTTGAATGTTTTTTGTTTATTGTTCTGATGAGATTTGTGGTTCAGTATTCCAAAATTAATTAATTAAATAATCGCGGTAAAAATCTCTCCTACTGCTTTGTTTTTCTCATCCTACCTCGCCCTCTTCTTAATATTTCTTTCACGATTATTCCGATTCAGCTATGTACGTTGAAGCACTTGATAAAGACGAACGAGTGTATTGAATGCATGATAGGATTTGCACATCTCCTTTTGAGTGTTTAAAATACCACATTTTTTTCTTAAACTTAAACATCATAGTCTTTTCTTCACTCTTGATGTGTAGCAAGGAAGTTGGCTGAGTTGAAGTCAATTAGATAAAAATAGAGATACTCTTAGTCTGCTTGTTGAGCGTTTTTTCTTCTTCAAGACTCGACAGAACAAATAATTCTTTTTCTAAAGTAAGTGTATTTTGCTCCTTTACATTAAATGATCAAATACTACTACAAGGGAAAAAACTGCGTATGGAGGGGAAAAAATTCCTTTGGTAGCCAGGAATTTTCTTTGGAACCTTTGTATTAGTTCAGTGTACGGAAATGGGAGCAAAACCATGGGCTTGACTGGAATAGAAATACAAAAAATAAAAAATAAAAGCTACAATTTGGAAAAAAATTGAAAATTAATAATGGAAGTAATTATTTGTATTTAATCATTTTTACATAATGGTTCACTGTTTATTCCATACGTGTATCTAAAATATTCTTGATTATATTTATCTTCTTTATTTACTATCAAGCATGCTTCACAAGTTAAATAACCATGTGACTCTTCACGACTCATTCTTTTAAAATTGTATTTAGAAACATTTCTGAAAGCACGTAATTTTACATCAATTGGATAATTGTCGTAACGCTCCGCATACGCCGAGAAGAAAGTTTGACACATTGAACTATAGCTCCAGCACTTGTAGCCCTCGAGCTGTCGTGTCTTCATGACCGTATTTGTTGTTACGTAGGCGCTATTCCGGAGTACAAGTGTAACTTTCGATTCTTGTTCCAAATAAGGGAACATACACCCCTTTTTACGAATCGCTCTGTTGTGTCACAAATATGAAAAAAATAATACAGCTGTTATAAAATAAGTTTGATTGCTATATTTTGAAATTCCAATCTCGCATGAGGAAAAAAACGCAAACTATATTAATTGACCAGTGCATTCACAATATTAAAACTACTCAAAATTGTTCTATAATATAACTAATAGAAAACCCAAAACTACCTGTTCAAGACAAAAGAAGATCAAATTCGGCTAAAGAACTAAAACTTTAGGTGGTAATTTCTAATTATCTGCATGGTATTCCGTGGAATATGCAATAATCGTCAAGGTAAATTTTAACATTTATGTATTCCGTTCGCCGTGTTATATCCTAGCTACAAATGGCAACATGAAAATCTCCATACGTGAATTTAGTGATGTTCTATATCGGAAATAAGCCAATTAATATATTGAGAATAAGTTCTCGACGAGCCATTTTGGAACCTTAGTATGTTTTCTAACACAACGAGATAAACCTGAAGATTCCGCACTTGCAATTCGATGTTACTATGTACAATCATTCGAAATACAAGAGTAATTTGGATGTTGACTATTGACATTTCCAATGCAGTCAGGAAATGCCAAAACCGTTACCCAATCTCGTCGTTCCAACTTGCTGTATAACGAATTAGAGAACGGTCACTCTTGGTGAACAGAATTTTCGTCTAACTCCTTCATTGAGCTGCGCCATAAGGCAGTGTATATGTTTATGAAGAGCAATTTTCGCGTGCTGCCGAGCAGAACACACAGTCTCTCGGCTGTGGATTCAGAGTTTCCATCTTTGTTCTTTATTCACTACCTCCGTCCATTAACCATATTTTATGGTAGTTTATTTTTATTATTTTTACTGAATTAAATACCAATAGTACTTAATTTATTTACAAATAAATAATTAAAAACTTAGCGACAGACAAATACTGCATGTTTTGTGATGTAATACTACGTTTCGACTTAATGTTGAAGTCATCGTCAGGTGTTGCAATAGTATTTGTCCGTTATAGAGTCGGAAGTCCTAGGTTATTTATATTATATAATAGACGTTTATTGTAGTATAATTTATTTATTTTATTAAAACTATGTAACCCTTTACAAATGCCAATCCTAGTGAATGGCTCACACCATAACTAGTCGATAATGAAGCCAAAATATTTTGGTATTTTTTCACACCACACATTTTTCCTACGGACACTTGTATCATTATATTTGCTATGTAGCATTGTTACTTCTGAAATTAACTTTAACTTTGTCTCAAACTACTAACAACATTAACAATACCATTATCTCCCTGTACATCTTCGTTTATCCACCCTTGTAAACTCCTACCCCATTGCTTCCGAAGACTATCCTCAAATAGAGATTTTTAAAATCTAAAATCTGCACTTTCGATTTATGAACAGTTAAATGTTGTTAATTGTAACATTCTATAACATCTACAGCTATGACTTATCAACAATAAATTTGATGTTTTGATAACCTATTACTATTAATTTTGAATAATTTCCTTAATGAAATTGAACAATGAATTTGACGGAATTGTGGAGTTATAAAGATAAAACAAACTACGCTTTTTTATAAGATTTCTAGATAACATAGTAATATTTGAAATATCATTACATTTGTTGTTTGGAGAATTTAATATTTTATTTGTTGTTGATTAATAATGAAACTTCGTACGGGGTCCAAAACTCAAAATGTCGAGGAGCTATGAATTAGGTTTAGACCGTCGCATCAGAAGTCCACAACTCTTCCCGCTCTATTTCTTCTCCATTCATCCCACTGTCATCCGAACCAGAGCTGCTGCTTCATATGTCCCATCCATCAGTTGAGGGAACTCGAGGGTCAGCACATTCTGTGGCCTTGACTTACTTCGCCAATTAAGACATTATCACAGATTAAGAGAACATTCAACTTACTAATGGATACTCACTCAAGACAATCACTGAAAATCATTTACCACATTAAAACGATAACTAGCTGATTATGTGAAAAAACTCACGGAATTAATGCACAAAATAAACATTTTCGTTCGTATTTATAGAAGAGCAAATTTGGAAATTCCTTTTTAATTGGGCGCTACTATGTTCGGTTTTCGCTACGCTGCTTCACACACTTTTCGACCAATCACATTGAAATATTTTTTGTTATCCTCTGCAATGTTTCTAGTGACACTACAACTATCTTATTATAGTAATTATGTACTATTAAGATCGTGCTCTTCTTCAATATGTATGAATGTGTACCCGATTTTTTAACTTCATTATTCTCTAAGTTGTGAGTACTTTTTATCTCCCTTCTAGAGTAGCACGTGGAGTCACTCTTCATCTCGATAAATTTTTTTTTTTATCTGCATTTACTCTCAATCCGTATGAATTTAATTGTTCTTGTTAATTATTGCTCTGCACATCTGCAACTGTACTGTTTGTGAAAGTTTTCCTTTTATTTTGTAAAGCCCCTGGTTTGAATTTTTTATATTTTTAGTAGTGACTTTTATCTATATACTTTCCTTTGTGTACACATACGTTAAAAGTAAAATATATTTTACTTGATATTAATCCACTTTACTCTGTTTCCGGTTCATCTCGTTCTCGAAAGGCGCGTCAGATAGAAGGATGTTTCAGTTAAAACGTTCTTGATTCGCAAAACAACTGTAATTAGTACCCAGTGTCAATTACAATTTGTTGTATCTATTTTTTTAAACGTATATTATGAAAGAGAGCAGCATACGGGAGCTGTATCATATCGTGAACTATTTATACTAGTAATGCAAACTTAATGATTTGCATTATTAAAATAATAAATTTTATTCGGATTCCGTGGATAACCGAGAAGGAAAATACATACAGTGCACAGAATTGACCATGTAAAGTGATCTAGGTAAATACCACGTTAAACAAGCGTCCTTCGAGAAAAGAAGATTCAGACTTCACCACCTTCTCTGTCTCTCTTTCGTAATGAGCGTACACCTATATTTTAACAGCTCCTGTTTACGTCATATTTATTACAGTTCTTTATCACTCACGTTCACTCTTAACCACTCACACTTGTCTGCTTCTCTTATCTCTTCTTTCACGATATATCCAATCAATTCATTTCTCTGCTGAGCTCTAGGTGAATTTTATTGGAACGGTTCGCGAGATAGTATTCTGGTGGGGGTTGAATCCACTGTCTAATTGATATTGGAGATCAGCTACTCCGACCGTAGGTTTCTATGGTTTTATATGTCCACCCGGAGAGCCGGAGAAGTATCTTACTCAGTGGGACACGGATTGCGATACATCTTTCGCATTTTCTATCTATTTAAATTCTCCGCTTCTCGGTTCAGATTTAGAAACATGTAATATTAACGAAATTAATAGCTGTATTTGTAAACTAAACTAAAAAAAATATCTGGCAAAACCGGAACAAATCCCTATATCCGGTTGCACGAGTCTCACAAGTTAAATATACATCGAGTACCATCACATTGCCATAAGTCTCCTCCCAGCGCCCACCTTCTCGACTTGGTGACTGTATCCCCTCCTCTCCACCTGCGCCAGTGTGTCCCCAACGGCGGCCTCCGCTTCCTCGGTCAGTGCTTCCGCGACCCACCCGACCACCGTCGCGGGTTCCCAGGCCAAGTGAGAGGACGGGTGCTTCATGAGATTAACTGGCGCCTCCTATATAAAAACGTTAACCGTGTCCCACTCCTCCTCCTCCGCAGCCAGCGCTTTTTGTGATTAGTTCTCTCATTGACCACAAGTGGGAGATGATGCTCGGCCACAATTGACTTTAATTTCTCTCGTCAAATAAGTATTAAAGTAATAATAATTAATCGAGACGAAATGAAAATGTACGACAAAAAAATTCTTTAGGTGGTTGGCTGTGAAACATTATGCTTTTCATACATTTTATTTGTTATTTATTTATGAACTATGTTTGCGACAAAGTCATTACATGACATTTCTTCTCTTCACTTCTCTTTTTTCTCTTTCGTAACTTACTACTCTTTTTCTCTTGATTTTTTTTTCTTCATTTCTTCGTGTCTTATAGCACATATATGTAACTTATTACACCTCTTAATTGAAGTCCAGGGCTTTGATTGAACCTTTGGTATTAATTGTAGGGGAATATTATACAAAATGGATGGCGATCACTAGTCACATTTGGTGCAGCGACATTTGATAAGAATATAGGTGATATTCTGATTCCCTATTCGCCCGTTTGCGTAACAAAGAGGTGCGATACATGAATGGTATACGTTGAAATTGTGGAGATAATGAAAGGTGAAATCATTTTCACGATTCATTCATCATTCAGAAATCATGTCACGAGAATCAGTATTGGGAATTTTTAGCTAGCCTCTTCGATCTTAATCTATAGCTCAATTTTAAAGAAAGTTATTAAAAATTTAATTAATTTGGTCGTTATTTCTGAACTTTTTAGTTTCACAATGTAAAAAATACTATGAACACGAAATGAAATTTGATATTATTAAAATATTCTTTTATTAATTCAAAAGTGAATTCAATGCAATTTAAAAAAAATGTAAAGGTAATTTTAAATGTTTATTTGAAAATTAAGATAAATATTTGGAAATTAGATCATTTTTCTTTACACCAAGAAATATGTATTAGTTATATACTAGGTAGTCTTGAAGCCGTGACAATGGTATTTAGTCCAGGGCATTTCTTAATTATATACCACGTGATTAAAATGTATGCAACGAATATTACACGTATATAATAATGTTTAATGTATTTGAAAACTTTGGTGTGACTCTCAGTGATTTCATAGACGATGATATTAAGCCGATTTTTTTTAATGATTTACACTAAATCACACTTTTACATAAACACGCTCACATTAATTATTACACTCATTTCTTCCCCAGTGTGGGATCTATCATAACAAGAAATGTCTGCTTAATCTTGTCGTCTTTGAAATGACTTAATCTATTCGCAGACGCAAATATTAATTTGATATAAATTTTCTTCGTATTCAGGACAAAAAATGATCTCGAAGAGGACGTATTAACAAGGAAGGATAATTTGTTCAACTTCTCAGAACAATCTCCTCCTCTATTTTATAACTACTAGCTACAAATTACTCTAATTTGGAATGAAACAAAAAATGTATATAATAGGATTATGAGGGAAGCAATTTTCTCAATAAAAGACGACGTCATGGGTAGTTGAAGCCCATAGACCTTTCTATTCATCCGAATCCGTTTTTGCCAAAAAGTTGAAATTCATTAGCCACAATGAACAAAAACATCTAATGGCTGACAAATTGTTCAAGCATGAAAGTTAAAAGGCACTTTCCGTAGGTATTTCTTGTATTCTGTCTTGGTCACTCGCATTGCACGATCTGCTGTCGAGAACAGATTATAGTGTTCTTCCTCAAAACGTTCTTGTCATGATTATATAGCGAACAAACTATTTGCGAGTTATTTCCTCGGCATAATTTTGTATGTCTCTTGTAAATTCATTTTTATAAAAGTTAATTATTTGATCACAAAATGATCCGAGTAAAAAATGTAAACGTACTAAATAAGATTTTTTTTTGAACAAAATAAAAAATATAAATTCAGTGAAATCTCCACTTTTTCTTACAATGTAATTGATCAGTTTCACAGCATCAATAATATCGAGCCTTTGAAACAGATAATTATTAAAATTTCCGCTATATCCTGAGAGTCATTATTTCTTTACTGATTTCACATTTTAATGAGTGACCTTACAGTTTTTGCGTGATTGAATCGAATAATTTTGATTTAATGTATTATTTCCTCTCATAAGTTCTGTGGAAATTCTAAGTAATTTTTATGGAATCGTAAGTTTCACATTAATATCACTTACATTTCAAACTTTGAAAACTACGCTGCGTATTTGTAATCAGGAATACAATATTTTGGTGATCTATGCGAACTAATAATTATCTGATTCATTATGCCACCCAGAATTGATGTAAGGAAAATAGGAGGAATAAATTACTTCAAGAAACCTACGTTGTTCGAGATTCCAACCCAAAAGCTTCGGCATCCACAGTCGTCCTATGTTTACGTGCCCTACAAAGACACCTCGAAAAATTTTTCGTTTTAAAAGTAACAGGAGGTCTTCTTGCAATTAGGCCAGACAAATAAATACAAAATTATGTCATTTTGTCAACATTTCGACTATTTATTGTAGTCATCATCAGGGCTCAATGAAAATAAATTTGTTTACCCATCCACATGTTTACTTTCACCATCTCCCTAGAGTTGAAACGTTGGCAAAATGACATATTTTTTAAATTTATTTGTCTGGCCTGACTGCAAGAACACCAATCACTTAAGGTCGTCCTTCTGACCGTAAAATTTTAATTTTGGTTTTCAGTAGCGGCAGATAATACTATCAATTAAACATTTGCGGCACAGCAATATACAGGCCGTAGCGTATGAGGACGACTTGTTAGTGGAGATTGAAGGAGAGGGTCGGCGAGAATTAGAGAGAATTAGTGAAAAGTAATAGATGAGTTGAAAAGGAATAGTAATCAACTGCATTTACAATTTTGGTCAGAAAAAATCTAAGGCATTGTGATTTGGATTATCTACGAGAAATAGACGCGACCCTGCTGTAAAGATGGATGGACGGAAAATACAAGTAGTACGTAAACATAGATTTTAGGAATAGTAATAGATGAGAAATGGCTATTTACTGCCCATATGAATGAAAAGATAGAGAAAGCAAAACGTTTGTATTACTACTTGTTGCAAATAGGATTGACACACTCCCAAATACGACAAAAGCAAATACTGCAGCTGAATAAGGGAGCAGTGCTTCTTTATTGGATACGGATATGGGGGCATAGATTGGTGCTAGCAACGGTGGAAAGGAAGTTTCCAAGTTTGCAACTCTTGTTCTTATTGCGAACAACAGGAGCGTACGGAACAATTAGTGGAGAAGCTTTAAATGTAATATATGGAATACTGCCAGCGGATCTATATGCACAAAAGTTTAAGTTTTATCAACTCATGAAAAAGCACAAAAAGCTTATAGTTAATGGAAAGGAAATGAAAAATGAAGAGTAGGATTGGAAGAGAAGATTAGAAGATGAACTGCTAAACGGATGGAAGACAAGATGGTCAAACAGTGAAAAGGGAAGAAAATCTTGAGTAAGCCTGACGTGCGATTTAGGATAAAGTCTAAATTTTTTGAAACAAATAGCTATGTTATAAATTGTTAACAGATCATGGCAATTTTGAAGAGTATTTAATGAGAATACGACGGAGGGAGACTGCAGTAAGTATGTGTGGAAAAGGAATAGAAAATGGTGAACACATTCTTTGGGAGTGTGAGTGTATGGTCAGGAAAAAAGTAGATACCTACGGTTTTTAAAAGAAGAAGGAAATTTTTGCGTAAGGAAAATAAGTTATTGATTGCAACACAGAAAATATATTGTTAGTACGTCAATTATGTGACTCAAGTGGGACAAATCAGAGATGTTCTTGAAAAAAAAAGACAAGTTAAGTTGCAAAATGTAGAGGAGCGTACACCACCCGAGGAAAGAAGATACCAGGTACAAGAAGTCGTGATAATACAATGTTCGACAGCTTAGAGATGTGTAAAAACGATGGAAGAAAAAGTTCAGCGAGCGAAGAGTCTTTGCAATGACAAGCGTTACAGGCGAGATACGGATACCAAAACACGGATACCAAAAGGAATAATAATAATACAATCAATTAAACATTGATTTACATATAGGTAACATTGGTATTATTTCGTTCCGATATTTTTATGATTTCAAGCAGACAAAGAAGTTATTTGTCAATGAGATTGCGTTCGTATATTCATAAGTTTTGTACTAACTGCGAGTTTTCCGTTTCTCGCGAAATTTCTGAATGAAGTCCGGAAGCGATTCCACTCGTTTGAAAACTGCAACTTCCGCCGTCGATGATATTGGTATCAGAGGCGTCTGCGGCCGCGACTCACACGACCGTGAAAAGTCTAGAGGCCAAAACTTCGGGATTTACGCCACAACGCATGCTCGTTCTGCTGATTCAATGTTGTATTCGTTTATCACTTGTCGACCAATAAAATACATGTCTTCCTAGATCGCAGATAAACATGAACACTCCCCGCCATCCATTAAAATATTTTTCAGAGTATTTTAGTTCATCCACATCTTATTGAAACCTTTAAACGCGTTGCTGCATTATGTAATACAGAATTATAAAAATATAAAAATACATCCGCTTTGCGCCAAATTAATTTACAGCGCAGAAAAATTAAAACTTTTTCATTTCACAGCTCATGTTGTGCTGTGCTTGCTCCCTTTGGAAAGAAGTCTGTGGCTTAGACACTAAATACGCTGGGTTTAGGGACGTAGGGTCCATTAGTTTACATAGAATACTTGTACGTTTCTTGTAGTTCTTGATCTTTTGCGTCCAAACTGTGCTACTGTATGTTGGCGCACGCATTCTGACTATAAATCGAGAATTACCGGTGTTGAAATGCTCAACTAGATATTTTCTCTTCACTCGACGAGCTTTATACCACAAGAAATTTTTTTTTTTTGTGTACAGTATGTTTTGTATACAGTACTCAAAACATATTTGTTGTTAAACATCCGATAATAAATAGCGTGTCTTTTTCCTTCTTCGAGATAAATTGTCCGCAATAGCCTATATTGCTGTTATCATCAAACAAGTAAAATCAGCAATTTTACGTGTAACATCAAACTTAGATCATTTCAGACTGAGATGTTTTTTATCGGGAGTATCGTAAATGAAAATTGGGATATTTTGCAAGTGAGAAGTGAAATAGGTTAGAACCCAAGAATCTCAAACTTAGTGATAAGTATTTATTCACACATTTATCCTGTTTATGTATTTGAAGAAGCCTTACGACGCATAAAAAAATTGGCTGATCTCAACTCCAAGAGTATCATTTAGTGATGAAATTAGAGAATCCTCGCCAGAATCTTTGAGAATAATACTATTGTGCGAAGACGTATATTTTAACTTCTCATTAGATCATTCAGTCCATCCCGTACTACAGAAGGAATTACACAATAAGCCCATCCTGGAGGTGACAAATAAAGGAAATCTGTCAATGGGCGCCAATTGAAATGTCTCTTGACTGAAGCAAGAGGCTCGTCTGTGTCATGGCGTCATCCAATACTCGCCCAAAAGAGGGCGTGACGAACATCTTGCGCAATCCGTTCCTCAGCTGATCTCGCTCGTTCTTGAGGACGCCACCAGGATGGTAACCCTACGAAAAGAAGTTCAACTAGAATAGAAGTGATTTTGAATTTAAAGGACACTTTTTTTAAGGATATTGTTTATATTGATGGATATCATGAGCAGAAAAACAATTAAAATTGACTGCGAATCAGCAGATGTGAATCTTTATTCGCGTGAGTATTGACAGTGAAGCTTACTAATGTGTCCGACAGAGTTCAATTGCAATGAGTGAGGCGACAATCCACTGAACATATCAACGTTACTGAATAATAATAATAATAAATTTATTGTCAAAAAACAGTACAAACTGCGTATGACCACGTGGAGGAAAAAAAAACTAATTTACTCTCCGGAAGCAAGCAAGGGTTCATCCCATCAATTCCGATCAAGGGCCCTAAGGCAGAGGCGGATTCAAAAAATTCAGCAAAAATTGCTAGATAAGATAAACAGTTAGCTGCGAGTTATAATACTAATAGAATGTCAATATGTTTGTAATTTTAAGCAAAAAATTACATGTAAGTTATTATCGAACTATAGATTATTCTGAGTATAGTGTTTAAAAATCATAAGAATTGAAATAACACTAAATTCACGATTTATTGTTACAATAGACACGCCCCTAGACAAAACCTAGAGAACCATTATGATAAATCCGCCTCTACTAGAAGGAAAAACGGAGAAAAACCCGGGCCAGGATGGGGTATAATTATATAGTGGGATATAATTATATAGTGTATATAATTATATCAAGGCTTTGAAGAACGTTTTCAAGTACACAACCTAAAAGTGAAATGAAAACCTAAGAATTCAGAGGTCTTTACTATGCGCTTTGTTTATGTCCGAGAAATGTGTATGTTCCTGACCGGATTTAAAAATAATTTGTAATTACGTACATATTAGCATTCAGTACTGATAACTGCGTGTATTTTGTAGCTTTTCTTCGTGGTATTTAATATTTTATATTAACGAAAGTGAAAAATTAATATCACAAAAGTATAGATATCCAATCCAACATATAGTTTTAGAATATTGTATAAGAACCCAGAGAATCCAGACTCGTTGACAGTTGCTTTAATGTCCACTAATTATTGTTTTGTGTGTTTTTTTTTCAAATACCGGGAAACGCAGGATAATTCTGATAGTAAGCTATAAGACTCTTTCGAATCATGTATCGTCTTAGAATCAAAAGAGAAAGAAAATGATCGCAAGATTTTGACATTTTTTTTATGTTGAAAATGATCCCCTTGGAAAAACGTCCGGTGAGTTGTCAACTCGTGTTTGCTTTTGCGACGGAGAGATATGGTCCCATATCCACATTCTCATAAAAAGTCTACAGTATTAGAAAAGCTAACATTGTAAGAAAATACATATTGTTCTAGCGGAAATACCGTTATAATGAAGCATTCTCTTCTATATTTCCAAGATAGTTAGGAGTTATTGGTTTTCGGGTTAAAACGGCGTCAACAGATGATTATATATTTTAGGAATCCATTGCCAATGCGTCATGCTTGTACTGGAATACTATCTGATCGCGTGGTATACAAGTGAGTACTGAGTCAAAAACTAATCTTAGGATGAAAATGGACTGAAAGATTTTCGCGTTTTATGTATTTTCGGTGTTTTACGTGTGTTTTAAGATATGTGGAGGAAGTGCAAACGACAAAGAGTTATTCCCCCCACCCCCAGGGGACTTACATTTAGTAAGTACGTGTTTGGCAAACACGGGACCCCGAGCTGAGTGTGACATTACTTCCACTTACTTGTGCCAAGTTCCTTCCTTTCTCTTTGACCTTCCTTGGTCACCTCTTGTTCTTTTCGATCCCGACGCTATTAAGGCTAGGGTATCTTTCATTTCCTCATTTTCTGTCCTCAATGTTTTGATTTTTGGTTTTGTGATATGTTTTGGTATGTTGTAATTCAGGAGAGTTTTTAGTGGGTATGGTTGAGTCATTCGGCGAGTCCCACACGCGGGGAGAGTCATGTTGGCTCTCCTTAGTACGTAACTGCATTTTCCCTACCTGTACAAGTTTTCAGGGCTTCAATGACCTCGATGTCGACGAACCGTAAAGCCCAAGAAAGAAAAACAAACAAAAAAAACAACAAAGAGTTATCAAAAGCATGTCAGATATCAAATGTTTTGAATGGTTTTTCTTTATGTCGAATGAAATTATACGAGTTCGTTACGAGAAATTATAGCGAAATAAAAAATACCTCGACAACGTTGAATTGATTTACTTTCAATAATTTATTAAAAAATTATAATATAATTTTTATTTGAAACAAAATGTTCTAGAAAGAAAGTAACATATTCATTCCTCGTTCAAAAATTTAACGACGAAAGTAAGAATGACACATTTATAAGGGATTACAGGACTTAAGTACATCAATTTCAAAGGAAACTCTGGAAAATAACTGTTGTAGATTATTCAAAATGTATAAAAAAATAGAATCTTTATTTATCATTTGATTTTTATTTAAAAGAACGGATACGAAACGTTAGTAAGTGTGGAGGAAGAACTCGATACGCGAAAGTGGACTTCGGAATTGAATTAACTTCAGGTCTCACAAGGTAGCTCACAAAGCTCTTCATCATCTACATGAAATGTCTGGCGTTAACGAAGTAATTTGGAAACTGGTTAGGAAGTGTTAAAGCGTGTTCCTGTGTTTGTGAATGGTGAGAAAAAATGGTCATAGTGTTTATGTTGTTCATCGCATTATTTTCATTCCCATGCCTTCGAGTTTCTTTACCGAGGTTTTCAGGCTGTTCTCGAGTGGATTACAATTAATGTAAAAACGTAGTAACACTTTTTGTTTGACGTAAAAGGGTAGACACATGCAAAACTTTCACGTAATTTATTTTAATAGCTGAATAATCTGCAATAATATTAATAACCCGCGAGAATGTTTTCTATTTCAGGTGGATATGTCGATTGTATTTTGAAAAACTGTGATGCATGTGACACCTGACATCAATGCAAGCTTTACAATATTCTCCAAAGTTTAATTTACAAATAATAGTTTCTATTTAAGAATTTTTTTACGTTGTATAAAAATATTAATTAGTAGAAAAAAGTACCTCATAAATTATATATAATCCAAACAGTATATATAATTTAATGGACAGCAATATAACATTTTAGTTTAGCTTTACATTCCATTATTTTGAACTTATTGAACTTACTGTTCGCCACTGGAGGTTGAAGTTTCTCTTATCTGGTTATTCCAGGAAATTCGCAATGTTTGGTAGAAACATGGAACAAAAAGAAGTAGCAAGAATCATGCAGTATAGATCATAATATGTATAAAGGACAAACAAGAAAAGAGGCGAATTTTCAAATATCATCGCGTCTCTTCTGACCACCAATCTTTTACCAAGTTTGTTAATTGTTAATTGTTAATTGAATAATATTGATTTACCTAGAGGATTAACGTTCAAATAAATAATCTTATTGATATTTTAAAATTTAAGTGATCTGTTAATTCCTTAATTTTAAGAAATAATAATATTAAAATTCTCCAAATGCTAAAAACATTCATTAACTTTTAGTAGAAATTCCGGAGGAAAAATTTGTAGTAAATTCAAAACGTTGACTGGAAGAATATACTTAATTTGTCGTCTTTGATTTGTGAATAAAAAATATACTCTTACATGAAACTTGTACAGTTGTAATTGTTATATGTACGCACTTTTTATTTACGAGTCGGTCAAATTCAGTCTAAAAAATGAAAACTATCCTTTCATACATTTATATTTAACTAGTTTTGAGATTAATCATTGGAAAGATAAACATTCTTATTTTTTCTTCTAGATGCTTCATCGCACCCACCTCACGCATTCCCTCGAACCAAACACTCCGCCCCCACCCCTCTACATCAATCTCCACATCATACCACCAGCGACCAAACGAAGATCGGCTTGATTACACGCCCGCCCGCCAGGGTGCAGTCGCCGCGGCGGCGGCGGCGGCGGCGGCGGCGTCGGTCGCCTGGTGGCAGCGGAGGCATCCGCATTGCGACGCGGGAGATGCCAGAGGCAGCAACAGCAGCAGCAGTAGAAGCGGGGTGGGCGCACAGGGGCCAGTGGTGGCAGCGGGGGTTGAGAAGCTTCGGGGGGCGGCGGAGGAGGGAGGGACGGACGGACGGACGGCGCGCCGACCGTCTGGCCGAAGTCAAGCGTGACCGCGCGCCGCAACTTGCTCTTCGTGAGTCGCCTTGCGCCCCTTTTGTTGAAGCGCGTCTTCAGGCGATGGTGCGTCCACGTCAGAGGGCTTCTACCGTCGCCATCGAGAACATGTCACATTTTTGATTCAGTCTAAGAATATCAAGTATATGATAAGTTATGTGGCCAGAAATGTGTTTTCGGGAATGCCCTGATATCTTGCAAAAATGTATTGTTGTAATCTATATTAATTTCGTTTATATGTTTCTAAATTTCATCAAAATGGTTTATTTCACCTCGCTAATTAGTTAACAAACAGTAAAATAGTAATATTTTATCCGTATAAAATTCATTTATTAAACAATTCGTAAAAATTCAGGGGGTTGCTCGAGGCCCCCGGGTTACTCCATACCTGTGCAACTGGTTCGCATGTGCGAATTTCCAATTTTACTTTCACGTTAGTTTCATTTTAAATTGGACTTATGACGAAATAATTTGTGTTTACTAATTAATGTTTATGGAAAATGGTATTCGAGGAGTAACATAATCGAAAGGATAAGAAATTAAGTGAGAGTTGGATTATTTATTTAAAATACTTTTCATTTGACTCCTCCGTCGATGTTTAACCACAAATGTCAAATTATTACCTGAAATTTACGTTTTACGTTGTGGAGAATCAAACTCAACTATGACTTGTAGTTCGAATGAAAATCTTACACAATACACATTCCAATGAAGAAATATGCGATGAAGATTATATTAAGGAAGGGCTTGTTTCTCAGGATTATATTTTTGTGTTCGTTACATTGAAAGGTGGGAGCATATTCCGATTGGTTTAGACTTCTCTTTCGCTTTTGAAGTTGGCGATCAAACCGTCTCACTGCAAATTTTAAGGTATGCCCCTCGAGTTAACAAATATGACCTGAGGGTTGAAAACTACTATTTCTTGGCATTAGTATGAGGAGGATGTAGTGTGGCCAGGGATAGCAGTAGCGTACCTAGACGGGGGAGGAAGGGGCGGTCCACCCCGGACCTCATCTTTTAGAAGGGCCTCCAAATTTAATAAACATAATTTGAACATAAATATTGTTCGAAACGTTTTGAAAACCGTACACTAAATAATAGTTGAGATTATTAATAAGTAAAACTCAAATTTCAATTCTTCTAATACATCAGAGGGTTGGGTATGTACTAGTAGGTATGCAAACACGTTTTTGTATGGAAGCCTCCAAAGATATTCCCGCCCCGGGCCTCATGAGGTGTAGGCACACCACTGAAGAATAGACTTGATAGTAATTTTACAGTAGAATGAATAGACCAGGAAATGTGTATGAACTTTAAACCATGAGGAAAAATCCCGTGTTCTCAACGGGATCCGAATTTTATAGCCCTCTTGCAAATTTAACATCACTCTCTGAGCCATCCTGCCATTTCGATATAGATATTCTAATCTAATATACATTATAGTTTTTATGTTTAAGTTAGTATGTTTAAAGATTGTCCACCATGCAAATATACACTATTTGATCTATATTTTTCAAACTCCATGAAATTTTTCTGAAACGGCTTAGAAGAGCTAGTTTGACATCATACATTTTTACCAGTCTTGAGAAGAAAAATGTACGCGTTTTTTGAAAGTACTCCGTGGGGTTGAGATACGCATCGTCTGATTAGGGGTAAATGGAGAAACAGTTTATGCGGTTTTTACTCAACCTCCGCGCGACGCTGAATGAGTTAACCTTTTTATATGCCGAAATATTAAAAAATGGGGTGATTTTTCTTGTGGAACCAATGGTGAATTACCAAATATCACTATTGTGTTAAATATTTTATATTGTGACAATGAGTATTTGTCATATGATTTGGGGTACCTCAGATGATATGAACTAAGGAACATCTTGTGTTAGATCATTCAACGAGAAGCTTCTACAAGAAAACGAGGACTCCGTCCCCCTGTAATTCGTAGTTAGTTGGCGTTTCTTTTAATCCCCTCGTACGCTTTGCCCCGTTCCGTATCGTTGGTCTGACTTCCTCTGTTGTCACTAAACGTCTGCAACGTGATTTAAATACTCCTGAGGACTTCGCACACGTTCGCTTTGTGAAATAATTGGCTGATTTGACGGAGGTGGACGTATGCAAGGATTTCTCCTGCATAACTGATGGTAAATTTTACGTCGTAACGTCAGTTTAGCAATTCAGAAATTTATCTTCCGTCCCAAAATATACACACTTTTTATTTATTTAATTTCAATAAAAATTAACAAAGACACATACAATACTACACTGAGAAAACTCTTTGGATGTGAGTGCCCTTGAATTGGATGGAAGATCAAATTTCAGAGGAAGGAAAGGGTTTCTTCAAACCTTTAGATATAACATCCCTCCCTTATAGTTCGGGTACTACAAGGTTGGAATGTCGCATCCAAAGGTTTGGGTGTCTCATCGAAAGGTTGGTATGTCTTATCAAAAGGTTTAAAGAAATAATTTCCTTCCTCTGAATTTGGACCTCACATCCAAATGTGTACTCTCGGTGAATTTTTTCAACACTCTTGAATTTAGCTTTAGTCCATACTTCTATGGGAGTATTGTTTTGTTTGTCTTGGTGTTCTCTTATCAAATTGTAATGTATTTTCAATTCGAAAATTTCTCTTGGCCACCTCCCCGTAACAAAGAGGATTCCTTCCTCAACACGTGAAGATTGGCGGAATTTTCTTTCTTCATTTCTTCATTATATCTCTTACTTCACGTATTTTACAAAAGCGTATTTGGAACATTGAATTTCCATTTCTTGTTATCAATTATGAGTTCTCTTCCATTCTACTCTCCATGTTATATTAAATACATACATATTCACATATTGCTGTTCATAAATAGAGCAATTCCACAATATATGCCCTACTGTTTCTTGTCCCCTTTTGTTCTTTCCAACAGTCTTTCCCTATACGTTTCAAATAACTTTAAAAGGTTTCGTGTCCTGTCATGATTTTCATTGTCTGTCCGGTCGTTGGGAACTATCGTTTGTATAAATGTTTGTTGTTTATCCCACAACTTTTCATCTGGTTCTCAACCATCAAAAGTGTGTTATTTCAGTGAATATTGTTCCCGTAAATTTATTTCCTTATCTAATACACTATGTGATTGTAACTAGTCCTCACTATTTATACAAGTATATTCCAGCACGATCTTATCTTCCTAACGAATAAAAAATGAATGAGACTATTCATCTCTAAAAATATATTAGAATTTAATTGAAGCACGCATCTAATATCTTGAGCATGACCTACATTCAAAACCATTCTCAAAGATGGCTAATACTTTCTCTGTTACAAAGATTTACGATGAGACGTTCCACCACGTTGACTGGAAACTAAGACAACAAACGGATGGTAGGAGATACGAAGAACAGATTATTAAAGTCGAATCAAAAAACTAATAAATTCAATTTTAATTTCTCCCGTCTCTAACAATTCATGTCCTTTATCCATCTTCAAAAAATGAGTGAACTGTGCTTGTTAAGATCGCAAAGTGAAAGTTGAAGGTGATAATTATACGAGAAAACAGAGATGAGTAGCTCTATTCTTGACGGAATCGAGATATATGGATAAATAAAGTTCCTTCGCATTCACAGAGGATTTCAGAGTTAGCTTTCTCTTCAGACGAATCGTTCGCGTCAATTCCAACGGTGATTTTGTTTTTCAAAACAACTGACCTTAGCTTCGGCAGAGCATGAACATTTACGTATACGAATAGCATGTAAAAATATTATTTATTTTTAAATATTAGTCAATGAAACATATATTCGTCACTTTCAGACCAATGAGAAAACACATTTTAAAACATCATAATACAAACAGATTAATTTTATTACGTTGGCGGTTATGTTTTTTAAAGTGATGTGCGATGTTTTGAATAAATTGTTATAAGTGAAATGTTCGCTTCTTGTGAATGTAAAAGTTTTTGTTCTTCTGAAGAACATCTTTCATAGTCGAAACGTTTGAAAATGTTTGAAGCTGTGTTTATTCATTGGTCTGAAGAAACGAATTTGTGTTTCATTGAACTATTCTTAATAAATATTAGTATTTGTTGTTTTCTGTAATGTATCATGAGTGTATTATCTTTTATTCTCATCTTTTATTTATATTTGTCTATATTTAAATATTACAATTTAGGTTCAATTTTATATTGTATCTTTGTACGTAATATTGTATAGTATATTCAGTGTAAAAATTATAACTTTTGTTCAGTGTTATCAAGTGTAACGTTTGTCAAGAAAATCTCGAGATTACACTCAAATTAGCAATTTGATTTCAGAGCAAAAATTTCAGTGCCGTTAATTGTGATGACTCTAAGGGTTTTTTAATAACTTTTCCGGCAAGTAAAAACATATTACGAACAAACGTTACATTAAATACTTTCTTCTTTATTGATTTTTGAAGTTCCCGAATATATGTCATTCCCTTATTTCTCAGTAGCAAACTTTGAAAAAAAATATGGTAAAAATTGGAACTCGGTAATCTCTACGTCTCTATAGTGTAATCGCAGCCTTGAAATGTGTCTGTGAACGTCGATCCTTTCTCACAGGTAACTCACACAGAGGTGAAATATAGAACATCTTAGATAACCATGATCATCGCTGTAGATTTCCAGAGAGAAACGGAACTCTCCCACGAGTCGGGAGGTCTCCTAACGCGGATAGAGGGATAACAGCTAATGACAGGTTGAAGTAAATTCCTTCTTCTCTAAGAGTTCGTTCCTCACTCTCCACCTGTCGACTTGAAAATTCCCGAATTCTCTCTAGATTTCCACGATCTTGTGTAATGCTCGCCAGTTTAAGTTGCATCGAAAATATTCAATATGACTAGCAAAGTGGGGGTTCCAAATCATCATACTATGTACGTATATATGAAAGAGAAATTTTAATTTTCTAAAGGGGTAAACATTGAGGACCCGAACAATTCCTATGGTTAGAGGAAACACTGGAGAGGGTTTGTAATGTACTTTCATTCCGAAATATTTGCTAGATTATTTTTTTAAAATAAAGGAATATGAAAATAGCTTTAAATTAGCGTTGTGTGGATTTTCGGCAGATATATTGCCAACTTTTTCCATTTCCCTGGTTTCCGTAAGGATTGTGCGATTTGTTGTTGACCAGCCTGTTTCTATGTTCAAGTTTTTTCTTTATAGTTGAATATGTCAAAAATATTCAATTGATATCAACGGGGATTAAAGAACGATTATTTATGAAAAATAATGTCACAGAAATTCAATGAGGGAAAAATATTTTATAAACCTTTTACCTAGATTTGAGTTTATTGTACTATTCGTTGAGAACAAAAAATAATTGAAATCATCTATTGAGAAACAGCGTCCAAAAGAATTTTGCTGAATTAGGAATGTATGTGTTGATCGATATGATAGCATGAAAGCAACATCGAGAAGCCGGCGTACATAAGTTGACAGATTCGTAACTGATTGAAAGTTAATTTTTGAAAACTTAAATAGCTAACTCTGATTCATGTGTAGTACTTTAAGTCTGATGATATACAGTATGTCTTTTCTGAAAATGAACATACATTTACATTAAACCTTTGCACTGCAATTAGTGTCATGTATATTTTCCAACCCAATAAAAATCAGCTGCTAGGGCTAGGATATCTTCAGAAAGTCTGTTAATATTAAATCTTGATAAAAAGGATATTAATTCCACTGAAATAAATTTCGTTAGATTAGGGAAAGAATTACGTAAGTCCTTTTTGTAAAGTGTTCAGCTTTTTAGGGAAAGTCGTAGTTTTTTTTAGTAAAAAACGTGACTAGCAATAAAGTTGACAGAAAAGGGTCGCTTGATATTGTCTCTAATTAGATATTTAAAAGAGGAAAAAGAAAGAAAATATTTCTTTAGTGTCTTATGGACCAAAAAATAATTAGATGCTTGAACTTCTCACAGATCTGTGGTTTACCAGAATTTGCAAACCTGAAAGCTCTCTACAGAAAGTGTCACCATTTAAATAAACAACCACCGCAGTTCGGTTGAGGTTTGTCGCCGTTTTCACCACAATCGTAAAGTAAACTGACACCATCATCACCACAACCGCGTCAACTTAGCACAATATTCACCATCCACCACATCACTCTGTTGTCATCTGACACGCAGACGAAACTCATTTCAAAAAAATGTAAAAAAAAATGTGCACCAAAACACGAGGTTTCAGCATGACGAAACCGCAACGCCCCTCCCCTCC
>NNCF01127457.1:155546-213709 GCA_002313205.1 Laupala kohalensis | reverse complement strand
AATATATATATATATATATATATATATATATATATATATATATATATATATATATATATATATATATATATATATATAATTGCTTACCGATAATGAATTTTATGTAATTCTTGAACTACATTGGTGTCAAAACATGATTTTAATTATGTCACACATTCTGATGTTCGAAGTATAGGAGAAAATATCTGAAGTGTTTTCGAAAAATTTGAGGAGGAAAGACCATCCATGTTTTTATAAAATAACCCATATATGAATGAATCTGTGTATACATTTGCTAAATCCTCAAAACGAAAACAAAAAAACTGCAGCAACATAACTCGCAGACCCGATTCCTGTGCAGCGCATTGAGAATTAGAGTACATATTTATATCTTTTCCGGCTAAATAAATATTTTTATCTTATTTTGTTTTTCAGAGAATGAAAGTCTTACATTTAATTAATTTGATGAAGCTTAGAAAGGTCTAATCATTTGCTCTTTTAAGAACACATTTTCATCTCCTTCTTATAACATTTATTAATTACTAAATTATATACTTAAAAGTAAAAGTTCATAATATAATAACGGTAGACATAAATAGCTCTACTATTTATTAATTGCATTTCTTCCCTCTCCCCATGACCACAAGGGAACGGATCTCGACCTCGCGTATGTCGCAACGTCTCCGCTGTCCTCTAAATCAATGGAGTGATCCCTATTCCACGTAATCACCTGTACATTAATTTATTTCCTCCAGTTTTATCGAAGAGTAGCCTTCCTGTAGACTTGGTCATAAGCTATGGTTCGTTCCACTCAGGTGATCGCGAGACAAGAACCTGTACCTTGGCATCTGCAAAGTGCTTTTGTGGCGACGGCATTGAAAAGAGGGAAAATTGGAGACGCATGTGACAGTTGAGGAGTTGGTGACGGCGATCGTGTTGGTAGCTCTGGTGGTTATGGTGACTGGAGAGGATTTATGGGGGGGGGGGTTGGTGATGGAGGTGAATGATGAGGGCAGTGGAGACGGTATCGTTGGGAGTTGTGCTAAAGAAAGTGGATGGTAGGGTATTGCGTTTTTTTTATTGGTTGTAGCATTAGCAAGTGACCCAAACGAAAGAGTCATGCATTCCCGTACTGCTTGCGCGTTTTACCAGAAGAAAAACTTGTTTTATGATTTCTTCAATTACTCCATGGCATAGCCATTCCCCTACTTCACCCATCTCGAAAACTTGGATTAGATGTTCAGGAACAGTAAATCATCTTAATACAGTTAATTGTTTATTTCTACTAGATTTCCACTCTTGTGAAAAAATTATTTGTTTGTAGTTTTGACATTGGATAGTGAAGACTGCAGTGATGGTTAGAGAGGATATTAAGGTGGTAGATGGAGCAATTCATTTTGGCCTGGAAATGGAGAAATGGTGAAGAAGGCGGTTATTATCGGACGTCGTGGAATTACGAGCGTTGGTAATAGAAATAGTAGAAGACGGTAAACATAATGGCTATGAAGGTATATATCTTTCAACAATCAAGTAAGTGTGATTTTTGTTTTTTCGGTTAAGACCGAGTAAAGTTTCCAAAACATTTTTTCTGTAATAACCTTGGTATTCATCTTTGATATAATTCGCTAATACTGCACTTTGTAGCTAAGATGAAAAACTATTTTGTTGGTATATACGTAACTAACAATTTTGGAAAATTTGTATTGGAGTTATCAGTTTATTAGTATTAAACATACATAACAGGTTACTACTGTTCTTTTATAGAATTTACACGTGAATTTTCAGATGGAGAAGAATGTTCACTTTTGTATAGTTTAGACTTATACGAATGAAATTTCGGGGAAAAACAAAAATATTTGACAGATTATATTGTTTCTTTTTAAATTTCAGTTACCTTTCTATTACAGGAAGTCACAGTTATTATGGTGGTGAAATGGTGAAAGAAATTGCCATGGACAGTGGAAGTAATTGAGCTAGATATGAGAATGTTTGAATGGAACAGGTAGAAATAGGGATGCCATTCTGGCCAAAGTCGGTGTCGCAAATCCTTGCGCTATCGATTCGAATGTGGAAGGTAGTGAAATAGATTCCTAATGATCGCTGAGCGCGAGGAATGTGGCGTCTGCAGTGGCGGAGACGACTCCGCCGGGCGAGGGTGGTGGACGTTCGTCTGGCGTTGCGAAGTCTTTTTCCCTCCTCTTCCCTAACGACGCACGAGGAGCGTCGTCCTTAAATCAATTACTTTTTGAGGGCGGTCGTTTCTTCTCGCTGCGGTGAAGCGTCTTCACGACTCGGGAGTGGACAAGCGGTCGGTTATCAGAGCAACTTGGACGTCGGATGTTGGTATATCGAGGTGGAAAACTCTCAAGGAATGTAGTTTTATACCACGCAATAACGTGGAATGAAATTGTTATGTACCACGTAATAACGTGGAATGAATATGAATGAATGAGCTAGGGTTTGTTATATCATTGGTTTAAATATGTGTTTACCAAAATTAATTTTAAAACCAGAAAAAAATACATCAAAAGATATAATTCTTACTTATTGCTGAAAATGTTTTGAAGAAGTCAAATTTGACACATCACACTTTTGTGACATAACAGAAAGAGGGCATTTACAGCAAATGATACAAAGAAATATTTTCCAAAAGAGAGGTGTGAATTTGACTAATTAATAGTGTTAAAATCTTAATAGTTTTCTTCCATTAGCGACGATATTACCAACGATCTTCTATGACAGGGACGTAAATGTAACCTCAAATCTAGCATCTTAGAATGAAATACGTAATTAAAAATAATTACCTTAATGGAAGACCTATGGCCGTTCAAGTATTCGAACGCTATATAATATCATCTTCGACTTAGATAAATCACTTGTTTTATTTTCAAATCTATTTCAGTTAAATGTTAAATATTTTCTTCAAAAACTATGTTATCACACACTGTCACTATATATACTGAACCCTCTAACTGTAACAAAATAGCGCTCGCACACACCTTTAGAGTTCTAGCTTTGCACACTTTAGAGTTCTAGCAAACTACCATTTTGTGATTAAGTTTTTTTACTCTTTCGTAGGAATCCTCGTTACATTTCTCAGCTTCTCACAAAAGAATAAAATAAGCTTCTCTTGTTAAGGGTCAAGTAATGACAAAAGCAGGTCAAATCAATTCAATGAAATTTATACAGCATGTTTTGCTCGTAACTCTAGAAAATGCATAATTAGCAGTAATAAGAGCAAATGCATTAATTCATGGGAACTATTACGAAGGAAATTTTTTTCCGGATTTAAACAAGAATCAAAGTAATATATAAGGTAAATAAATATTCTATCGTCAGTTGTAAATCTCGCAATTATAATACTTTACTCGCGTTTTANAAAGTAATATATAAGGTAAATAAATATTCTATCGTCAGTTGTAAATCTCGCAATTATAATACTTTACTCGCGTTTTTTGATCACATTTTATTGAATAATTTAACACCGAACAAGATAACACCCTTGATCATAACTCGGTTCACAAAGAAGAGTATAATCGTCGGTTACTCAGTATCTTGCAAAACGATAAATTTGTTGTAAAATCGTTTCGTCTTTTTACGAACTTTGCGGTTTCGATAGTCGATGACTGACTTCACCGTTTACTTTTTTGTGAGATATTTCACAGATTACACAGTTTCCTTTGAACATTTCGACTGGAACCGCGTGCACAGGAAACTTCTGTCATGCTTGAAGAATAAGAAATGAAAATGACTTAATGGATTCAATGAGTCGGGGAGAAGTCCATTCTTTACTTGAGTTGTCTAATGAAGATGTACTAAGCACAATTTGACTTCTGTTGGGAATAGTTTACTTGGTAATTGTGGGTTGTTGCGTTGTCAAAGAATGATAAATTATTAACGTCTTATTAACGTTATATTGTTGCCATATAATAGTTTATAATACTATTATCAGACGTCATATAATAGCTTATAAGCCGATGGCAACAATCTAACAACGTTATATTGTTGTCCATAACGTCGTTATATTGTTACAATCTAACAACGTTATATTGTTGTCCATAACGTCGTTATATTGTTGCCCTTGTTTTTCTTGTTAACAAAACATTTAGGTTTTGAGGCAATTATAACGTTCTAACGTTTTATTGTTGCCCATGTTTTCATTGTCACTAAAAATTCGGTTTTGAGGCAAAAATATAACATCTTATAATTCATCATTATGTTGTGAATAGAATAATATACTTTGTAACGACATGGTGGTTTTATTGAAAGACTTAGTGAAGGAGAATATTTTTATTACAAATCATATTACACTTGTTTCCAACATAAGAAAACTGCAATGTTTCAATACAATGGATAATTGTCTTTCTATCCATCATATTTATTCCAAGTTTAGAGTAAAAAATGAAGTAATACATGTAATAATATTGCTATGAAATATTAATGAATTATTTTCTGTCGTAATTTATGGTATTATACGGGTTGTGTAACAGATTTCGTTAAATATAGCCTACAACTAAATGCTAACACAATTAAGTTCTTGTTCAAAACAATTATTTCTTCGTACTCTAATAACTCATTCCGTAATTTTGAATAATTCTTTCTTGTCATGTAAATGAGCAACTATTCTTAGGAGCGCATCTTCAGAATCATTTTGCTGTATCTTGGAGCATAAATGATTTATATGCGAGTAAATGTGTGATGCTTATGAGAAAGTATGCCAGAGAAGGGTTCAGTCCAGATGATAGTTGGTAGCATGGTTAGTTTCAGTTTCGTGCATGCTACTTTTTTATGCTGGTATATGTCACGCTTTGATTGCTTCACATGCATGTGAGTGAGCAGAGTACGTCTCCTGAAAGAAAGATGCATCTTCTTTCAAATTAGTGAGTGACATGACAGACTGTGTGCTTCAAGGCGTGGCAGAAAATTAACAATAATGCGAGGATCTCATCGTTATATTAATGACCTGTACAGTTACACTATTCACTCATGCACTTTTTATTCGAAAAAGTCCAACCGATAATGGCCCGGGTTTTTCTCATGTTTTCCTTCGGGTAGTGGCGGATATTCCATGGGCTGGAATGTCATTTATAACTTCGTTTTATTAATCTCGAATTTCTACCGCTCATAATATCAACAATTCATTTTCGAATAATAAATGGATAACAAAACGTATTTATAAAATCAACTAATCTATAAATATTAAATCTGCCTCTGCCCTTGGGTCCTTGATCGAAATAGATGGTATGGTCCCTTGCTTGTTTCCGGACATTTAATATCTCCCACGTGGTCATAGGAAGTTTGCAACTGCTTTTTTGACATTTTCAATTTATCTGAAAATATAAATCCCATTAATAATACTTGCTATTATATTATTATGGATATGATTTGCCTCTTAGCGATATATTGATCAACAAAATTTTCATCATCAGATAAGAATTCTGAAACGTAACCACAATGATCCATTATTGGTGTCGAATGGTTTTGGTGTCATAGAATTTTCACGATAGTCCCCACGTCCAGATTTGTTTTTTTTTTTTGGATGGGAAATGAAGCTTATCTATATAGAGCGATAGGAGGTAGGAGTTGGGTGGTAGGTCACTGTTAGTGGATGAATCGGTTAGGTTAGGTTTACCATCAACTTGGCCCACGTGAAGGGGTTAGTAGAAGTACTTAGTAATAGTTACGAGGAGGAGGTGGATAGAGGAAGGAGGGTTCGCTTTTCAGTAGTCACAGCTATATGAACTGGGACATTCATGTGAAAAGCTACAAATTTTTTCTGGAATTGAACCCGGGATGACTGGGTGAAGAGCAAGAACGCGACAACCTGAGCCACCAGAGGGGCATTTAACATCTAGATTGATTCGTAAGTAAACTTATTCTGTTTGAAAGTGAGCAATGGGTTTATCATAGTGTCTAAGTTTATAATCGTTTCTACAGAATGTTTACCAAAATTTATTTTCAATAGGTATAATAGTACAGTTATCTAACAAACACGTACTTTTACCAATTTATTATTCCAAAAATATTGCTAATTAATGATATCCAATAAAATCACAAAAATTAGAAATTACCGCATTTGTCTGTTACTTCTTCATAGATTAACCGTTAAAATATCCCAATCACATCATAAGCTTTCCTTCTGACATCCTTAAATTGTTCATCCTTTATTAATAACAAGAAAAATCTTGTCAGATATGTTAATAAGAGTCAAAAGAAAAATTTGTTTTTCTTCACCTGCAAACTTACATTGGTACTTATGAGTCACAACTTGATGACTCATTGCCGAATAGTCGCTAATGTATGTTAAGAAGCCAAAGGAATTCGGACACATCTATTACATGTCACAGAACGGGAGTTTCCTCTCCGTCAGAGTGTGACCTTGGGTTCGATCCCTGAGCAAGGACAGAGGTCGTTTTATTGGAAGTTTCCTCATAAGGAGAGAGGCATTAACAACAAGGGAGACGAAAAGTACAACCTCTGATGAGTTGAAGAATTGTTATACATCAAGGTTTAGAATGTGCACTTATATAAAATTTTGAGTTAAACCAGAAAAATTGTAATTGAAAACAGGATTCGTCCCCTCCGTAGCTACGGTGTCAGCGTGATCGCTCGTCACCAAGTCATACCGGGTTCAATTCCCAGGTGGGGCAAGATAAAATCTGTAGCTTTTCATTTCCGTGTCTCAGTTTAAATAGCTGTGATGTATGAAAAGTTCACCCTCTGCGACTAACAACCGCAGTTGTAATTCATCAGAGAGAAGAATATATAGGTTTGCTAACACGTTGGTGTATGGGGCCTCCATAAATAAGCCTTAGTGAGGGGGACTTCCAATGACATTCCCACCCCGAACCTCATGATGTTACTGCAGAGGTCACTAATATCAACTTTCAACAACAGCCAGTACTGCAATTAAAATTACTAAATTACTCTTCTCGTCCAGAACATGTTTATTTGTTTTTTAATTTCTTTATATTGTACGATGGGTAAATTAATATTTTAATTCTTCTCTTCCTGTCTATCTTTTATAGGTTCATCAGTTTTACGCGTCGTTGGGAAAATCTCAAACTGCTTGTACGTTTTCAACAACCATAATGTTTCTTTTTTCTTTCGAATGTTATTTCTTTTAACATAACCTCGCTTTCTTGCTTGCTCTCAGGGTGGAGATAAACTAAATTTTACTCGATTCTAAGGAAATAATGTGACATAATTACTGGAAAAAATGTGAATATGTCGAAACCTTTTTTCACTTCCTCTGTGTCTTTCTTAGGTTAAAGGCACAGTATTACGGGAAAAGATAAATTAAACTGGCGAAGGCATTCTAAACCTAATAACTTTTATTTATATAATATCATGCAGTAAAATAGTTATAGGCCAAACACACTAGTTCCTCAAACCCTTCAATTTTTTCTTCGAGAAAGTGAAATACACTTATCTAGTTAACTAAAGTGACATGGTGTAGTTGGAAATAGAATTGAAGGATATTTATCATAATTATTCTAACAACAGTTAATAAGAGAATATTAATGTTGGATGGGTCGACTATAAATTAAGAGATAGGTTTTCTACTTGGGAACAACATGCTTCTTCTGTGCTTTGCATCAAACACATTTCTATAGATATTTTATAAAGACTCAACATGTTTTCTAAATTTTCATTTGAAACCATAATTCTAAAATTATTCTAACAAAATATGCCAGAAATAAAACGTGCATTTTGACAATTTTCCGAAAACAATTTCATGCATTTTGAAAGAGGGAGAAGTAATAAAATTTGTAATGAATTTTTGTGAGTTTAATGATCGCAGTAGCAATATATAAAAGTATAAAACAATTCAAAAGCAAAAAAAATGGTTGGCATATATGGGTTAAACTCACTACCCACACTACTCACTTATTCATGAAACTCACTCACTCTATATAATCTAACCAACTAAATCTCTGAAGTTGTTCAGAAGTTTTTTTAACTTGCAATTTTTTCTGTCACATGTACATTTTTTGATGAGCATGATAGTTGATTTCAGCTTCCTCTCTATTTCGTTTGTATCTCTTAAATCATGTGCCCACCTAGCCATCCTCGTGGTGTTGCCCACCCGAATATTTATTATTATTTAATTGTTTTATTTAAAAAATATTCAAGACATTCAAAGAAAGTCACCTGGTAGCTCATACTACCATAGGTTATTCCATCTTAAAATTATTTCATGAATTTTTTTAGTTTGTATCTGAATGACGTCAGAAGCTACACGTAGTGCAGTGAGAGGGTGTGGGCACCACAATGAGGCGCCAAGAGCTCTCAGGCAATTGGGGAGTAATTGGCACAGTGGTGATGATGACCGGGAGGCCCCCGTAGGGCTTCTTCAACGCGAGGGAGGAGAAACATTGATTGGCTGCTTTACAGCACGAATATTTCAAGGCTAATCGGACACTTGTTTAGAAGGGTTCAACCTCTCCCTTTTTCCCCCTAAGCTATGTTAGCGAATACTAAAAATGTTATTTATCATCGATAAAAATTTTCGAGATAAAAATTGTCGTAAAATATCTTTTTATGAATTCGTAGAATATTATGTATTGCTTCTGCGCGATCATCCGGTGTACAAATATATTTTAAAACGTGTGGCTAGTTTTTTGTTTTTTCTTTACGCTCCTCAGAAAAAAAAATTGCTGTCACTGAGTTCATGTTTAACGCCCAGCTTTACGCCATTACGCACATGTGAGCAGCGCTCGCAAGTGTTGTAATGTATTTGAACATATGATGATACCAAACGGTATCGAAACGACGGGTGAAATTGTATTTTTGTTTTAGTTTTCAAAATTTGTTAGTGAAATTTATATTTTGTGACGGAAAGAGTCTGTTTATTTTGGTCAAATTTAAATTTATTAACTCTCATAAAGTTAAGAAAGGTAACTTTCGTATCATCCTCACTTTACTCATGAATTTATGAAGTCAATACTATCAAGTGATCAGTGTACGCGAGAGTACTATTAAAATGTCTCTCATTTGAATGACGAAATGGAAAACAAAGCAGTAGAATTTTAATTAGATATTTTTTCAACATGATTGACAAAATACTATAAGACCGTAAGACCACTCTGATAAAGACTGATATGTAAATCGTGATTCGCGTTGCTCATTATATAGTTATTCGTGAACTATATTCTGTAAAATATACTACGACTTTTATTTTACTAACCGTGTTGTCGTATAGTAAAAATGCTTTTATTGGTAAATACTGTGAAGAGGGAACTTCTGGTCACAAAATGAAGAAATGAATTACACTATCATGAAGATATGCCCCACGCTTGACCATGAATTTAGAATCCAGGAAATACGATTTATAATAAAAAGAAACTTTACATCTTGCAATGCCTTAGGAAGTGTTAGTGTAAATACAAGGGGATGAGCAAGGTGACTGAAAATTTTGACTGTGATTTTCCCATTTTCGTTTTTTTAATTGGACGACTAGGTATTTAAAACCCATTACCAATCATAAGAATTTCATCGAAACAAATATTTTAAAAACAAAACGAAGATACGTGTAGGCCTATGAAACTATGAAATCCGCTGGTGGATAATTTTGTGAAACTGGTTCTTAATAATACTGGTACTCCAATGTGAGGTGTAAATACTGAACGTGATTGGAATATTAATTAGGCAAATTTATCATCAACCAGAAAAGTATGAAAAAACATGACATCAATTAGGATAGAATAATTGATTTTAAGAATAAACATACAATAAATCAGCCTCTTTAAATAGTTACAACCCGACTTGTAAAACATGTATTCGTTTGGATGGCATCTCTTACAGTGACGATAATGGCCCTCTATTTAAATTGCTGTGTTCTCGTTACCATGGAATTCAATTATTCGTTGCATGTTTTTGAAATTGTGACTCAGATTTCATTTAATGGTGTCTCGAAATAGATGGTTTGATACCCATATTTCTATTGTTTTGTGGATGCTGTCAATAGAAAGTTCAAAATCTCTCATATTACATAATTGAAATAATGTCGTATAGAGTGGTAAAACATCTGCAAGGCATACTTAAATTAAAAAAATTATAATTTTATTGAAAAGTACTTCATTTACAACATAAAGACGGGAAACTGTCAGTCTCTGATACTGAGCACTTCATACCGAGGGAACAGTCGTTCTTCTCCTTTGACGGAAATGAATCCCTGCGGACATTCTTCAGAAACCCATCCAAAATACCATTCGCCATTATGCTGAGCGCGAGCTGCAAACAAAGTGAATTTCCCATTCGCTCCAACTGGAAGAGCATCGCTTGGAAAGACTCCGTTTACACATGGCACCCAGCCTAGGCGTCCCGTATGATACAGAAGGATATCAAAACCTTTAAAACATAGCTCTTCGCCACAGCAGTTAGAATACGCTTGAATATTCAGAACGTCAACTCTTGCTGGCAGGATGAGATGTTCACACATGGGATGATTCACTGTACCCAAGAGCAGAATTTGACTTTCGTTATGATCCAGTACCACGACTTGGTCTGGAAGTTTTCTTTTTCTCTTGATAGAATTACAAAGAGGTACTCCAGATACGAAAGAGATTACGTGGATGTCCGGGTTTGATGGATTTGGCGTACTCGGACCTTGTAGATTCCCACTCACGTATATCGCAATGGATTCAGCTTTGGACCCAGATGGAGCTTCGAATACGGCATTGTCCACTAACAAACTTTCCGTTTTGGGTTGATCCGTGTAACCCAACGAAACACATATTTCCATAGGATCCATAGGTATGTCCCAGGTATCTTCATCACCAGAATCCGTGTTCTCGAATTTGGTGGTGATAGGGTTGTCGGTACTGGTTGAAATAGACGAATGCGATATATTAATGGAAAGATGAGAAACTCTGTAAGAACAACGAGTAGAAACTGAATGTCTTCCTCTTTCAACTCTTTTACTCTTTCCCTTTTTAGAGCGGTTAATTTGTGGGAGGCTCTGTGTTTTTCGTAATGGGAAGAATGTCTGTTTTGGTCTTGAAGGTGCCATTGTTTTTCTGTACTTTCGAAATTTTGTTTTGTAAAGAAAAATCTTAATTCGTGACTACTACCTAATTTGACGACGCGATGACGATGGACAGTTGTTTTGTTCCTAAGCTCCGTTTCCATGGAGATGCTCATTGTTGAGTTTTGGAACTGTTAGTTTTTTTTATAATGGAATCTGAAGATAATTAGCTCACATTGATGTTTTTTCTACGCTTTAAGTGAAAAAGCAAGCAAATGAGCTTGTTTCCGCTAAAGAGGTGTCAAATGAAGTAATCCTAAATAGTATTTTAGGATCACAGAGCTGTCTCATCCTACCTGACGATATAATATGTCCTCTTTTTATCATGGACTGACCCGTTATGTTGATTTTGTAAACCTTGATGTTATTACAACACAGTTTCCACAGTCTTTGTGTTAAGAGTATGATTTTTATTTGCGAAAAACATCGTGTTGTATCTTAATAATGATAGACAAATGAAGTGGCTGTAAAACATGCATCATGTGTTAATTGACTTAAAAAAATCACATAATCTTCTGATAGTCATTTCTGATATATTCTTTTCGCTTCATCCTATTACATTGTTTCAGTTTTTATAAATAACGCACTTCCGTATATGTTTTGTAAATCTTGAATTGATGTCTGCGTGGAAAATAAATAGCAAATAGATTTAGAGGAGAATAAATAGAAAAGGAACTACGGTTTTGTAATCATAAAAATAAAGTGGAAAATCAGACATCATTATTCGCCTACTCTTGGTTCACACTTTTCCAGATTGGATTTTTCCGGATGAAAAAAAGTTTTTTTGCTTTATTTGTTCCACGATTTTACATGTACTGTATAACCTCATTTTCAGAGTTTCGTGTTCTTATGATAGTGCCCTTAGTAGTACTATGACACTATCATACTAATTATTAGTCACACAAGAATAAGAGTGGTTTATTGAGTGAACAAAATCCGTTGCACGAACATTCATTTGTAACGCGAGATTCGGAACCACTATCACGTGCGTGGGGTGCAAATCTCAAGGAAAATTGTCCTTGGTAACATGAATGAACATGAATCTGTAGCATCGTGAAAGAGGAGGTTCTCAAGAGAAGTTGTGAGTCCGCTTGAGCCTCGAGGTGAACGAGCAGCGTGCCATGGAGTGCCTCAGGGTTCTCCTCCACCGCCTCGTCGTCCTCCTCTTTTTTGGACGCGTGCTCTTGCCGCCACCGCCACTACAAGGTCAAGCGCTGACCCAAAGCTGTAGGCTGCGCTGGTGCTTTTGTTTCGTCGTTCACCTTTGCATTCTTAGCCCCTCGTCTCTCTTAACTCGTATCCTCATCATCCTCCGAGCATCACTATGTAATGCTCTTTTGAGGCTACTCGTTCAAACATAAAGGTGGTCCATTCTGTTCTCTATGGATACATCGTGGTCAGTCTTGTAACTTGTTCAATTTTATTTAAACTCACTGAGATAATTCTTGAATTGCCGCATGATATTGAGATCTACTCTTCGTTACCAAGCCAGGGTATTAATGAGTGTTTTAGCTGGGATTTCCTCATTTACTCTATTCGGTAGTCCAGCATCTCTCCTTCCCTATTACTTTTCCTCAAATCTGTGATTAAAGAAGAGCAAGCTGAACTGTCTGAACCTTATCACATTAAATTAAAAGACTAAATTTATATTTCTTTCATTTTCATTTTGTGGTTCTTTGAGCTACACGAAACCATATAAGGCCCACTCCACTAATTTTTAAATCAAAAACATATAATTTTGTACAGAAAATTATCAGACTTTGATTGCAAAGTTTCACAAATATTCTCAGATGGTTCTTCAGGTCCTAATTTCTCCATGAATATTGTAGTTTTGATATTGCGTTAAATTGGACCGGAGATTTTTAGTTGTATTTCGTACGATCCCTGGTTAATAAGTTATTGTTCTATTAACCTCAATTATTCACATGTTTCATGTGGTTAAATGGAGTAAGAGATTTTGTCTTCTCTACTCAAGTCCTGAAATAATACTGCTCTAACATTACTCTCGTTATTTTGATGTGTTTTCTTTCCATTTTGCTGGGATCGATGGGATAAGTCTTTGTTCAACGAACAAGCGGAGTGGATTTGCGGAGTTAAATACAAAAACTCACTCACTTTATTTTGTTGGTAAGAATTGCATCATGGATATTGAAGACTGCGGTAGAGTTGTGGCAGCTATTTTGCTCACTGTCTGCTCCAGATTGGAAAGAGGTGGGTTAAAATTCACACTCGATGGTTTTGACGAATGTCTTTGCCAATGTTTCTCTCTGAAATGCACACAAATGTCGTTCCGGCTTGCTCTTCGAACCCAGTCATGTTTCCGTCAAATTGTTTCGAAATATCGTGAATTCTGTTAGTTGAGTGATCAACTTTATTTCACTTACTCTACGGAAACCGGGAATAATAAAAATATTTCATACATAGTCAGTTGTCTCGTTACCCACAAATTTTGTTATGCGTCGCATTTTGCCAAATCGTACAAATCTTCAGCAAGTAGTGAAAATGCGCTGCAGCACTAACGCCCATAATAGACGAGGGGGTTTAAAATCTATTCTATACTATTCCCGTTTACTCTCCTGACACTGCGGTTCTTTTGGTTGTCTTTTCAAAAAAATTTCCCTCTCCTCTACAAAACTAAAATATTTCATGTCTTACTGGAAAACGATTGACGTCACGACGGAAACTCGTGTGAATCAACTGAAACAACATTGGTTTCGTACACCTCACAGCTAGGAAATTTATATTTCACAAATGTTTCATTCATAATTATTGCTGGTCGCAGTGAACATGACTTAGGCACTACTGACAACTCCCTCTGAATTCAACGCATGAATCTTTATGTTGAAATTTAATAAAAAAATAGCAATAATAGAAAACGGGAATATTGAAGAGATGTTCCAAATTTATTCTCTTGAAATTTCTTGGGTAACGAATCCGTTTGTAAGATAGGTTGGCTCGTTGTACCAATCTCTCTCTGTTACATTCGTACCTGCTCAAGTCGCAGACAGACCTCGACAGTCTGTCCATTACTACCTTATTTCCAAGCCTCTAATTAAGCTGGCATGTCTCAATATGTTATTGTATTTCTTTCCCCCGACACTACTTCTTTGTTCTTGTGTTCTCAGAATTTCAAGGAATGCAGAACTGGTCTGTAAAGCTTTCGATCTTCATTGCTCACTGTTTGGTGGTAAGGTTTCATTCTAGTTTTCTTTCTGACATTGCTACTTTCGTGACTTTTCAAAGTCATTAGTTTTCATAAATTATGATACTGTACGCGATCAGTTGTACGGGAGATGCATGTTCTCTACGGTATACTATTCCTACATAGAAAATAATAGCTGAATACTAATTGAACCATTGAAATATTCCTGAAAGGAAAAATGGAATCGGAGGAAATTATTCGTCGTACCAGAATTCACCGGCAGCATCCATCGTTTCAAACAAAATGTGTTTGGAAATAGGCCAAAAAGTTATTATTTGTACTAAAATAGCATAATTCTTTAAAAATATGAACCATCTCTATTAGAATTTACTCACTTATAACATTTTTTTTCTTCATTTTATAAGAGTTTAAATTTTCCTACATTGTTATGTAGTTCCTTCCCTTCACTTTACTCATTGGAGACATTGTCGTAAATTTCATTCATTTTCTTCTCTGAATGTACTGCGAGGTACAACCAATTATGTGACATTCACTCCTTACAGGAATCCTGGGACGACGATAAATTTATCTACACTTTGATAGTGTACTTGTTATTTAGATATTGTTGGTATCCCCTGAAGGGAGATGTGACCCAGGTACACCAGATCAGGCCAGGTGGAAGTTGCATACAGACTTGGGAGTTGAGGCTGGTGGTGCAGTGGATAGCACACCTGCGGTCAAAGCAGGAATTCCGGATTCGATTCCGAACTCCTCGTCATTTTCACCTGACTGAAAGTTATCACTTATCTTCTCCATGTGTAGGTCATGGAAGAAATATAAACATGTCCCCATTCTAATTTTTCGGAAGTACTCTGATATGACACCGAAAGAAAATTATAGAGAAGAAACACGAGTCCAGAATGTAGGCGATGAATTATACCCCGATGCAAGATAAGATAGTAAAAAACGATAAGAGAATGATATAATGTATCATGTTTATTCATGTAAAAGTGAACAGACAAAATTTAACATGGCTTCATTGAGAAATAAAAAGCATAATGAAAACTTCAACGATGTAAACCTCGATGTTTCCTCATAGGGAAACTTTAATCTCGGGAACCGTTCTACGTTCTCGTGGTCAGTAGATGTTTTGTGAGATCACGCCAGGCAAAAAAATAACAAGTTTATGATAAACGCTATAACAAATAAGAGCCAAGAACTCAAGCAATTCACAAAAGAAATTTTGTTACAAGTTCAAGTATTTTTTTGTTTCGAAATTACTAGAAAAATAATGTAAATTACGTAGTGGTTAACGTGGCAGCATGATCGGTGCATCGCAAAAATTTCCAATTTGTTATTGTGGCAACGCTGGATGTCACTTGACTCATAGGTATCACTACAAATCCAGCAAGTGATAAAAAATAACTGCATACTTTCCCCATCGAGTTCTGGTTTGTTGGGATGGTCAATGGCGTCCCAATTTTACATAAATTCTTGAATATATAAAACAAAATTCTTTTTTTTCGCCCTTATGCAAAACTCTTACCAAGTGTAGTAATGAATTCTCAACCAGTTAATCAGACATAGTACTTTTTTTCCATTGTAGTATTTGTAAATATGAAATGTAGCGTGCTATTGAAGCTTATCTATATAGAGCGATAGGAGGTAGGAGTTGGGTGGTAGGTCATTGTTTGTGGATGGATCGGTTAGCTAGGTTTACCATCAACTTGGCCCACGTGAAGGGGTTAGTAGAAGTACTTAGTAATAGTTACCAGGAGGAGGTAGATAGAGGAAGGAGGGTTCGCTTTTCAGTTGTCACAGCTAAATGAACTGGGACAATCATGTGAAAAGCTACAAATTCTTCTGTCCTCACCGGGAATTGAACGGGAAGTCCTTTGCAGGAGCTCAGTGCCCAAAGACAAGCGTCTTTGTCTTCCTCACTTTGCTCCGAACTAGTCATCACCTGCGTCACCATGGCGTCATCCTCACTTTCATTTCTGCATACTTTTAGTACTGGAATGACACTCCAAACAAATGGCATTCCGGACTTGCATATGTGAAAGGTCCTATTCATTATGGGTTGTCATCCATGTTCAAGTATCCTTGAGTAGCCAATCGTGAGAAATATGTTATTCACACTCAAAATAGTACCTCTGATCTCTTCTCAACGTTTTGTAACAACTTATTTTCAATGTTAATACACTTTGAATTATATTATAATCAAAATATGATAATATAGTTTATCCAGTGGAACAAGGCGGAACGGTAGAAAGTGTAATTTATATAAGAGATGAAAAAAGTTTAATTATTTGTACTTTGAAACCACGTGTAATATTTGTATTAATTGTGAATTGGTCCAAAGAAGCTTAATAAATTCGATATTCGACTTCCAAAATTTGATTGTTATAGCAATAAAAACCTAAGAAAGTTGAGTTACTAATATACCTCAATGAACGCTGTAATCTAGAAGTTCATTTGACTTTCTAATTCAGTAGGTAGCGTGAAAAATTATGGATTTGTTTTTGAGGAGATGGAAGTTTATGCTCGTTCACTTGTTTCAAAGAATGGATCCGAGGAAATAAGTGAACTCAAAATCTTAGCCGCTTCCTACGTTCTAAAAATCGACATAAAGTTATTTCTTTTGAAACAGAGAATGATAATCTTGTCTTAGGAAAAGGAATCATAATGCCATTTTTCCCATAAAAAATTCTTATAATAATTTTCTTCCTACTTACAGTAATTTTCTCCCGTATACAAAAATATCCCCAAAAATGACCCATTCTCCCATGACTATTAAGGCACTATATCGTACATCAGGCGTTCTTAAGCTTTTTAAGACCTTGAGAAACACCTTTCTATAATATCGAATACGCGAACATAACGAAAAATCAAGACTTTTTTACATTCTCTGTCAAAACGAATTAAATATAGCTCACACACACAAACTATACGCTTCACAACCTCCCCACTAGAAAATGGCATGCAGCGTTTAGTAAGTTTATGAGACACTGATTCAGAAACCTTAGTGAAAAACTTTTTTATCTTATTGCTTGGCAAGATACGCTTGAGCTGCAATTTCAAATCGTCCATTTTAAGTACCTTTGCGTCTTGGGTCTCCTTGGCAAAATTTAATGCGATATGTTTACAATTATTCCGAGTCATAAATTTTAGGAAAAGAACTCCTAGACGTGCGCGGGTACTTTCAGTCGCATGGGTTGATAACTCTTGCCCTACATGAATCGTTGGGATCATTTCTATAAGAAACGGCAATTCTTCGTGTTTTTTGAGTAGCAGAGTTGGAGAGCAGAGTATGGTCCGGATGTATGGATTGCGTTAATAACGCTGAAATCATGTTATTCGTTCAGTTCTCGTTAATTCATTCCTAACCCACAATTACCAATACTTGTGTTTTGTTAGATTCGTAGCTCGTATTTCAGGGAAATATTCCTGCTTGATCTGAAATTAATTGGGCGAATCATCCTTAGTCGGAGTTGATGATCTATGACATAGATTCGATCGTAGCGGATATCCTCTTGACCTAATTTCTATTTACATTGATCTTTTGGAATATGGTCCACTTATGAACTTTCTTGAGAATCTGTCCTGACTCTTGAGAACATTTCAACTTTCTGATAAAATATTCATGAGAATAATTGCATTCGATGTACACGTGTTCTTTGAAGTTTCTATCATTATTTCAGATCCGAGTGTATAGCACATGGATACTCTCGTAAAAAGGTCAATTTGATCCCATGAATTTGTTCTGAGGATTTGCTGAGAGAAAGAATTACGTGACATCTTGGCCTCTCAACATGACAAAGGACAACATCACTCCTATAAACTTTAACCCCCTGGGAAAGACTAGCTATTTATTGAGAAGTAATGTGGGTTGACCCTGCGGTAGAGACGCTTTCTAAATGATTAAAGATAAAAAGTATGGACGGTTTTAGTCAGTAGTGACATCTTGTAGATTCCGGTTTTAAAATGCATAATTGTTGTTAAATTGTTATTATTAAGTAACGAGCCGTCTGAATCTAATAATCATTGCTGGAGAGTATGAATAGATTTTGCGAAAGTGTCAGTATTCATCGCAGTGACATCAAAAACTTCGAATGACTGATATAATTAGTTTTTTATTATTATCTAATACCATCCTCCTTGCACGCTACTCCTAGAGGTGACAGAGGTATTTTAACTTCATGAAGTATGAATTTAGACTTAATCGTTTTAGACAATAGATTTCCTTTTATATTAAACTTTTCATCAAGGAGTTCAAAAGTTTTGTATTTAGGGGTGAGAAGGAGGGGTAAAGCGCTTCATGTGGACAGAGATATTTCTTTTGTTTTGGAGGTAACGGTACACAAATTTATCAATTTCAGAGTAAAATGTTTTTTTTTTGTAGAAGACAACAGCAAACAAATATAAACATNAAGCGCTTCATGTGGACAGAGATATTTCTTTTGTTTTGGAGGTAACGGTACACAAATTTATCAATTTCAGAGTAAAATGTTTTTTTTTGTAGAAGACAACAGCAAACAAATATAAACATCCTTCCTTGTGTAGATTTGATTTATAAATGCTCAAGTTAAATTGTTGAAAAAATATATGAATCTATCGCGACATTTTTTACACTATTAAACAGTATTTTGTGATTAATTATTGTGTAGTTTCATTATTTTGAAGTGTTCGTTCCAGATCAGTAGTGGAATTGGTTGTGGTGGCAGATCTGCGTCACGACTTACCAGGTTTTCTTGTTTTATATCTTTCACCACCATATTCGCTGAGTATTATCCACCCATTCCTTTCCATCTACCGTGCGTTGTATTGTTGGAACGGCACCCTGCACCCTCCTGATTCTTTAGATGTATCCTCCTCCATTTAGTAACCACTTATAGTCGAACAAAAATGGAAACAAAAGGAAGTTTCGAGGTCCAAAAAACATAGGCTCGGTTCTCCGTCTAATTTGGCACTTTATACGAGCTAATGAACTGGGGGTTCGACTCCTTGTGGATAGGATTACGTGAGTAAATCCTACAATATTTAGCGAGAAATAATTGCATTTTAGGTAGTGTGTACAATATATTTTTCTGAATTTCATTTTCGAGAACGGTTCTGATGTTTTTAAAGAGATTTATAGAATATAGTATTTACAAATGAAAAAGCAAGCTGACAGGTATCTCTTCCGAGTAGGATCGTTCATTTTTTTATATTAGAAAATATTTATATTATGGATTCCAAAAAACATTTAAATTAAAAAAAATCTTTAACGTTAAAATGCATCGCTGTCATTGAAATGCATGAATGGTAAAATCAAGGCCTCCTGAAGCAAAACGAGGGATAAATGCTTCTTGTTTTTACAAAATGTTAATCACCTAGTAAAATACAAACCATTTCTCGAATATTCTAACGTGATAATAAGAATACTCCGGAGCCAATCTGAAAATATCTATGCTATTTTTTTCCCTTTATTTTTGAAATTAAACTCTTGTATTCAAAAGCAATACACCTCTTCATCGTTCGGTATTTTTCAAGGTATCCTATTAAAAATAATGAATAATTCATTTATTGAATATTATTCTCGTGAGACGGTTCACACTTAATTTACGTAATATACACAGAAAAGAATATTTGTATGAACATTCCGTGATGTCAGTAGTCCATTAAACGTAAAGACGATTTAAACTTTTGTTGCATCGAATTTATACAGATACCGGAGTCCACACATTTTTGCAAATCTCTAACATGTAACAGGACGTACAGGCATGTTGGTCACGTCCAGGGGAAGTACACGCGGTGTCTGGTAGAAGTGGTTACAATGCAATCTTGCTCTTGTTTTCTCGGTAATGCTATGGATACCCTGTTTAACGAACATAAGTTATTGAGACAGAACTTTCAAGGTGTTTTTCTGTTCTGTGGAAGAATTCTTCCTGCTTTGTAACAGGAATATAGATTATGTTAAATTGTAATGATTGTGACTCGACTACACAATAAATAATGAATATTTGTTTGTGATGGGGTTCATGTGATGTATAATCTTCGTCTTAATATTTGACAGAAAAAGTTTTTTCGATCGGGTTCCAAATAGAATTTTCGAAAATATGGCAGAGAAGAACTTAAAACGTATATATTTATTTAGGATCACATTATAATAACGTTACTAAACTTTCGAAGGATGTTCAGTTACAATACACTAAATTCTACACAATTAACATCCATTATATAATGTAATTCTGAGCTTTTCACATAAAATATCAATATTCGTACATAAAAGGTCGTAAGTATTTTATTATTTATTTAATTGCAATATATTTATTTACTTATTCGTATGAAGTCTTGAAAAATTTGTTGATATTGACGGGTATGGATGTCATCATTTGCAGGTAAAAATCTTATTTACTGGTCTAAGCGTAACTGCATGTTATCTGTGACTGTTTTGGTGTCAATTTCATTATCATAAAAATATTAAAAAGCGAGACGTATTGGAAAAGAACTATCGACAATTGCAACTTTAACGTTTCATCAAAATTGTGTGTTTCACGCGAAATAAAAAATATACATGCACCGAATATTGGTATGTGATCATTTCAGAGATGTCTCATAAATTATGGGTGGTAAAATTAAGTTCAGAAAAAACATTAACATCAGCAGAGAAGGAAGATCTAGCAATGTATTTTTTTTGTGGGGCTTTACGGCTCATGTCGACATCAAAGGTCATTGGAGCCCGAAAAACTTGTACAGGTAGGGAAAATGCAGTTACGCACTAGGGAGAGCCAACATGACTCTCCCCGTGTGTGGGACTCGTCGAATGATTCAACCCTACCCACTAAAAACCCTCCTGATCTACAACACACCAAAACATATCTCGCAACATATATCAAAACAAAAATGGAGGGGGGGCAAAGAATAAGGGGGGACAAAAAATAAGGGGTAGGAAAAAAATAAGAGGAATGAGGAAAATGAAAGATACCCTAGCCTTGATAGGGTCGGGATCGAAAGGAACAAGAGGTGACCAAGGGAGGTCAGAAAAGAGAAAGGAAGGAGCCTCGCACAAGTAAGTGGAAGTAAAGCCAGACTCAGCTCGGGGCCCCGTGTTTGCCAAACACGTACTTACTAGATGTTAGTCCCCTGGGGGGTCTAGCAATGTAGGACACGAGTATTAGAAGCAAGATTATTCTCTAATAAAGTTCCAGCTCTATGATTTCTGGATCACAATTCAAACGAAAATTGTCGTTATTATACTCAGAATAATCTATAGTTCGATAATAACTTGTACAGAATACACTATACTCAGAATAATCTATAGTTCGATAATAACTTGTACATGTAAATTTACAAACAAATTTGCGTTAAATTACAAACATATTGACATTATATATGTATTATAACTCGCAGCTAACTTTCTATCTTATCTAGGAACTTTTGCTGAAATTTTTGAATCCGCCTCTGCCTTAGGGCCCTTGATGGTAATTGATGGGATGGTCCCTTGCTTGCTTCCGGAGAGTAAATTAGTTTATTGTCCTACACGTGGTCATACGCAGTCTGTACTGCTTTTTTGACAATAAATTTATTATTATAATTAACTGTTAGTTTGTACCTATTACTTAATAGTAATAATAGTATTAATTATCTCAGAATGCAAGTATATATTTACAGTTAATTGTAATAGCCATATGAATTATATTTCATCAAAAACTTAATTTCAATCTTTAGTATGTTACTAAAGTTACATTGACTTAATTGAAGTATAGCGTAGTATAGCAGACTCAATTGTAGTAGTATTTTACAAAATACTTTCTTAATTTAAATATTTTCAATTTTCTTTTCTTCTGTATTACCCTGACTCTGAAAAGAATTCTGCAAATAAACAGTATCAACCCCTTATGAAAATATTTATAAAGGACAATAAAAAAGGAAAAAACAAAATGTTTCTCTCTCTCTGAACATTTTTCGAAATGAACGATATCGGGAACACAAGAGTTACCGCATCACGAGAGATCCGTAACACAAGATGGCATTTAACTCGATTCTTTACGAATGACATAAGTCAGTGAGCATTCGTGCGAACTAAGTCGAAGGTAGCGGTTGGTGAGGGTGGTGGAGGGGGGGCGGTAGCGGTGCTTGTGCCTGAAGCGGCGTGCGCTGAAGTAAAATATTCCCCAAGGATGAGCTCACGGCAACCACAAAGGGTAATTCAGACAGATTTGCATACATCCATCTCATTACACGACACACGGCAGCATCGCTTGCTTCAAGAAGCATTTGCTGCGACGGTTGAGGAGGTAGGGAAGGTGATGGAGGCAGATGTGAGAATATAGTGGTGGCAGCGATTGACTTCCCTGTCTCTCTCATTTTCTTCTTTTGTTCCTCATACTTTTGTCTCCTACAATCATCAACATAAGGCTTACTATTTTTTCTTAAGGATATCGTACATTAGTTTTACTCCCTCAAACTTCACACCCTGTAACACACAGCAATAGCCGTTTCCGATCTTCTATCACAACATAACACAATACCAGACAAAAAGTACTTTCCTGAGGTAAACAATCAGCAATGGAGGTCAGCGTGAACATTTACTTGATGTATTTCGGAAACAACAGTTTGTTGCATGATATTGTTCCACATTGGATATTATTTTTACGATTGCGATTTGATAAGAATAGAGTTTTATTAGTATAGAGGACATTGAGAATAGTATTATTAGTTTTGTCGAAACTGAGGTGAGAGCATGTTCACCGAATTATGTCTTGATATTTCGGTGTAGACTCATTTAATGGTGCACTTCGAACCTGTCCATATCGTGTTTTTAATATCATTTTTTCTTTTCCTTGTGGTCATCACGTTTGATATTTCACTCTGCTATTACTAGGAGAGCGTAAAGTACCATGACAAAGGAACGTAAAAGTGTCCTCCTCTTACGACTTATTCTTACGAAAATAATGTTCATTGAAAGAGTTCATTGTTATGTGTTGAAGGCTTCGGTAGGGATAGTGATTGTTGCACATTTACTCGTGGAAGTATATTCTATAAGCGTTCTTTTTTTCGTAAAATAATTTAACATAGTTTTGACATGATAATTTGAATATTTCCTTTAGACCACTGTGTATTTATTTACATAAGAAAATCATTAGTTCGATTATTTAAGTTGAAGTATATACTTGTTTTGTGACTTAGTTTCAAAGGTCTTGAAACCAGGTACACAATGATGAACTGTTCATACTAAAACCATTATTCTCGTTTAAATGACCCAAGGAAATGTTTTATCTCTGAGGGTGAAAAACGGAATAATAAAAATAATAACAATACATGTAGAACTGGGTACTTATAAGGATTTTTTGTTTGCACATAATACAAAAAATGTTTTTTTAATTAACTGACATTTAAAATGTGATGTTCAAATTTTCTTACATAAAGAGAATAAATTGCTCTCATAAAATTTGGGAGGTTTGGAATCAAGCAACACACCTCTGAGTTAGCTAACATCACTGAAACAACAGTCTCGCAATTAACTGATTCCTTATGATGTAACATCTAATACAAATTGGAGAGTTACACAGGTCAATATGACAAATGCTTAAACAATGGGATCTCGTGCTGATGGGAGTGTTACAATGTTTCATGATAAAGGTAGTTGATTGAATCTTTTCAAACCGAATTCATTATGATACAATGTTTATAATACCTCGTAGCGTACTGTTATTGCCCCTGATTCTCTTTGTCGAGTCGTTCCTATTGTATTGAAATCTGCGGAATTACCAAGTCAGATTTAGTGCAGGCCTCTTCGATGCAGTGGCAGCTCTTGTACACCAATGGCTATTGGAAAGGGAACCCCTTTAACTGTCACGAGGACTTGTGTAAACATTACCTTAAACAGAAACCAATGATTAGTTCTCAATAAACCTAGATAACCACATCAAGATATCATCATTGGGGAAAAATGAATGTATAGTGCATAAACTCAATACGTATTAAACAACCTTAGACTGAGCAGGTCCAGAATTTGAATCTGGGCTGCGAAGGTATTTCAATCTAGACACAAACTTGAGCAAAACCAAATACACTGGCAGTAAGTTTCTGTGTTTGCCAGTTCACCCTAGGTGAACGTTGAGCAGTACTCTTAAATAAAGAGTTATGGAACTTATATTATTTTCTACCACATCTCCGCAAAATGTAGTATGGTTCCCTGCCCCCATTTGAGGGAAGAAAATGGTACATCCTCCCTCTCCCAACTAATTGTACATTTCTTGAGTCGTTCGTAAAGATGTTTGGAACGGAATAAATAACATGTCTGTAACATGTCGTTACATAATGCAAAGGTACACTTTTCTGTAACTGCACTGAATCTTTTTTTCCACTACTTTCAGGGAAGATGAACATTTTGGTGACACCAGGAAATACACCAGGTGCACATTTTCCCCGGACTGAATCTGTTTTTCTTTTCTCCATTACTAAGCGTAGCTTAAATAGTAACGACAATTTTATTTCTCATTTAATGACAGAATAGGGTACATTGGTCTTTAAAATTACTCTTTTCTCAATGTTCATCACTGAATTTTGTGTGGAACTCATTTATTATATAATGTATACTCACTATTGTACGTCTTTAAAGTTATGAAGGACACTATGTCGTGTTTTTACATCTCCTCGAAAAATTCACTTCCCAGCCCGAGGGAGGAAAATGTTTCCAACCTCTTATGTCAACATTTTTTTCTTATGTTGCTTTTGGAACTTTCCGCACAGGTGTGAGATAAAGCAGGATATACCGCATAGAAGGAAGAAGGAAGTGCCTCTTACGAATTGAAATACACTACTTCCTCCCTTGAGGAGCACTTCTTGTTTCTTTTACACTTCTTGCTCCTCCTGCCACAAAACAACAATGAACGATTACTGAGATAACATTATAACTATTTACATTGCTCCATGGATTTATGTTAGTTCACCGGCATCATTCGCGGTCTAATGTAGAGATTGTACAGAGTACTGAATTAATTAAGAATGCTAAAAATCTTTACTGGTGCATAATGATGGTAATAGGAATTTATTTTATTGTCCTTCCCGTGGTTATGTGTATGTTTAAATATTTATTTATAATGTTTCCCCCCACACCCAAAAAATAGGATTATGAAGTTTCAGTGGAAGAAAGGATTTTTTCCCATTTTTGTGTCTGTTGCTTTTTTTTTACGACAGATGAGTTCGGAATAATGTATTCACAATATAGAAAATTTAGGTTTGTAGGTTTTAGTTCTCATCGCACAGGAAAAGAATGGATTCCGACCATGAGAAATTATGTTGTACGAAAAGGAGAATGCAAGGAAAGTGAGTTATCATGTCGGAATTTACTCAAATCCTGATTTTGTGCATCTTGACAACACTTAATCCGTTTTTATGACTGTTCAACTGAATGTACTGTAATTTGACAGAAATATTAATTTTCTCAAAAAATAAACCAAATCTCGTTTACTAGACTTGAAACATGCCGCTTCACGCGACAGTGTGTCATGTCCGGAATAAGTGACATCGGTTTACATAAGTAGCTCATTAAAGGGAGTCCCAATTACCTTTACGAAATTCTGCGTCATTCTCAGCCGTCTATCTCGGGGGAAACACTATGTCATACCATCGACCCAGTGTCTTGGTTTCGCAGTGATTTTTGCGAGGGAAGAACACGTGAAGTGCCGAGAAATCTTAGGGAAAACGCATTGGTACCCACGCTTCTATAGCGACCCTCATGTGTAAAGTAAAAGAAAGAGTAATTTATTTTTCCGACCTACGTCTAGCATCAGTAATTCATGTAAAGGGAGTGTGTGTAGAAAACCAATACTTTCCGAGACGAATCACGTCACGTTACGTCATGAGTCACGTCATAAGTCATGTCATAAATCACATCAAGGTTCGCGTTGCGGGTATTCTCAGAAGTCATGTTAAAAGTCACGTCACGAATCATGTGACGTGAATGAAAGTGTGACGTAGGGTCAGAGAAGCAGTGAAGTTCTACAACTGACAGCGATCAGCTGAGTTTAGTACTTTACAGTGGGCAGTTCGGATCTGTTCGGTGACTGATATCGAGTAGGTAGCTCGAGAGTGTATTTGCTTTTTCGAGAGGTTGTTTAATTTCTTGTGTTTTCTCTCTTTGTTGTAAGGTGTTTTCCGTAATATTTCAGACTTTCAGGATTTTAGACTTTCAGAAACTTACCTAGCACGCATGTTAAATCCATACTCAAAATTTTCTTCCTCAATGGAAAAAGAATTGGATTGCATTGATTTTGCAGTTCTTATGCATCGTAATTCCCACTCAAAGAGTAAATAATTCATTTTTCTTCAATTTTCACTTCACAGGAAGTGTTTTATCCAAATCAAGCTACGTAGATTTTGAGTTCCTCACACTTTGGAATCTTCTCTCATGAAATTAATGTATTCCTATGATTAGTCGAACAGACTTAGTAGATCACTTGTTAGGATATTAAGTCTTCCTTGTATCTTAAAATTCTGTCCGAATCCTGTGCATTTTCAACGCGTCGTCCTGTAGAAAGTAGACGGAAAGCAACCAGTTTAGACTTCAATGTTGCTATCACTCATACTAAGCCAAGTATATTGATTAGAAAAAAAGTGTTACCGTAAAGGATTCTTTAAAGCATTTACATGTGATCCCACTTGAATCCTACGAAATGCTGCTACTCATGTGTTCCCAACAGGGACGTTGCCAGGGTTTTGCGAAAGGATACGTGGTCTGAGGAGTTACTCAAACAATCTCTAGTAAAGACTTGTAATTTATTTTCATCCAAAATGTTTACAGCGCTAAGTCAGTAATTGATGCACGCGTTGATCAACAATCCTTTACATAACTTAATTCACGGTAATGTTTTATTTCTGTACAATATTTTGAGGGATAGTGGGTGTCGGGACCACCCCTTTGCCTACGTCCTTGTCCCAAGTGTCTAATCCCAAGCGGTGCACAGTTCGTTTGCGAAGCAACCGATGCGGCGAAGCCGCAATACGAAGGAGACGGTCGACGAAGAGGTAGCGCGTGGAAGAGGAGGAGCCCCTTACATAAAGCGCGAACCCACCGGAAGCAGCCGGCCGCGTTCTCACAGCACTCGCCCTCCCGCGTCACTGCCTGCGAGGCCTCCGACGCCGTTTCCGCTCCTGTGTTGACTTCACGCCTCTGCTTCTCTCTCTCTGCTTTTGCCTCGTGCTTCTGCTCCTGATTCTTCTGCAGTGCTACTGGTGGACCCTTGCGGATCTCCGCTAAATAACTTCTGATAAGATTTCATTCGGGTTCAATTATAATACAGATTTTGCTTCCCCATCATTATGTACTCCCATCCTTATATTTGTTTTGTTTATTTACGAAAGAAAATAAATTACATTAAGAAATAGAAAAAAAAATTGTTTAAAAATACAAATTTATTTTTACTCGTTGATAAACCATAAGATTACTATTCAACGACATATCTCGTCGTAATTTATTTTATTGACATTTTTTTGGGTATTTTTTGAGTGCATGGTGGCGCAGAAAGAAAAATAGTAAAAATACATAACATAGCAATGTGGATCACACTCATCATGTTTTTAAAATTTTTAACGTAGAAGTTTCAGTTCTTTTAAAGGGGTTGCAAATTTGAGACTAAGATATTTATTAAAAATATTATCAGTATATTACGAAAATAAAAATTAATATCATCACGGGTTTGAAAACACCTGCTCCAAGCATTTGATCCATTTAATGTATAATGAGATGAGTGGAAATTTAGTACGTATATTATATGAAGTTAATGAAATATACAAGGGAAATATTCTTTACTATCGAATGAATGAGTTTTTGATTTCGTTTCTGCGCTCAGTTCTTATTTTGGTCAACGCAGTTGTCTTCGTCACTATGTTTCCGGTGAAGTCTGAATTGGTTTTCTCCTCTTCTACATCTCTGTGCCATCTGAAAGAGACGTCATTAATTCTGAACTGTTTCCCGACCTTCACTCTTCTGCATGTCTTCTTGTCTCCGTATCATCATTAAGAAACTTTGCCACATCCTCCCACCGAGATTTTCTTCTCAGATATGGCCTCCAAATTACATCAGATTCCTGGCCCCCGAGTCTCAAGCTTCCACTAAAAGTCACGCGTTTTTTTTTCTTTACTGTCTTTTGCGTTTTATCACAAATTACACGATTTCTCACATGTTCTGCTTCAAGGGTAAAATACAGAGATATATTACACAGGCGAGTATTTATTGAAGCAATTTCGTGGTTACATGATTAGATTCTTAATTTCTCAGACTCCTGTGAGGATTCGATTTTGTATTTGCGATTTCATTTTATCTTTATAAAAATACTATGTGTCCAATATTGGAATTATATATTATGAAGCTTCTTCAAACAATTTTCGATATACCTTGAAAGCGACATCTCAATAATCACTGAAATCCATGTCTCCAGTCTAATACATCTACACTCTGAAGACAGTTCAGTCGATTATAGATTCTCAACTCACAAAAATGTGTTAATGCCATTTTCATAATTAGCGTATATGTTTTTATTTTGGGTGGACTCATCCAAATCTTCTCTAGTTTGTTAGTGCATTTATTTTCATTTATTTCTTAACGAAATTTTGTGACCACAAATTAAATCACATCCTTCACAATAACTTCCAATTCTTCCACTGCGCAGTATGTGAAGTATCCCTTCTGCTCATGCGATAAAATGTTCTTCTTTTGAATCATACAGAGTTAAATAATTGGATAACAGAAGCCATAAAATATTATTTGATTTCCGCACCTCAGATCAACGGTTATACTCTGTAGTGGTGATTGGGAATCAAAACGGGGAAGAGGGGCAAAACATATATTGACAATTTTCATTAACATGACAGTTTCTGCATATTATCACTAGGTATGATTTAAATAATGAAATGAATCAAAGGAAAGATAATTGGTTATTCCCACATTAAGGATGGTTTAGTTTTTTTTATAATTCCCGGTTTTACACGGTTAAAATGAAATTTTTATCTTTCCTTAAAAAATGAGGGGGAGGGGCTGTCCCCGCCCCCCACGCCACCACCTAATCACCGCCGCTGGTTATACCCAAGGTTCATCTATAGGTACAAGTATTCACTCTATCCTTATCTGTGCTTCTTCCTCTCTTCTTTTCCCTTTCCAACCCTCACCCTCTCACCGTTTATCTCCTGTCGTCACCAACAACTCCTTGCCTTCCGCCAGCGGGCCTAAGTTTTCCACGCCACTCGCACAACAGACAGGCAATTTTTCACCCATACCCCCCTCTCCCGTTCTCGCCGTCCTCATCCCAGTAACTCCTCACACATCCGCCGTCCTCGCGGTTGCGCCTCCTAAATTTATGTAAATTTTTTTAATGGAGCGCGTGACTTTATTGGCCGTATATCCCTGCGCGAATTTCCTGTCCCTCACTGCGCCGGTGGTTGCACCGGTAGGAGGCGGGAGTTGTGAATGGGTGGGAGGATGTGTAGGTGCATTAACGGAGAGTTGGAGGGAGTGGGAACTAACTGCAACTCCTGCTGCCACATGAGTAACTGCTCCGAGATGAAACTATACGGATACATAACTAATTCATGGCATTCGTTTTCTTTTCTTCATTTTTAGTCTATAGGACCAGGTGAAATGTGATACAATAACAAAACATACTAAAGGTGGATCCACAATAAGAAATAAAATAGGAATTTAATTTTTGAAGAAAACTTGTTTCGTCATTCTGAAAAGATTTAAGAGAATCAAAAATACCTTATGTTGAGATTAAAATGTTGGAAAATAAATAACCACACATTATTATTAATAATGCTAATGGAAATATACGTTACTCTTAGTTCGAGAAGGAATAATGTCACAAGAAGATGGTAGATAGACCTTCGAACGATCGGCTTTGTTAAATACAGTAATAAATAATGTACGATCAAGCTAGTGAGATATTAGGTAGGTCGAATTCCCACAGTTTTTAATTGTAACTAGACTGATTATTTCTAACTAGTTCATTTATAAATAACTATTTTTTTCTAGCGTGGAGTTTTGACAAGTTGCTACAAAAGGAAATCAATAAGAGTTATTGTTACATAGAATAGCTCCACTAAAATCTATTTGTCGAAAAAAAAATTGGAAGAACATTTTTTATAAGAAACAAAAGAATTTCTGGCAATCATTTATATAATCGTGTTGATTTTTTTAAAACTTAGAATTAAACAAAAATTACAAAAGTAAATTTATTATTAATTATATAATCCATTCAAACTGAAAAGAAAACACTATAAACGTACATTGTAATCTCTTGAGAAAATAACTATTACCATAGGCAAAGCGGTGCAAATAGCTACTTAAAAGATGAATGTGAGAAAACTGCTTAAGAATTACAGTAGCTCTGACTTTTCAGAAACAGTGAACGATCCATGGCAGATACTTCCGTTCACACGGTATTCCATTGTACATTGACGAGTACAACGAACTAATACTTGTTACAAGAGTACTATATTTTTCTAACAGAAAATGCGGTCTAAAAAAAAGAAGATTATTATTGTATAATTACCTTTAGCTGGTCGTCATTTGCAGACTGGGTATTCGATTAACATTGTAATAAATTCACTGTTGGCACAATTTCATTTGAACCAAATTACAACCTTGCTTGTTATGTCTATCGTTGCCAATGCTTGTCATAACACGTAACATGTTAAGTCATTGAATTAAAAGAAATTTTAAAGAGAATACAGACGTGAAGAAACAATGTTTCTTGCACATTGTCAAAAACCACACATAAGAAAATATCATATGCATTTTCTTCCACTCTCGAAGGACGACGCGGCATGTGTGAAGGTACTTCAGCCATTTATCATCTTGCGACATTTATGATTCATAAATATAAATATAATATATCGGATGAGCATACATTTAGCATCCGGTATTCTTCGTGTAATTGAAGAAGACGTATAAATACTACTTACTAAATAAAATATTCTCCTCTTCTTGGAAATACACCAAGTTTGTTTTCGGAATTTGAAGTATGTTCCATTATATTACTCAAATAAATAAAATGTACAAATTTAATATAGTTGTGGCATTTCATTTTTGTTCAACAGTATATTTGAATTAAATTATTAAAATTGTCTTTAAATGATAAAAATATCAAGTAAATTAATCAAATACGAACGTTCAAAATTACTTTCTTTAAATTAATGATAACATTCAAATTGTATCATCTGAATAATCTGATGGAATGACTGAAAAAATAAATAAATAGGAAGGTAACTAAAAAAACCCTTGATACTATTAATAATTCATGCCTCGAAGAACCATAAAAAATCCTTGATACACTTTTAATTAATATCTCTATTTTATTCGAATGGTTCACTTGAAACAATACCTCGAATCAGCACATGTTTTTATCACGCCAGTTGTATCTTAAGCGTTGAAAGCGGAAGGAAAGGAATGCTCATATCCTAACTGCTCTTTCACGGAAGAAAACTTTTGCAAAAGGGAAACAGTTAAGATATGCAGTTCATGTTTTACAAGTGAAATTAGAAGCGAACCAAGACAGATCATTAATCCAGAAGTGACTCAACTCAAGGGGGTAGGAAATTCGAGCCCAAGACCCCTGATTTCTCTCTCTAAACTCTATGACCAATGTCAGTTGGGTTCCCCGCCTACCCCTGACTCAACGTCTCACCTTCCCAATTTCTATACTCAAATTACCGTTATGCGTAAAACCTAAATCTATCCATAAGACATTCAACATAAAAAAATTAAAACTCTTTGGTTCCACTTGTTTCGGGTAGTTTTGATTCCAGTTTTTTAAAACTCTATTGCGTTATTACAAATGTATTCCTTTCTAATATATCCGGTTTGATATAGAGTTTTCATAGGGATATAATTTTTTGTTTCCTGGTATTGTGTTAAAGAAAATATACATTCTTGTGACAGAAAGTAAACAATCTTAGAATATGATGCGTTTAAATGATGTGGTAAATAAACATTTACTTTATCTTGAATCTAATTTTTTGTGGGGCTTTAGGGATCGTCAACGTCAAGGTCATTAGAGTCCTTAGACACAGAATTCAGGTTGCTAATTTTAAAAGAATAATTGAACGAATTAGTGATTAGTGTCTTTTGCTATGGAGTCAGAGTACGAATGTCATTACTATGGTTTATATCAGTCCCAAAAAGTACAGAGTTTAAGAGGCGTGCATTATTATCACAAATGTCAGGAATTGATAATTTTGAAATATAGAACTGTATTACTATACAACACTAATTTGTCGTCGAATTTCAACACGGTATTCCGATTTTATTGATTTTTATTGGTGATACTATGATACAGCTTTGTAGTCGTTAATGCTTGAAGACATTTCATTCCTCTGTTAAAGATTCAAGGTACCATCGTCAAATTGGATGTGCTCAGAATGAATGTTGCTTATTAAATATTTAACAATGGAAATGTAAAACATAGTGCTCTTCAAGTATATTTCTTCATTATTTTAAAATTAACATGTTGTGAACATTCTCGATATTATTAAACAACATAGCTACTTCTCAGGTTTTGTGATAATCTGTTTTCGAGTAATTGATTATATAATGAAACACGTATCAGAGATATTAAATCATTTCTCTATGATGGAATTTGTAATTGCATTAGGGTTCTTCGAAATATATTTAGAATGTTAACTTTTCATTCTTACGTTTTCAAATGATCTCATTTCTGTGACACTTAAAGAAATGTTTATTTTGAAAGATTTTCGTGTACAATATACACTTACTACACTCCATTTTTTTCTCCTTTTCCTACATTTCGCACGTGCTGTAGTTTCAAACCATGTTTCTGTGGCGATGGCATGAAGTCGAGGTCACGGGTTCGAGCCCCGTTCTCGAACAGCCGCCGTTCTCGTTGGGTTTTGCGGTTTACTTCAATCTGCTCGAATAGATTGCTTGAGGGTGTGTGAGGAAGTGGCAAGGAGTGGTGCTTGTCTGACAGAGATGAGCCTCGCATCTAGATGTCGGAGGAGAGATAGGTTATTATGGAGTTCAATGACTCCGTTGCTACGAGCGAATTCTCACGATTGGAATTATGCGAAACCCGTACGAAAGTTCATAGGTTCAAGAATTTACTAAAAGGCATTAAGTCATTGTAAAGAATTTCTTTTTGTTTTATTAAATGATAAGTTTTAATGCGGTAATGGAAATATCTCCGCTTGTCAGTTTCTTAACTGCTGAACGACCAAATTTATTGCTAAATTATAACTAGAGGAGTCATTTATGAACTAACGAAAGATTGCAAGAATGAAATGTTAAATGAATTAATATATTAAGTATGTTTCAAGGAAATAATCAATGAATAACAATAAAACGTGAATAAATAACGAAGAAGGCATCAATAACTTTAGTAGAAGAACTCTGAATACCTGGTTGTAAATGTTGTAGCAATGCAAAAGACTGTCTGTCTGAAGATTGCCAGAAGACAAGACCGAAGCGTGTGTGTCTTGAAGTCAAGAGCTCAGGTGTGCTTAAGAGTCTTACAATACCTTGGGGTTACTATGATATATTTTTTTAAGAAGAATGTCTTCGTAAAGTAATTATGTTTTAATAGCTTATTTATTTACATTTCGGTTTAACGATCATGTCCGCATCATATGATATTACATGACTTAATCAAGATCTTACTTTCTCTTCATTTTCGATTTTAGACTAATTTCATCCCTTCTTTTATTTCCCACATTTCACCTACACAGGTTTTGAAAATCTTGAACTTCTCTTCCGTCTCTATTAATTTGAAATATTTCCTTGTAACAACCTCATCTTTTCTCTTTAACTTCGCTTTATATGTTCGCAGTTCTTAATTATAAAGTTCACAATCTCCCAAAGTTTTCTGCATAGTTTCTCTGTCTCCGTCTTATGTACATTTGTCATCATCAATGAATTTAAACCTACACAAATAATTGTATATGTCTCCGTGTCCTGATATTACTTATGCCATACGACGTGTTGGTAGAAAACCTTTTCTATTCTTCTTTTTGAAATATACATAAAGTAGAAATATATACAGATCTCTCCCTTTTTACGATTTCTCCCATCGTACCTGCCAAGCTTCCAAAAACGATAAAAAGTTCGTTTTATGCTTTAAGGTGGTACTGAAGTAGGTAGAGTTAAATCACTAAAATATCTTAAATCAGCATGAATAAATAGAGTACTTATTGTGATTTCATCTTGAACATACCTCAATGGCTATGTAAATGAAATAATTGCAATTTTAATTGATGTGGAAATACATTGCGTCTAACGGAGAAAACACTTATTGATACAATGAGACCAACTTTTAAAAAACGAAAGTGATGGAGACTTACTTTAATTTGTAGAAAGTTTTCCGTAGTATTTTTACATCACTTTTATCTATAGGTCACCGGACATCTGAGAAAGATATTTCACTATTTCCTTTGAGGTGAGGTGCGTAAATCACGAAACTGTTGTGCTCCTCCGCCATGTTTTTACTTACATTCTTTTGTCCATTTCAAACGAGTCAAACGAGTTCCTAAATATTGTTTGTACTATAGTATTAACTGATAGATAGAAATCAAATAATATTTTTTCATCATTTTTATTTATGTTGTTATGTTTTATGATAATTATACTAAAAATAAAGAAAACAATCATACATCTGAGGGATCTGACTAATTTGGAGTGCTGGCCCCACCTTAAATAACCAACGAAGATGCGTGAGTCTTGATGACGTAAGTGAATCTCATCATCCGTCCACTAGAGTGTGTCAGTTGTTAATTGCACGATTACTCCAGTGGGCGTGCACCAATGGAGAAGTCGAACAGTTGTAACGAAAGAGCAACAACTGGTGTCAGATGGTTGGCGTTGCTACTTCTCTCCTTTCCCACGGCAAGGTCGACAGAGGATTAAGGTCGGGTTCCCCGTGTACAGGTACGGAGGAAGATTTTCGAACAGCACCTGAGGGACTTAGGGGGACTTACGGTGACGCTGGATGAGAAGTGACATTGAAGTCGAATCGGTTTCATAATAATAACGTTGAGCGCAATTGGACGAAAAAAAAACTGTTCTGAACTGAAGACATTAGAAGAATATAGCTTTTACTTTTTATACTCGTATTTAAATACACACACCAAGTCACATTCAAACTATTCCCGAAGGTGTCTCAAGGGTCCCGGGAAGGCAGAGCTCCTCAACATCGTGGCCTCAGCGCTAGGAGAAGGAGATGAGGCTCGCTCCGGTCGGTTTGACCCCAGGATAGACCCGGTACAGCAGGCTGAGTAGGTCTGGGAGTCTGTATGACTGTTGTGGTTTGATGAAATATGCCACACCCACCTGGGATGGAACCTCGGCCATCAGCGCTCTACCCACTGAGCCACGCTGACTCCATACATGCTCTAACCCTTATACAAATGATCTGAACAGCTATCTCAGGAGAAACTCCCAANAGCCACGCTGACTCCATACATGCTCTAACCCTTATACAAATGATCTGAACAGCTATCTCAGGAGAAACTCCCAAAACCAGGAATTCGAATGAACTTGGAGACTGAAGAGGGTGAAAATTGTGACCAAAGTACCGCCATAAAAAGGAATCATCTTCAAATCTCTTCAGAATAACCTTGAGCATTTGCTTTCAACAAACATATTTATGAGCTACTAAAAAATATGAATTGCTGAAGATTAATTGTACTGTCCGAAACTTTTAAACGAATAATAATAACCCTTGCTTTTTTATTTGTCATTTTTTTCCATTCACCCGGGTCGTAAGGTTCACGGTCGTACCCTGAATTAGACGATTTTTATAAAAAAACTTAATATACTCTGAAATGTACGTTAGAAATCTTACTTTTGCATTCCATTCTAATAACTACAGCTCTGGATTGTAAATGATATTTCCCATCTTCCATAAAACGTAAGTGGAAATTTCCTTTAACAATAAATAATTTATTTTAAAATGTTATATTCTTTAATTGTATTACTCGTAATAAGTCAAAAAGAATTAATAAGGTAAACCTACAGATTTAGACTTTTCCATAAAAATGTGACATATTTTTTTTACCACAATATAAAATGACTTAACTGTAGACCGACTAACCATATTGGGTATTTTTTCTCATAATATTTATCTTAATTTGAATTTATATATTTTTTATTTTGGTTTTACGGACATTTAAGAAAATGGCGCAGGTGAACTGTTCCTGTTCTTAGTAACTTACTATGAGAAATAAACAGACAGATCAAGTTCTCTGGATTCACTCTTAATTTTTAAACTGCAGTCATTTTTGAGACGTTGATTTCTCAAGCCACACACTATTTGCATTTCTTTCTTCCACTTAGTGGCTATCAGAATATCGTTTGAGTTAACTTTGTTGTCAGACTCTGGGTTGCTAACTTTTTTCATCAATTATCGTTCGTTTTATGTGGCATTTAAGAGAGCGTGTTGGAACTCCCTGATTTGGCTCCTCATGACTAAAGAAAGCGGTGTACATGGAGAATGTCATTGATTTTCTCTCGACGGATAATGCCAAAGGAGAACCCAAACAGTTTCTATGACTACGCCCAATGGATTTTTTCTAATGCCCTATGTTTCAAAGACATTATAGTGAATACTGATATAAACCAAATACTAGAAATTAAAACAAACCTTTGAGTGTACCCCTCAGAACTTACCAAACAAGATTTTTATAAAGGAGAAATTTCATTCATATGTGCTAATTCGCGAGAAACACAACCTTCTCTTGCATGAGTATGTCAGATTAATGGAACAAGACGCAATAACACGTGTGTACTTGAATCTTTGTTTATCATGTATCAAAATTTTATATTTCAAAGCATTTTTAAGAAGCCAAATGTTAAATGTTACTCCTAAATGTGTAAAATGTGCCTAAAAATGCTTTTTTTACGTTTCAGTTCTATTAAAAGATGTCATTCTTATTCTTCATCTTCGCCTTATTAATCTCGTGTTAGACGGGGTCGGCGTAGATGGGGATGGTATGATGCTTCTTACTTTTGGCTGGGAATTCCAGGATGCCGGATGCACCTCCCCGAGGCGGGTGAGTAATGAATGACATGGGGTGAATGATGTTGAGTGAATGTTGTGGTGGGATGATAGGCAGGGGAAACGGGAGAACCCCGAGAAAACCTACCGCTTCGTCCACCACCTCGAATTCTACTTGGATCGGACCGGGTTTGAACCCGCGTCTCCAGAGGTAGAAGGCGAGTGCGTATTAAAATTAAAAGATGTCAGTATATATGTAACAAAAATAGGAGGAGGAGAGTAGATTTGATTCCTAATATCGGCCCAAGTGGATGAGATCTCCAGCTGGGGGTTCCCTCACCTATTCCCAAAGTCATATCACTTTACCGAAAATAATGCAATATGGCTACCTATAACTAATTGCCAACTTCTACGAATTTGAATAATATCCGAATAAGTATTAGTAGAAGTAAAAAAGGTGACTAATTGCAGTTAATAATACAGATTAATAACACAACTATGACGTAAGGCAACTTCGTTCCGCTCGCTCGATGCAGAAAGAAAAATATCACCATTAGAACAAGTGAGTTTAATAGATGACTGATGTTGGCGTTAGATTTAAGTTTAAAGAAATGTAAAGCCAACATTACGCGAGGTACACTTATGGAATTGTTATTACCCTTATGGAAGATTGGGAAGTGAAAGCGTTGTCTACACTGTGTGTAAACCCTGTACCAACATAAAACCAGTTAGTCTGGCAATACATTAATTTATAATTTATTGTTAAGAGAGCAGTTGATACTACCTATGACCACATTAAGGATAATAAATTAATTTACTACTACTACTTTACAATAAACAAATAAACATAGCGTATTTCCGTTCAGTTTCTTTTTGTTAGGTTTTATTTTCTCTGAGTAAAATTACATTATTTTGAATATACTTCTGACCAATGTCTGTTAAGTACGTTTCGGTTCGGTTCTCCAGAACACAACCTCTCTCCTTCCCAATTCCTTCATCCATTCATTCGATTAGGTCAAAGAGCGGATTAGATGGCCAAAATCTCGCAACATCGAAAATTAAGACATGAAATAAATATTGATATTAGCATATATTATTGTATCTACTTAAACAAATTTTCGACGTTAAAAATATTTTAATTCCTTTCGGTACAACAACCATGAGATCGAAACGGCATAAATAAAATTACATCACTTAAATGTGGGAAATTTGAGGAAATAATAAAATTACATGTTTTATATTGGTTTCAACTAAAAAACCATACTTCACTGACGAGTCAAACTAAAAGTAATAATTGTTGATTTGAAATAAATTACATCTTATGGAGAAAATATTTTTTAAATATTATTTACTAGTTTTTAAATCGCGATAATGTCAGAAGTTTAGTTTACCTCGAACGATTTTTTTGGTATTTAAAATCACTTTTATTTGTCACCGGATATGTCAAAAACATTTTTAACTTTTTTCGACGAGAGTCACATGAATCCGTTGCACTCGGCCACCATACTTTTACGAGTCAAGTTCCTGTACATTGTTTATACTACACTATTAACTGATAGATGAATTAAACCATGTTTTTTCTTGATTGCAATTAATAGTATTATGTTATAAAATAATGAGAATAAAAAACAATTATTGTACATTTTAGTTATTTGACTAACTCGAAGCGCGGGTACCACCTTAATAGTATGGGATTAGTGTGAAGTGCGCGGGCGCATTAAGACATTCCAGTTGCGCTGTGACTGTCTCTGTCGTTGGCCGTCCTCGACCGTCCGTGAGTGCGCGCCCTCCGCAGCGTTTTGAAATGCGAGGTGCGTCCCTCCGCTAGACGCTCCTCGGGATCTCTTAACGTATGCAGATCTCTATGTCTGGTTCTCACGCGCTCCTGACTGCACTAGCAAGTTGAGGACTTCCTCATCGTGTGAAACTCGAGATGTTCTGAGGTAACACGGGGTTTTATCGGGGTGAAGAGGTGTCGTGGTTTATTTTCTGATAGCACATTGATAGCGAGGAGAGGAAAATAAATGGAATGAACTGCTTCTTTTGGACGGGTCAAAATGAGTATGGAGATAATTTTCCTCTTTAAAATGACCAATGCTATAAAATATAATGCAACTCGATATATTTAATGTGCCATATTGTTTAAGGAATACTATTTTTCTGTATAGCATATACATTATTGGGTCAAAATTACTCATCGAGTAATTAATTCAATTTGAAAAGATTTATACACTAAGAGGATAATTCTCTACATTCAAATACTGATTGTTTAGTTTACTTACCCCGAAAAATTTGTCTACTTTTTTATTGGTCATTATTTTTGTTTGTTTGAAGGGTATCTGAAGCCGTAATATTATAAAGAGGAAAATGTAAAATGGACGATGTCCATCAATATGAACATATCTGTAGAACATTTGTTTTTCATTAAAATTGTTCATTTTTCAGTTAAAGTTGTTTATTTTTGATAAGATCTGTACTCGTTTCTCATGACATAAACAATTATTTTGTTCATAAAAATATTTTTGAGAGCTTTTGTACCAAAGTATACCACAGAATTGGTAGTAGTGTTATAAACAGCCCTATTTCACAAAGAAAGTCACGCACACGTAATTTTGTAATTTAAAAATTATAATTTTTACAATGTCATAACTGGAGTAATTGTTATAATTTTTGTAACGTCAAAATTCTGTAATTAAGTTTCACAGTTCCGTTTTTTAATTAACTGTCCACTTGATGTGATTGAGCTGTCCTGTTGGTACCGCGTCTGGTCTTTGTAGCTTGACGTTTCGGCTGCCATGCTGGAGCATTCTTCAGAAGTGACTATGGTCGGTGNGCTTGACGTTTCGGCTGCCATGCTGGAGCATTCTTCAGAAGTGACTATGGTCGGTGGTAGCGAGCATAGTGTCCGTGTAGTGCGTAGCAGTCGGTGGTGGCCCTCTTGATTGTTGTTTTGCTGGGTTTTATTTCATAACTTAAGGTTTCACACCGGTCTCGATCCCGGTTAGTTTTCCCATTTCTAAATGAAAATATCATCCAGATGTAAACAAGAACGGAGGTAATGCGTTTTTTTTTTCTGTGGGGAAAACCGATGCATTCTTAAGAACTTTAAAATAATTTACGAAGAAGTGGTACATCTATTTACTATATGTTTTATGTCTCATGGCAAGGTTCAGGCTATGAGGCCTGCCCTGCCATCGAACCGTTATAGGGAAGGAGATATGTTGGGTTACATGGGGACGGTACTGAACCGACATTTGTTTGGAGTAGGTGAGGGAAACCCCAGCTGAAATCCTCACCTAGTTCGCCCGAGTTGGGTCTCAACCCGCACTCTATCGCTCAGCGATATCGAAGACTCTACCACTAGGTCATCACTGACGTCACCATGCGTATGAATGTAGTGAAGTATGAAGTAAACGCTGTTATAAATGAATTTGGAATATTGACCTATGTGTTAAACAAATAATATGGAGTCTCATATCTGAAGTTACCACGATTGTTCAAATTTTGTCAGATATCTATCTACGTATTCAGTGTACTGTATTGTTGTGATTCTGCTTTACTAGCACTCATTCACCACGTATTTCATAACCCAGAATCCTATTCCCAGAAGGCAAATATGAAACCTTGCCCGAAGCCTCAGACTAAGACAGAGTGACGCGTCTCAGCAATGGAGTTGGAAGAAGAGTTGGAAGGGGGGGTACGAGGCAGAAGAGAAAGAAAAGAGTGCCTGGAAGGGTAATAACCGCGCGGGGTCCAATTTGCTCCCTGGGCTCTTCCCCTGACCCCTCCGTGCAGGGGCCGATTCCGCCGAACAACAAACGCCGGCTGCCCTGTAATTTGAACAACCCTTCAACGATCACTAATAAAGCACTGTGGCGTGCTGTAGTCTCAACAGCGCGGCGGCGGCGGGAGTCCAAGCACCTAGCGATTGCTGCAACCAAAGCTCCTGCCCGCCACACGCGTCGTTCGGCCATGGAGGAAGAGGAGGTGGTGGTGGTGGTTGAAGATGGTGGGTTGCGTGAGATATGAAGATGAAAAGATGGCCTAGTGACGATCTTGGCTTTCTCATTAATTGCATTTACTTGTTTCTTTTGTGTTTCCTTTTTGGGGCGCATGTTGAAACGCAACCTGTCTTTACCTGTGCCAAGAGCATAGTGTATTTTGATTTTCCTTATGGATCCGTTGCGTATCCAAATAATGATGCATCGTTTGCAGAAATTTTTGTATTCATTTGCATCCTCTTTTGAGTGTAAATATGAATCTTCCAGTTATTATCTAACATGTTTGACAAAATTATATAAAGAATATATAGTCATACTATCCAGTTTTTTATTCAGTGCTGGCTCCATTGATGAGACGGTTGGCGAATGGTACTGAAGATGACAGCGACGCAGCAAAAAAGGTCTTATGATTTAATAAATAAAAAACTGAATAGTATGACTACATATTCTTTTTACAATACTGTGTATGCTTCCAACATCTAACCTCGACATACAATATTTGATAAAAATCAACACGGAAAGTCAATTCTGTTTTTTGATAACATTGTCTGTTTTAAAATACAGTTCATTTATTCATTTTTCTCAATGTATTTCTCATCTTTATTATTGATACTTATTATTTAATGTATACATTTAAAAAAAATCTTTTCTATGGAATACCAAATCACTTGTTACGAAATGTTAAATAGTTCATATCATTCACTACTATTAAACGGTTCATATTATTCACAATGGATGTAAATGTGAAGATATTGATTTGTCATTTTTGTTACGTTTTTTTACCCCAATTACTTGTGTGTATCCCCACTATTTTTTCAAAATTTTGGGTCCAAATATCGAGAAGAGATATTGCTAAAATTTTTAAATGACCAAGAGTATGGGAGTTACCACTAGATCCAATACTACACTATTGTTAGGTAGAGAGGGAGGCTAGCACTTGTTTAAAAGAGTTAAACTATGGAAAACTTGAGTTGACAGTCCACGGACGCCTCAGATTTCTTGAAGATAAAATATTAGTGATATTCACTCAATATGTATAGTTAGACTAACAACAGGACACTGTCAATTACGTGTACATCTCTACGAAATTGGTGGTGCAACACATTTTATTTTTGGAAAGTACTAAAATATCACATTTAATCTGCTGTATCACCGTGAAGCTCTCGCAAACATTATTTTAAAACTGTATTTTTAAACATGTATTTATACAAGAGAAATAATTCAAAGTAGTGTCAGCCAATATGTTTGCATTCTTTGCAAACGATACGCTCAAATGGTTCGAGAAAGCTAAGCGGAGGAAAGTACACTAGATTAAACTAGTTACTTGTATATCCCCCTTGAACAATATATTGTGATTGTATTCATGATGAACATTCGAAATGGAAAAGCCTTCATGATGACACACAGATTACGCAAATTTAGATATCAAGACAATGCAATCTAATTCGTTCAATGATAGGTTATCCGCTAATAATGTCTCTTAATGTTCGTCGATAATGGTATCAAAAAGAATTTTCAGAAACACCTCCCAGAGCATAAATTGATGATGGTAGACTTTCCATCTGGTGAACAAAACCTTCTGGTTGACCTCCTGGCGAACAAAAGATGCTTGTATCCATATTATATGGAATGTCTTCCAGTGAATGCCTCCTTACCAAGCATTAGTTTGTTAGATGTCCTCTTGAAACGTTGTGGTGTCTTTGAAGTGAATGACATTCATTCTTGTTTCATACCGTTAATTCCATTACTCCATTCATGTTAAGTAAAATGACCTCACGGGTGTTTTTTTCTCGTCGTCTTAATTACACTTCGTCAGTTTATTTTATGACTATCGTTACCAACAAATTTCTGTACTAAAGGTCTTATTGTCACAATTTTTTCTTTCCTTATTTTCGTTTAATCTGTAGAAGAAAACAGTAAATTGAATTGTTACACAAATAATGTAAAATTAAGTTACTTGTTATATTAAGAGTACTTGAAATTAATTTTTTGCCGGATGTGACTGACAAACAAATCTTCAAATAAAAAAAGGAAGTAAAACAAAAACAGAGAATCGTACATGTAGCACTTGAAATATTTCCGTATTACTGAGAGATTCCTATAGTCTCTATATTCTCGGACTTAACGTCAATAAAATGCATTATATTTTGTGCATTTTTTACCTTAAAGTTAAGAAGAAAACGAAATTATAACCTCAACCACTCCAGCATACATACAAATATCACCTCTCTTACTAAGTATGTAGGAAGCAAGGACAAATCAAATGGGGGATCCGGACTCCCCTATTCTCTTACAAATATATACAAAAAAATGTTGGTTAAATTTATAAAAGGATTGTTGCTTCAATACGTGTATCAATAGTTGAGTTTGCGTCGAGTTTACATTAATATAAATATTTTGAATATAAAAATGTATGATTCTTTGTAAGAAATGATTTCGTTCACTTCTCAGAACTTTTTGTTTATGAAAAAAAATGATCACTTGTAAATTTCCTGAAATTTGAGAATTAATTGATTGATACAAATTTGGGAGTTTAAATTTCTCATGACACCCACCCATACACATTGTCTCACCCTTTCTTGACACCTCTTCACCACCTATCCCTACCGCCTCCACAGCCTTCATCTCCGCATCGAGGCGAAGAGCATAACCGCAACCGTCACATGGTCGCAGGTTGTCCACCTCACGTCGCACACATTGTCTCACTGCTGCGGCAATTACGTCTTAAGAAATACAAGCAACAAATTGCCTGTATTCCGCATACTAGGCTCTCCGCGGGGAGTGGCCATTCAATTATCTCGGAGTGGGTGGAAGATATCTGGGCGCATTTTATTCTCGCTGGACGCGCGCTGCTGTGGTTGAGAGGATCAGGATGCGTTGCGGTTTGAAGGTGAAGGTGGAGGTGGGACAACCAATGGTGGAGGGGGGAAAGAGGAACCTGTGAGGATGGATGTTGCAGTGTTTACTGTTCAGAAGGACAGAGTTAGCCAGGATTTTCCCCAGTTTTCCCTAACTGCTAGAGATGAAATTAGGGAGAAATTTCTATACTACGAATTTTATCAAGGGCACTTTGTAAATGATTGTTGTTATAAAATGAACAGTGCATTTGAAAATGAATTTATATATATATATATCTGTCTCTTATACACATCTAGATGTGTATAAGAGACAGGGAATAATTTGTCTCTGATATGTTACAAAGAACGAAATTTCTCGCTCCTCTTGTTTCCGANTATATATATATATATATATATATATATATATATATATATATATATATATAAATATAATTAATAGTATTTAGCGTGTAATAAATTCAAGGGCCACTGGTGTATAAAATATGAAACAAATATTTGTTCGTTATCTGTTCAGTTTATTCCTACCAGTCGCATGAAATCCCGACCGATATGACTTACAGCATTCCCGTGTGCATATCCATGTGACTTCACCACACATGATGATGACTGGCGAAAATGAAATTGCGGCAGCAAACACTAGTGTCTGTGGTCTCTTACGAGCGGAGCGGCGCGGTGTCCTGCATGATGGACGACCGTCGCAGTCGTCGGCGTGTCTCTCGCCGTACACATGACCACTTAGACACGTACGTCCGCTGCACACACACACATACACACTCATTGCTCATGAGTTGAGAACAAGGAAAGCGTTATGGTCACTAAAACGTCGAAGGACGATGCGATGTGATATACGTGAGAGTCTCTGCATCTCTGCTCGCTCTTTCCGTCTTTCGAGAGCAATGCGAACTCGTCGTCTATTCGCGCATTGAAGTCTCCACACAACACGTACACAATAGTTATTTATTTTCCTCAGAGAAAATATTATTCAATATAAAGTTTTGAGAATATTATAAATATGTTGAATACTTCTCTGATGTAGGTATTTAATGTTAAATTTGAAGAGAAAGAGGAAAGTTATATAACGTAATTTTTGCATAAATTCGTGACATTGCAGTACACTGTGAATTAAGCTTGAATTTAGATATGACCATAACGAATGACACCGTGACACATTATAATATACTCACATTGTTATTCGAATTATTCGCATTGTTATTATTTTTCTTAATTTTCCAGTGTAATACGTTAGACTCAAGAATGTTTATGGAAGAATGCCACCACAATTTTTATCGACATTACATTTTTGCCATAGCGAGAAATTTTTTGCCATAGCTTTGATAGACTACTGTCTTAGTGAATCATTGATATTGACATTCTATTAGTATTATAACTCGCAGCTAACTTTTCATCTTATCTAGGAACTTTTGCTGAAATTTTTAAATCCACCTCTGCCTTAGGACCCTTGATCGGAATTGATGGGATGGTCCCTTGCTTGCTTCCGGAGCGTAAATTAGTTTATTGTCCTCCTCGTGGTCATACGCAGTTTGTACTGTTTTTTGACAATAAATTTATTATTATTATTAATATTATTATTATTGTTAATAATTCCATTTTGATGAAATGCAAAACTGTAAAAAGACCATTGATTTCCTATTTAGGTATCATTCATATATGTGCAAAAGGGGGCATAACGTATTCATATTTTCAATATTTTGAATCATGGTCAAAATCATTTTCATCAGTGGTGTGTATAGCTCTAAGTTGTACATGATAAGGGTTTTGCCAAAAATCATAACGCTACAGTAACTTTTTCAAATATTTTGAACATTAAAATCGCATCAGTGAATATTTTGGCAAGAAATGTAGGTAACCTATGGAAGGTTAACCTACGAGAAAAGAAACGTATGAGAAATTAATTTTTCATTAACTTAAGTTATGAGCACAAAATTACCACTAAAGATTTCGTTTTCTTCAATCGCCGTTTTACAAAGCAGCAGATATACAAATATATTATAAGAAAAATACTTCCATATTCTTATTTCAAATATAAAAGAATGATAAATTTTATCGGTGTCTAGTTGGCATTTCTTCTTGAGGAATGAAAATCATTTCCTTTAGTTCCATTCAACGCACGGACGCCATACTTATTCATTTATGCCCGACAACTCTGCTACAATAAACCCCACCTATCTCTCCACATTGAAAAAGATTAAAATATTTATTCTTAGAACTCGAGCCACCGAGTTTAAATTCTATCCCATCGTCACCCTTTTTCAACATCCCCGTTGATTCTCTCTCGTACGCGTCTCACACCATTGCTAACAACGTCCATAAGCGGGTCGCCGGCGCTAATTATGTCTGAGCTCTTCCATGCTTTTTCTCCTCATCACCCCGATCGGGTATGACTTCTACGGGGGCTTAAAAGCACTTTTTAAAAGAAACTGCTGCAAAATCTAGTGAGACGATGCAATGTCTCGGGGCAATAAGTACTCACCTCACGCCCGCTTACGGGTAGCAGCAGCTACCTCCAATGATATAATTACAGAGCGTGTGTTCAAAGGCAGGCACCGTTTGCTTCTCCGTACGCTTTCATCGAGGGCGACGAGCGCCGGTGGCAGCGATTTGGAATTAAGAAAGCAATGATAAATGAACGGGACGTGATATTTGACATTTGTTCTCTTTTTGTGTGAATTTCTTCTTCCCATGGCACACTTCCTTGTTAATGCTTCCTTGATAGTTTAGAATTCAGGATGGTCTTTACTCGTTTAGCAGATATTGAAATGAGAAACTACACAGTTATTTTACTTGATATGGTTAACAAATTGAGAAAATTAACATAAAAATTTCCGAAATTATACCAATACTTTTTAAATTTGTAACAAAACACAAGGTAAAATTGAGAAGTCTCTTTTTATGAATTTTTTCGTCTTGTAAAAAAATATTCATTTGTTAATTAAGTCTGAATCTCAAATTCCAGAACTATGTACGTTACCGGAGATGAAGTAAAATTTTAAAAAAATTTCGAAGAGTTCTGGGTCACGTCAAAACCATTTAATATTTTGTGGTCTATCACCGTCGAGGTGAAATACAGACACGGTAATGTTTCAGCCCCTAATAATACGTTTCGGAGTCTATTGGAACAGTGGTCTTCGACAAACTATAACGACCTGCGGGAGGTCATCAAAATTCATAGTGCGCCACTGTACAAGACGGTTTTCGTGTTCCTTTGGCTTGTGAAGGTTGCGTTGCGATCTGTGGAGTGAGGGGATCCGAAGGGGAATCGCCGCTTTTTGTGAACCGTCTGCGGTGTACAAGAAGTCGACTTGGGGTACTAAGGAAGGGAGACTGTATGTCAGTAGCACTCAACCGGATGCAATTTAAGCCTCCAATTTAAAAATGGAAGAAGTATAATATAGCTACCTGTTCAATTAATGTGAGGGTTTGGAATTTCTTTTCCTAGATTTCTTTCGTAAATGTTCACAACAGTATCCTGTTATTAATATACTCTAAGATTTCAAATCTTCCAAGAAAATAAACGTATACACATAAGTGTAGGTTTTATTCAAAATTTACATACTTCATAAACTATATCATTTTTATGACGTATACGACACTAGTTTTATATTGTTCATTAAGTTACGAAGATTCCTTAAGTATCGAAAATTTTACGTTACAAATGTTTCTTTAATTCCGAAAATTTTACCTATACGGATTTCTTCTCAATAACTTCAAAATAAATAACACACAACGTTAATTAGAATACTTTTATAGCATTGTCTTCCATTCACCTCGCTGTGACTAGGAACTTAATTTTCGATACTTCATTCCGCCACAAAAGATTGGACACAACTACTCCAAGAACCACTTTGGGAGGAGAACTCACCACAAGATTCCTTTGAACATAACAATTTGTTGCCACCGCGACCGAAGGGTGCAATTTCAGCCCCCCTCTCTCCCTTCTGGGTGCCATCGTGCCCCTTCATCTATCGACGGTGGCGCCACTGCGGTCGCGGCGGCCACAAATGGAAACTGACGATGGATGAAACTGCGGTGTTTCGTCTCCCATGGTTACCACATTGAAGTTTATTAAGTTTTGGAGGATCAGAGCTATTAGTTTCTGGTTGGTGTATGAATCGTCAATTAAGCTGGGTTTTATTACCCGTTCATGGCCGTATTCGTGGAGGTCGCCTTGAGTCTTTCTTTGTATAAGATTATGGGGTTCGGAATCGGATTTTTTCAGGTTTTTGTGATTTCTGTAACTGTTTTGTTCCGGCAGGAAGAACAACCTTGAGTGACACGAAATTATAAATTATACAAGGGAGAGGAAGCAGACGTACCAAACCACAGATAGTTCATTTAGAAAATTGTCCATTTCATTGTTCTCGAGTACACTCAATGGCAGTAAATCCATTTTTTTTACAGACCGAATGAATTTTTCAGAGAAATCTATTGATATTTACGTAATATATTTCTCTTGAAAATAAACGGTATTATTAGTAAGTTCTGCTTACTGCTGTAATGCTTAGCGGATTGTGGGGTTCAAGTCCAAGTGAAGATATGTATTTTTTCCTTATACCCCAACGTCTATTTGTTTTCTTTACGTCATGTCCATTGACCCTGATCCTTAGATATATTACCAGGCCCCCAATATCCAGAATGACTCTCACGTCTACTATAATAAGAGTATCGGATCTGTTAAACCGTTTAAAGTGACTGGCGCGAAATGCCTGCCATATCTCCGTATCCTAGTGTAACATCTTAAGACAGTGCGGTGCTCTACCCTCTAGATATCCAGTTAACGGGAACATTTGGACTACATCTTTTACTTTTTTTCTTCTTCATGATCTATCCGTAGTCATCCCCAAGTTCGTTTAGTATTTTAATACACATTTTTTGTTGTTATTTATGTGGTCTATCATGAAGCGTTTTTATATTTCTTGCTTTGAAACTACTACTTAAATCATTACTGGTCATCAATATTCTCAACCAAATATACCAGTCGTTATTACACTCGGGTATTTATTATCCGGTGCGTTGTTTAAAGTTGTATGAGAGACTTAGTGATTGTTTTTGAGTGTCCACATAAAAAACGAACTCATAAACTATTATCTGTCAACTAGTCGTATAACATTTTTACCTGGGATCTTGAAGTTGAACGGAGTCTCAGGGATAAAGCTTCTATAGGAATGGTTTTCAAATAAATACCCACATGGTATCGATGTAAAAATCTATCACACGTATCCAAAATTTAATATAGAACAGAGCAGTATGAAATTTTCTTTGTCTTCCAGACAATTATGAAAAATATTCAACGAAACTAAAACTACAGAACTTTAGTCAGATTAGATACCATTTTTCAAGTTTAAACTTGAACGCGTAATAAATAATCCATAGTTTAATACATCAAAAATTAACGAATTGATGTTATTAAGACTATTTTTAATATAAACAAAAATTGAAATGTTCATAAATTGTTGTGTGCTAGACTAGCGCCTTGCACGCTCATACAACCCCACCGCCTCTCTTTGAACCGCCGCTACCGGAGCTGGTGCTGTTGCCTCGGAGCAGCGGCTTTCGCCGGCACAGCTCCGACCGCCTGCGTCGGTGCCGCGTTCCATCAATCAGAAGAAATCAAACTCGGAGCAGGATTGATGCAGACGCCATGGTGCTATGCTGACACTCCCATTTCCCTCGCGATTAATCACGGTCAACGCCCTTCAGTACTATGCTCCTTCTTTCGAGAGGCAAAGCGCGGTTTATTCCGATCTCGGCGCTTTTCTTCGAGTGGTTCAACACGAGATCTGACGTAATTCAAGAGACATCCTATTTTCTTCCTAAAAAGCCTCGCTTGTGCTTATTACACCACCCTAGCTTTGGTCAAGGTAGCACTCCTCCTGGTTAATAATATTTATTATAATAATATTCAATAATATTCGATAAGCATCTTACGAAAACTAGTAGAATAAATGTTTCTTATTTTTTTTCGAAATAGAATTGATTCCTTTCATTTTTTCCGCAAAACTGTTAACTTTTTTGTAATTTGTTCATAAAAAACATTGGTACCTACTTAATTTTTTTGTCTGTTCTACATTGTACCTAATTCAAACATTAAAAAAAACTGAAAATGGTACTATTGGGTGAATGTATTGAGTTTATGTCAAGCTAGCACCCCCATTATTTAAATTGATATTATGGCTGTACCATGCGTTTAGTAAAACAAAATAATTTTTGGTGCAAATGTATTAGTACTAAATTATAGGCCAATTTTTGTTTTGTTTTAATAATGTGAGGGTGCTAAGTTTATTGAAGTTGATTGTCCATAATCAGCATAATTTTGGACACAACAGTAGCCACTCTCCTGCAACGAAGTGAGATACAGCTGATGGCACCTTGGCTGACGGAAATTGATTACAGAAATTATGTCGCAGTTAGCGAGACTGAAGAAGTGTTAAAATTATCATTGAAAAAAAATATTTATATTAAAAAATGTGTAAAATTCTTAATAATAATAAATATGCCACGTGTAACTATGTCATGTTCTATTTCACATGTGACACTACGCAAGAGTAAAGTACGGATCATCATTATTACACTCATTATATTTTTTATTTAAAGGTTTTGTAGGATAAGACTTCACATTTCTTTCTTAACCATTTAATGACAAACAACTTGCTACTCATGAAAAAGTATGTTCATGAAAAATATAATGAGTGTAATATATTGAGTAAATTGATGAACATCCTGTCTCTAGTGTTTGCTATAATCTTTGTGAATACAGGAAGAATCATTTCTCAGAAATTGTTATGGGTATTCTTGAACAAATTTTCCTTCTTTAGATATTCACCAAGTAATGATATAAAATAATGTGTAACATAATGTGCGCTGAGTTCATACTGTGTATAATATATACTCTGTAATATGGAGTACTTACTTTGAATTGTGTAACTCCTTGGGGAAAAAGATGAAAAATGTGTTTTTAGGTGAATCTAAATGAGAATGCACAAAGCTTTTATGATTATTAGTATTATTTTTGAAATATAAATGTAAGTTCACAAAGAAGGAAATGGTGGTCAAAAGCACAATACCTTATTACGAGCGGCGAGTTTGTCGTTAGATAAAAGATTTAAGCTCGAATCAATACTCATTTACATGATCGTTAAAATATTTTACAATTTTTATTCATTTAATTACGAATTTATTGTAGAGCTTTTATAGCGCCGTGAATTACTCTGAACCGGAATCCGTGAATGGGAAAACTTGAACTCATCTACCAGAACTGCGTGCTTTAGAACATAACGTAATGATTCTTTCGTAATGAAATATTACGCTTTGTGAAGCATTTAACGTAACCTTATGTAACAATAAACGTTCCCTATTTTACATTCTTCTATTTTGCACAGCAATAAGAAGGGATGGAATGTTGTAAAATTGTTTATTTACTCTCGATTTTTGAAAATATATTCGATTTACTTGAAGAAACGAGACGATCTCTAATTTTATAGACTTCTTGTTAGGTGTCCGCGATTTAATTTTTCGTTTCCTTCTTTAGGCAACAAGCAGTGTAAATCACATGTTCTGTATTATTGTGGGTTGTATAAAAGTTCCGTTCAGGAAGATTCCTTTCTTCTAATCGCCCGCCTTGACAGATTTACAGACAACTGTAATGCTGTGTAAAAGTCCCGCTAGTCAGCAGATAGTTCGCTTTCGTGCTAATACGTAGGAGTTGTTACATATCCCAGTTCCTTAATTAGACTTATGTTTTCTAGATTCGAATTTTATGTTGTCATTTCCTTGTAAATGTATTAACATCATATTTCTTGTCCTTATATGATACCGCATATTTATTATCTATTATATCTAATACTTATTTTCTATACTTTATCCATTAATTCCTTTATATTTCATGTCCTTACATATTAACGTACTTTAGGTATTCTCCTTCTTATGTTCATTAATTTTCATTGCCCATGGCCAAAGTTTATTTAATTGTGGGAACCGAATGCGATGGTATAATGGTATCGTCTTCGCAACTATGATTCCGCTGAGCGTGGGTTCAAACCCTGCTCGGCCGAACTAGGTGAGGATTTCAGCTGGGGTTCCCCTCATCTACTCCAGACAAATGTCGGTTCGGTACCATAAGTTCCCCGGCAACCCAACATCTGTCCTTCCCAATTCTATCACCCAATTCGTGGTTAAGTGGAATAGCAGGCCTTACGGTCTGAACCTCGCCGAAAGACATATAATATCTTTATTTTTTTAAATACATAAATAATATCTATATTTTTTAATTTTTTTTCTGATTGTGTTTCGCTAACCGTATTCGATAGTGGTTGCTAAATTTGTGTTGTAAATACATTACAACTTTCAAAAAGAAGAGAAGAAATTGTGAAGAAAAGGAAAAGAAAACCAGGCGGAAGGATAATGAACATATCTCTTCAGGAAGAATACAAAGGGATATCACTTCAGCGGCGGTTGAAGGAACACGCATCAAAAAGCAACTGCATTCCCATGCTTCTCTGCAGGGGTTGTCTCAGGAACAGTCTTGATCTTCGGTATAACACAAGTAGTCACCAAGAAAGTCATCATCATCGCCATTATTTTCAAATAAATGTGTACAATAGCTTTTTTTAATGTAAATTTTAAATTATGTTGTCTGGGGGAGGAAAATGTAAAATATGAAACTATAGGAAATCATCTTCATACCTTTTGATATTATAAAGAAGCGCGGTCGATCTGGCGATTCGCCAAATATTTTTCAAGATCCAAGAGTTATAGAACATTTTACATCAATTTTGCATCGAACGTTGGGAGGAGAGTGGAGAACTTTGTAATAAATAAATAAACCTATCCTGTCAGAATTATTTGACGTGGCATGTCAAGTGAGAGAAAATTTTATTCGGAATTACCCCGTAGTACAAGAATACAATACAGTACAAGAACATTCTATTCAAATACCAAATATTAAAAATACTTTTTGAAAATAAAGAAATAAATAATCTATTTTTCCAGCGTGAATTAATATAAATTTGTTGATGAGAATCAATACTTCGCATTGCAAATAATTGATATGTCCCATTAATTTCATTCGTCGGATATCTTTTTGCCAACCCCATCCCGTGCCGGCTCGAGTGTAGAAAATGACCCGCGGGCTTGGATAAGTTGGACAGCGTTGCTCTCAAGTACAATACTTTCATTTGCGTTATTTGCTCTGTCCGGTTACGCAGAAAAGAAACGCAAATTCTCTGAGACGTTATAATACAATAATGTTAGTGATGATGGTTTTTTAATATCGGTAATTTCATTGTCCGTCGTGTTTTTGGTTCTGTGACGTTGTTTTTTTTTTGTCACCACGTCGCCGCCAGCGCTTTCCCACGAAGACGCACGCGTTCCACAACTGCTTCCGGATTACGCACTTCCGCCTTCACTTTCTTCCCTCGCGTAGGAGATGCAGCGGCGACGCTACAGTTTTCTTAATGGAATGTTAAGTTTCTTAGAATTAATTGAGGCTCGTTTACTTCTCTCCGTAATTTGAAACATAGAACGTCGCTTTAGAAGCAGGATGTAAACGAAACAGAATGCGAGTGTATGTGACTCTAATTGAATCACTGAATGCATAAAGAATTAATGGGATTTTGTAACTTTATTTTATCGGGCATATGTGAGCTTGATCTATCTGCTCAACAGATTCTTTACTTTCCAGAAATATCCTTGTATTCAGCCTACTTATTATTATTATTATTATTTTCATGAACTTTTTTTTCAAAACTTGTAGTTGGATTGAGGTAAGGTGCGGGATATACCAAGCATCCTCACCTCAAGCAATTTATAAATCTCCTGACTATTATAAAGGTGTTAATGATGGCTGCTTTTTGTAAAGTTAGAAATATGTTTTTTGGGAGATGAAGTCGATTGATGCTCAGATGCAGACCGTGAAGGATGACTCCAGTGGTGAACAGGATCATAGTAACTATACACACACTCCATATTCCATAAGCGAAGAATTTATGTTTTCAGATCTTCATATTTTTGGATTTTCTCATTGTAAGTATTTTGTAGGTTGTGGGGGTTGGTTACTGCAATATCTATGATGTGTGTGATTTTCTTGAGTCTGTCTATTAGAATAATATCTGATCTGTTATGATGGATTGTCTTGTCGGTGAGGATTGATCTGTCAAAATACATTTTTTACCTGCTGTTCTCTGAAATGGATTTCGGGAAGTACTTGTAGTACGGGACAGTGTCTTCTATTAGTCCATACTTCCCGCAGAGTTTCTGATGGATAATATTAGCAACCTGATTGTGTCTGTGGGTGTAATCTGTCTATGCTAATAGTGTGCATCCTCCTGTGATGTGCTGCATAGTTTCTGGTTTAATTTTGCATCTCCTACTTTTTTCATCTGCTAAGTCAGTGTCTTGCAATATAAATTTTCTAGAGTTTTTTGTGCTTATTACTTGGCCTTGAATCGCCATGAGAAATCCCTCCGTTTCCGAGTATAGATCCCCTTTTGTAAGCCAGTCGTTCGACGCAGATGAGGCTCTTCTAGATCATGAGGATGTCTACCATGAAGTGGTTTAGATTTCCATTGGCTAATTCTCTGACTGATTTCGACGTTAATTTCATTCGGTTGTGGAGAGTGGTCTGCTAAATTTAAAGAATATATTTCATGTCAGATGCACATATGGTCTTGTAAAAGTTCGATTCTTCCTTCCTCTGGCGAAAGAAAGCTCGGAGTTGCTTTATTTGTGAACTGTGTAGGTTCTTCAAATGGATTATGCCTTTTGCTCCTTCCTTGCGAGGCAGACTGTGCCTTTCTACATTTGAGCTTCTGTGGTGTGACCTATTCTTCGTCGTGTTGGTCCTGACTTTTCGCTGGATGTTTTCTATATCTGTTAGTGTCCATGAAACTACTTCAAATGAAAACGTGAGGATAGGAATGGCAAATGAATTAATTGCTTTTGTTGAATTTCGGCCATTTAAATCTGTATGCATTAATTTTTCGACTCGATTTCAAATTCCTCAGTTATTATTATTATTATTATTGGTGTTATTTTCTCTCAGACATTTCAGATATATTGGTCAGATGCGCGAATGATACTCCCAGCAGCTGTCTCTTTCCTTAGTTATCGTAAAAAAATACTAACTGCATACATTACGAATAATGGATTTCTGCATGACAATTATGGTTGTTTTTTAATGAGATTTTGTATAATAATATTATGATTTAATGGTCGAACAAAAATTTTATTTTATTACTAATTTTTATAACATCTGGGTTTTGTTAGTAATATTATTAGATTATTATTGCCTCGTTCCAAACTTTTTCTTATATCTGCAACAGTTAATTCATATTCTTGAAACTGCCATAAAACTAAAATATCTTTCATTTCAAGAATTTATTTCTACTATTTATATCGTTTATATAAATCAGCATGAAGTTCTTCACAGCAAGAAATAAATTATCGAAACGCTGCATATATTAATATGCTATTCGAAGTTATGTAAAGAACCTAAACGATGAGAATGCATATCAATTAGGCGTAAAATAATTTTAAACATAGATTTTCTGCCATTGCAGGCAATAAGGTGATATTACGTGATTAACTTCTTATTCATACCGAGTTAGAGAATTCCTTTATTAGGCTGTTATTAAGAAATTACATTACAGCTCACTTTATTTCTGCACTACTTCCACAAATACAACCGAACCTGATATTTCATAACGACGTATTCTTCTCTGGAACTCCTGATTACTAGTAATTGGAACAAACAATTTTGTGATTGAATACATAAAAGATTGTAAGCTACACTTAATGTCTGAAGAAATTTACGCACCGTGTTTATTACACCACGAAATTGAATTATCTTATTCACAATGCTATAAATCGGAATTAATTGTCTCTGTGCTGCTGGTCAGGGGTGTACTTGATTGCGAGGGAAACAAAATGTCATAAGAAGATACTTAAGGAAATGCTCAAACATATTGTTTATATTCTTCAAATTTTGGACATTGTTTTGATGGACTTTGCTTTTTGATCGACGAATTCTCCCTCCTAACAATGTGCTCAGAAAAGTTTTGAATATGTGTCATTTTACCCTTTTCAACGCAGGTTACTCATTAGGATGGTTCTTAAAAAATCAACTTTTGAAATTTTGACGCGGTACCTACCCATTTTGTTTTGTCTTAAAAAAAAACTTACATCAAAATTTCAGGTTTAAAAAGAAAAATTTAGGGGTCGCTACCGACTTTCAAAATCTTGAAATTTTAAAACTTTAAAGCTCGTTAGCGACCCCTAAAATCTATTCTTTAAACCTGAAATATTGATGGAAATTGTGTTTTAAGACAAAGCAAAATGGGAATGTGCCCTCTCGAAATATCAGAAGCAAAAAACATACCTGCGTTTTTGACGCGGAGCGGAGCGTTTTTTCCGCCGATCTGGGTTATCTTATGGGCAAAGACACACCTATCGGGCGCGGAGCGGAACGGAGTGCTCCGCTGCTTCCTGCGCGACCTTGTCGTTTGCTGCAGGTCACAAGTGGTAATAGATGGGTAGATTAAGAGAAACGAGGAAAACGGCCGGTGATTTCTTTCACGGTGCTTCCCTTGAATATCATTTCCTTCAATTTGTACGGACTGATTATTAATTATATCAATGATCATATTAATTATTGCAATACTGAGTTATAATATCTCTGAGTATTTGTTGTGCTTCCTCACTTCTTTATAAAAAACGTTTCGCGTCCTTTTTACTGAAAAGGAGTTCGTTTTTCTGAAGCTTTCTTATTTTCGTGTTTTATTATTTTTCGTGTATTCGTATGTTTGTATTGTAGTCTTTTGAGATTGTTGTTATGTAATTATCAAAACTTTTGGCGTGGTTTTAGTTAAATAGAGAGAAATAGGCATTTTCACATATACATATTTAAGCTTTACATTTCAATTATTTGTAATATTTGTTTCTTAATTTGGGTTCTATGTAGTATTATTTTTGTGAAGTCATTGTGAATCTTTGTGTCATATTGTGAATTTGCATTGTGTTGAGTTTTGATTGTACGTGTATTTGAAACGAACTAAACACGACTTCGTAAAAATGTAATAGAAACTTGTCAAGTAGGGAAGTTNAAAATCTAATACAAACTTGTCGAGTAGGGAAGTTTCAAAATATTGGGTAATTTTGTCTGTACAGTTCGCTTTTAATTATCAAAATTATATGATATTAACTATTTTTGATCATAGATGAAAGTTTGTCCTACAGTTGGCCTTATTTAAAGTGTAAATTATAAATTTATATTACTACTTAATATTAACTGTTTTAAAACAAAAAATATGGAGTCAATCATGTTAAGTACTTTAGAAGGTAGTTATCTATCAATAATTGTTGATAAATTACATTGTACGAGTACATTTTAAAAGGGAATTATATTTGGATTAAATAATTCTGTATTGCAAATTTTACGGACGATTACTATATATTTTGTTCTTATTGAAATGAACGACGTAACGACTCGTGGTGTGAGTCGTCGTTTGGTGGTAACACATTGTAACAAACATGAAAGTAGCAACTTGGCTTGAAACCAAGACCTACTCTATCGGACTAATTACGTCCATTCATTATGTCTTATCGAGTCGGTTCCCGCGCAATAGACGAAATTAGTGTGACGCCACGTCCATAGCAACCGCACGCCGTTTTTCCAAACAAACTTCTAGGTGTCGTATGAAGCATACCCGAGTATGAAGCATATGTGAGATGATGTGCCTTAGAAAGTAACAGTTTAGTTACGTTTTCTTGATTTAGATGTTATAGGAGGTAGGGCATAGAGTAATAATTTCTGTAATAATTTTTTTCGTCCCTAAAACAAGTCTGATATGACATGAAATTTGATAACACTCTTTCGCGCAAAATAAATGACCGTTCTTAGTGTTTATTACAATCGGAGTGCAATGTAAACGGTTATCACACCTTGATATAACAACACAACTGCGGGATGTGTTTGGAAACACGCTCAACAGTCGCCGTGGCAATTAACCGCACCTATAAAAACCGTCTATTTCCTCTCCTATTTTTTAGTTCCTCAGCGCCGTACAGTAGGCAGAGATTCACATAGAAGGCCATGGAAAATTATTAAATTCGAATTGTCGTAAGTTCATTATTTACTTCCTAGATGTCGCACCT